>JBCNJP010000023.1:83374747-83485180 GCA_039602395.1 Deinandra increscens subsp. villosa | reverse complement strand
CAATACACATAACAAACCCCTCACAATAATTGTAACAGCCCAGACCCGTCGCACCAAGATATTGTCCGCTTTGGTAGCCGGCATGCCCTCAAGCATCTGCTCCTCACGGATTTAAAACGCGTCTTGATAGGGGAGGTATCCACACCCTTATAAAGCGGTGCTTAGTTCTCCTCCCCACCAATGTAGGATGTTACAATCCTCCCCCCTTAGGGGACCAGCGTCCTCGCTGGCACACTGGCCGACGACCGGCTCTGATACCATCTGTAACAGCCCAGACCCGTCGCACCAAGATATTGTCCGCTTTGGCAGCCGGCATGCCCTCAAGCATCCGCTCCTCACGGATTTAAAACGCGTCTTGATAGGGGAGGTATCCACACCCTTATAAAGCGGTGCTTAGTTCTCCTCCCCACCAATGTGGGATGTTACAATCCTCCCCCCTTAGGGGACCAGCGTCCTCGCTGGCACACTGGCCGACGACCGGCTCTGATACTAACCTGTCACACCCCACTCCGTGGCCGCCACCGCGGGGAGAGTGTGGGACCGGCTGCCCGTATCAGAACACGCGGAAGCAAACAGATACCTTATCTTAGAACGGGCTGACCAGTCCAAACAATGAAACGACGGGACATACCCAAGCGTCAACCACCTATGAGGGGGTTACTTATATTCAATCTCATTGGTGCACTATTGTATTCTCTGCGTTTCATTGGGCCCAGGTTCTCTAAGACTGGTACAACACCGTAGACCGCGAACTTAGGCTACCTCAACTGCTAGGTCTTGCACACATCAAGTCTAGCCCATCCCCGCCTATCCTTCGGACCAACCCAGTAGTTACTTACCTGCATATGAACCAAAAACACGTCAACAACAAACGTTGTTGGTGAGTCGTAGCAGTTGACTCCAAAACAGTCTAAAAACATTTCCAACACATAGTGCCTGTGATAAATACCATTAGGGTCAAACCAGCAATTGGAGGAAACTCAAAGCGACTTTCCCGAGCCCCTCCTCATGTTTCAAACATATACGACATCACCCGTTCAACCAACACAAGTAACCAAAAGGGGCCCAAAACAACGGGTATGCGACACCTTGATCTACCTACACAGCTGTGAGGATACGCATATGCCTCGTGGCCTTGCTCCTCAATTCCAGGAACAAAACAAGAACGGCCTAAATTGACCCTACGCTTCCCAAACGCGGTAACACCGCAGGTACCGAAACATAAACGCGATGGGATTCCGCCGGCACCTCAAGTCACGATATATAACACAGCACAGTATTGAACACAAAAAAATGTTTAGACACAGTTCATATGCACCCCAAAAACATGATAAGTTAAAAAGGGGAAACTACAACTCACAGTTGGTCCAGCATACAAATTGAAGGTTAGGCAACTCGACAATGCATCAAGCTCGGAGAATCTGATGACCTAAACAAACATAGGTACCTTTAATTTAACACAGCAATAATACTGGTTAGGCTCGGTTGTGCTCCGCGCCCAAAATATACGATGCGTCCGTAGGTTGAAGTTCCGATATGACCGGATGTCCCAATACAGTCATATGGCTTAACCCGGATGCAATCGCATTTATCTGTCTATTTCTAAATAGACAGTTTCTGTCGGACACAGTGGTATTGCCCTTAGTGGCAAAACGACCGTGTGACTTGATGACAGATTAATTATTCTAACGAAACTCTCAGATCTCGAACGATTTCATTTTATTGTCCTTAGAATATTCCCTAAAGTCATAACTTAAATATCTATACATAGATACTTATTCGATTACGTTTCTCATGATGTTATGACTCTTATAAATGTGAAAGCGTAACTTTTGTCCACATAAAATCATAAGCTTGTTTACATAAAATCATAACTTTGCTTACATAAAATGATAACTTTTGTTGCATAAAATCATAGTTTTGTTTATATAAAATCATGACTTGTTTAACAGAAAATCATAACTTATATATTCTCCGAAACCGGATGTTATATATTTATAAAATCTCTCGTTTCCATTTGGTTTTATCTTCTATAAAACCTTATAGAGATTTACATAAAATGATAGCTTTTATATATAGGTTTACTCAGTTTATATTTCACATGAAATGATAGGTTTCATTAACATAATATGATACATTTTATTACATGAAATCATACATTTTATTAACATAAAATGATACTTTTCATCTACATAATCTTATAATATTTGTTATCACAAAACTATAATTTTGTTACATAAAATGATAGCTTATATATATATATATATATATATATATATATATATATATATATATATATTAACCCATTTATAATCCACATAAAATCATAGATTTTATTACATGATATCGTATATTTTAATTTCGAAGGCTCATAATCTGTATTATCAATAAAACCGTAGTTTTTCTTTACATAAAATGATAATCTCAATTAATCATAAACTTATGAATTTTATTATCCTTAAACGACAACTGATACTTTATATATATTTTTCTTTGTTATCATCATTTTAATTACAATATACTTTCGTATTACTAAACGTTCCTCACACAACGCGTATCCAGTATTACTATAATGCGAACCAAGTAACGAACACGGTTATACCTTCCGGTCGGTTTGCGAACCCGAACCCGGTTAACCGTAAAACGTGACGGTATCCGATTTGAGCACAAGGATAGTCCATTCCACCTGATTTTTCGCCACGAGCAAGAATATGAGGTCGATTTTCTGCGTTGACCACGTTTCTGGTCAACGGTTTTGACTAGTCAAACGTGGTCAACGCAGAAAATCGACCTCATATTCTTGCTCGTGGCGAAAAATAATGTGGAATGGACTATCCTTGTGCTCAAATCAGATACCGTCACGTTTTACGGTTAACCGGGTTCGGGTTCGCAAACCGACCGGAAGGTATAACCGTGTTCGTTACTTGGTTCGCATTATAGTAATACTGGATACGCGTTGTGTGAGGAACGTTTAGTAATACGAAAGTATATTGTAATTAAAATGATGATAACAAAGAAAAATATATATAAAGTATCAGTTGTCGTTTAAGGATAATAAAATTCATAAGTTTATGATTAATTGAGATTATCATTTTATGTAAAGAAAAACTACGGTTTTATTGATAATACAGATTATGAGCCTTCGAAATTAAAATATACGATATCATGTAATAAAATCTATGATTTTATGTGGATTATAAATGGGTTAATATATATATATATATATATATATATATATATATATATATATATATATATAAGCTATCATTTTATGTAATAAAATTATAGTTTTGTGATAACAAATATTATAAGATTATGTAGATGAAAAGTATCATTTTATGTTAATAAAATGTATGATTTCATGTAATAAAATGTATCATTTTATGTTAATGAAACCTATCATTTCATGTGAAATATAAACTGAGTAAACCTATATATAAAAGGTATCATTTTATGTAAATCTCTATAAGGTTTTATAGAAGATAAAACCAAATGGAAACGAGAGATTTATAAATATATAACATCCGGTTTCGGAGAATATATAAGTTATGATTTTCTGTTAAACAAGTCATGATTTTATATAAACAAAACTATGATTTTATGCAACAAAAGTTATCATTTTATGTAAGCAAAGTTATGATTTTATGTAAACAAGCTTATGATTTTATGTGGACAAAAGCTACGCTTTCACATTTATAAGAGTCATAACATCATGAGAAACGTAATCGAATAAGTATCTATGTATAGATATTTAAGTTATGACTTCAGGGAATATTCTAAGGACAATAAAATGTAATCGTTCGAGATCCGAGAGTTTAGTTAGAATAATTAATCTGTCATCAAGTCACACGGTTCGTATTTCCACTAAGGGCAATACCACTGTGTCCGACAGAAACTGTCTATTTAGAAATAGACAGATAAATGCGATTGCATCCGGGTTAAGCCATATGACTGTATTGGGACATCCGGTCATATCGGAACTTCAACCTACGGACGCATCGTATATTTTGGGCGCGGAGCACAACCGAGCCTAACCAGTATTATTGCTGTGTTAAATTAAAGGTACCTATGTTTGTTTAGGTCATCAGATTCTCCGAGCTTGATGCATTGTCGAGTTGCCTAACCTTCAATTTGTATGCTGGACCAACTGTGAGTTGTAGTTTCCCCTTTTTAACTTATCATGTTTTTGGGGTGCATATGAACTGTGTCTAAACATTGTTTTTGTGTTCAATACTGTGCTGTGTTATATATCGTGACTTGAGGTGCCGGCGGAATCCCACCGCGTTTATGTTTCGGTACCTGCGGTGTTACCGCGTTTGGGAAGCGTAGGGTCAATTTAGGCCGTTCTTGTTTTGTTCCTGGAATTGAGGAGCAAGGCCACGAGGCATATGCGTATCCTCACAGCTGTGTAGGTAGATCAAGGTGTCGCATACCCGTTGTTTTGGGCCCCTTTTGGTTACTTGTGTTGGTTGAACGGGTGATGTCGTATATGTTTGAAACATGAGGAGGGGCTCGGGAAAGTCGCTCCGAGTTTCCTCCGATTACTGGTTTGACCCTAATGGTATTTATCACAGGCACTATGTATTGGAAATGTTTTTAGACTGTTTTGGAGTCAACTGCTACAACTCACCAACAACGTTTGTTGTTGACGTGTTTTTGGTTCATATGCAGGTAAGTAACTACTGGGTTGATCCGAAGGATAGGCGGGGATGGGCTAGACTTGATGTGTGCAAGACCTAGCAGTTGGGGTAGCCTAAGTTCGCGGTCTACGGTGTTGTACCAGTCTTAGAGAACCTGGGCCCAATGAAACGCAGAGAATACAATAGTGCACCAATGAGATTGAATATAAGTAACCCCCTCATAGGTGGTTGACGCTTGGGTATGTCTCTTCGTTTCATTGTTTGGACTGGTCAGCCCGTTCTAAGATAAGGTATATGTTTGCTTCCGCGTGTTCTGATACGGGCAGCCGGTCCCACACTCTCCCCGCGGTGGCGGCCACGGAGTGGGGTGTGACAATAATGCTCCACTCGATTAACATTTAAGGGCTAGCGTGGTGAGCTAGTATGCACTCATTTGACAGATGTGTTGTCTCACTATCATAAGCTTGTACAATTCTCGAACCTCCATCTCAAGTAAGTTAAAACATGCATGCAAATCAATAGGTCTTAAAATGGGTTGTAACGGGGCTAGGTGTAGGGTGTGGAATGAAGATATTTCAAGTGGCTCAAGTGATCCAATCCGGCTTATTTATTACAATCGAAACAAGAAACACATGGCTAATATGTATACAAATGAGCTAACTACTAAATCACATTCTTTTTGCTGCTCAATATTCAACCATCCGATCTCATATTTTGCTTTTTTCATCATTTTTCACTTTTTTTTTTGGTTTGAATAACGATGTAAAAAGCGTCTAACGCTTAGATTACATACTGAATATCACAAACTTCACCAACTACATTCTTCACATCTATCTAGTACCGGTAAATGAACTATAAGCCGAATTGGACACTAGGGGTAATAACATGAATGGAGTAGGCTGGGGGTGATCAATCAATAAGCAAAAGGCCCAATATGGCTTCTAATGGACCCAAACCCCCGCCCCTCACTTTTACCAAGCTCATATATGTAATGCATGAGGCCCAACCCCCAAATCCCACACTCGCACACATCCAGACGAGGCTTAACCTAAATGCCTAAATCACTTTTGCCACATGTTCAAACTGAGATCTCGGAACGTATCAATTGCACAAGTTCTAAAGTAATAAACACATAGCCACACTCAATGAACAAACATGTATATGATAATAGTAGTATAGGCACAAAACTCACAATTTGTGGAATTGGGTTGCCGGTTCATTACGTGGATTACTACACCAAAAGCATGCTAACCTTGACTAAAATTCTATCGACTAACTAGGCAACATGTTGCAATTTAGGGAATTATGACCATGACAAGGAACCGAAACGTCAACTCCACCATCTACCATCAATCCGACAATTCAACTCATTTAAAATCACCGGGGTCAAGAGCTTGCAACACAAAATTTTCAAAATTTCTCCCATCCCCACACTTGGGCTACATTGCCCCCAATGTATGGTTTTGGAAGCTTTGTGAGGACGGACGGTTCCAACTAAACTCATTTCCTACTTTTTTTTTTTAAATTTTAATTTTTTTTTTTAAAAACTTAAATTTACACCTCCAACCACCAACCCAATCATAAAATCTAACAAACAACCGCTGCAAAAAGAAAAAAAACCCTACATACTCCCCCAGCCAACCATCCCAAAACAAACAGAAAATAACTAACTAGAAACAAACAAAATAAAATAAAATATAAGAAACAGAAAACAAAACCTCTCAATAGTACCGCGGGTGAGGTGGCCCGAAGATCTGCGTGAACGTAGCTGTGAAATCCCCAAAACCAAATGCACCATCTTGCCCTTGTTGCTGAGGCGGCTGCTCTGAAGACTGGCCCTGCCTAGGATCCACCCACTGAGAATGATGGAGTGGCGGCACGGGGTATCGGATGCTCCCATCGTACGGCGGAAGTGTGGTGTAATCAATCATCGGAGGGTCGGACACAACCTCCTCCCATGCATGCCACTGATCATGCATCCTCCGCTGCCTATCATCATCATAACGGTGATTTATTTCTTGTTGGAAGGCATAGGCATTGGCACGATTCCAGACTTCTTGCTGATCAAACATTTGCTTCATAGCCCTCTCTTGACTCGCTCCTACTCGAGTGATGTGATCAAATTCTACCCGTGTCGACCCCGACCAGCTGCCATAAACACTAGGCCTTGCATTTCGTATCACCTCCTCCATCGTTCCCTCATGGGCCCAGTTGGGGTTTAGCTCTTGCCTATCGTATTGAAAATTAGAACCCCCAAAACTTCTTCGTGAACCACCCGCATCAGCACCACGTGTGGTCTCCCGCTCGTGCATCTCATCATCTTCCCCAGAATTCGCTTCCTCTACATTTACCCTCGGTGGAGGAGGTGCCCATTCAATATCTTCTTCATCTCCAGAGTTCTCATGATCACCCCCCTTTAACACGGACCACTTCCTATCTCCAGAAGAATTCCTCAAAATATAATGCGTGTCCGTTTCCATATAAAACCAGTTCACGCCCAAATTTTCCAACTTGAAGGGGCTAAGTCTCTTGCCACACCCTACTGACTCAGAAGTAATCACCTTTGCCTTTTTCAATAATGCTGCTATTAACCGACAGTGAGGTACAATCTTCCGTCCCTTGCTGTTCCGACTGAACCAAATATTATATATCACCAAATACCAAAAAGATACCAGCGGTGCCCCGTGCATTAATGCATAAAGAATTGGCACCTCGGGATTACGTACCACCCCTTTATCTCCACGACGAGGCATGACATTATGTGTCATGATTAAGTGAATTAACTTCGGTTTCAGCTTCAAATCCTCTCTCTGAAGTGTCGTTAAATCTCGACCCGGCAAAAATAATTCAGAAAGCATCATTTTCCAAGTTGGGTGATTCTCTGGGTTATGGTATATATCATCTAAGCTCGGGTAAACATAATTCTTCGCAGCCTTTGAGTCAAATTTAGCAATTTGGTTTAAAGACTCAAAGGACATTGTGACCTTATCTCCGTTCACCCATCCTGTCAACTTTGTTTGAGCCGGACTTTACCCACATGAAGCTTCAGTGTGGACACCCATTCCTCAATCTCGTCCATGTACAGCTTACTTTTCTCTCCATCATAACATTTAAGGACGGCTTCCCAACCTAGAGCCTCAAACTTCTTTTGAACACCGAACAATGGAAAAAGCTTATTGGGTACCTCTTTCTCACAAATAAACCCCTCCTTCTTGTCTTTGAGTGTGTTCATTTTAGCAATAAAGAGCTGAGGTTGATCTTCATCGGGCATATCAGTTAAAGGGCCTCCTTCCCATGGCTGCTTCACATAAACGATTTCTGGTTCATCAGCTTGTTGTTGTTGAAGCTTTCTTTTCTTTTGTGCCTCATGTTCTTGGGCACGTGAGGACTCGGCCGGAGCCTTCCCTTTTCCCCTACTACTAAATACTTTCTTCATCTACACACATGAACAATTCAACATTTGAACATATTAGCATCACAATTCAAAATTAACATCCCCACACTTGCTTGAAACCATGGTTGTGACTTCCAAAACAACTAACACCATTACCATTAACAAAACCAAGCAAAATTTAACTTATTCCACCAAAATTCTGTATTTTCATGTTTCTAATACCCAAATCACAACCATGAGCAACAATGTAGCATAACAATCACTACCTAAACATCTAACTCATGTTACAAGCAAGTGGGGATAGCAATAGAAAGAAAAATTCTAACTTCTACCTTCAAAAATCAAGCATAAGAAACCAAATCATAAAAATCGTACCTTTGAAGTGCGGAATTGTGAACAATGACGCTTCCTTTCACAATGATTGACAAAATCCGGAAAAACCCCCAAAAATTCTCCAAATTTTCGGACTTGTATTCCCCAAAAATCCGGCCCAAACAGTAAAATCAGAGAAAACTAAGTTGAGATTAAGATTCCTCTCGAAAAAATACTCAGAATGCACTAAAGAATCATCAAAATCGGCGGAGATTTGAGGAAATTAGAGGTTATAGAATTAGGGTTCTTAGATGGTTTAGAGAGGAAGAAGAAGAAGAAAAGGGAAAGTGATTGAAAGAAAGAATCGATGTCTGCCCCTTTTTTTTCTTTTGAGATGTTTTTTTTTATTTTATTTTATTTTATTATTATTATTAATGAATTAACTAAAAGACAAACAAGTAAATGAAAGAAAACACATGTACCTGCTATTGCGCGCGTCCAGTTCCGAAGCAAACCGTAAGCTACGGTCTAAGAACCGTAAGCTACGGTTATAGCCAAAACAACCCAAACCGTCGCTCAGCCTCCTTGAACCGTAGGGGAAGCCAGTTAAACCGTAAGCTACGGTTTGGGCAGCTCACAAACCTCCGAAAATTTCAAGAAAAACTTATTTTTCACGAAAACTTGATTTTTTAACCTCCTTTTTAACCCCCAATTTTATTTTTTTTTAAGAAAACTACTCAAAACTAAAAACTTTTATTTCTATTCTAAAAAAATTGTTTTCCATCTCACCCCCTGTAAAGAATTTGTGTTGTCCCCAACACTATCCCGAAGTACCGAAATACAACGGGACTTCCCCACACTTGGGTATTTCCATGGTTAACAAAAGAAAACAAAACGAAACTAAAATGTAACCTGTACAGTACTGGGAGTTAAGTCGCCAGCCGACTTCGGTTGCCTCAGATTGCCTCATCACCAAGTGAGTTTAGAAGAAAACTCACTTTGTCCGCTTCTAGCATGTTGATATCTTGATTCTCCAAATAAGGCTTTAACCTGTGCCCGTTCACCACTTGTTTTACTTGATCTTGCACATCTTCAATCTCCACATCACCGAAATTCCCAACTCTTGTGATCACATATGGACCCATCCACTTACTTTTAAGCTTTCCCGGAAAAAATTTCATTCTCGAATTGTAGAGCCAAACCTTTTGCCCCACTTCAAATGTTCTCTTCTGAATCTTTGCATCGTGCACTTTTTTCAACTTATCTTTGTAAGCAGATGCACATTCATAAGCTTCATCTCGAATTTCTTCCAACTCACACAATTGAAGCTTCCTCAACTCACCGGCCTCGTTGTAATCCATATTAACACTCTTAATTGCCCACCACGCCCTATGTGCCAACTCCATTGGCAAATGACATCCTTTTCCATAGACAAGTCGATATGGAGTTGTCCCAATTGGCGTTTTGTACATGGTTCTATAGGCCCATAATGCATCATTAAGTTTTGTGGACCAATCCTTCCTATCGGTGCGAACCGTCTTCATGAGAATTTCTTTAATTTGGCGGTTTGACACTTCCACTTGGCCATTCGTTTGTGGATGGTATGGCGTGGCCACCCGGTGATTTATCCCATAACGCTTCAATAGAGACCCGAACTTGAAATTCTTGAAATGTGAGCCTCCATCACTTATGATCACCCTAGGAATTCCAAATCTTGAAAAGATGTTTGCTTGGACAAATTTGCATACCACCGAGTGATCGTTTGTTCTTGTTGCAATAGCTTCAACCCACTTTGACACATAGTCAACTGCAACCAAAATGTACAAACACCCATTGGAATTGGGAAATGGGCCCATGAAGTCAATGCCCCACACATCGAAGATGTCTACCACTAAGATTGGTTGTAGAGGCATCTCATCCCTCTTTGAAATACCTCCCATCTTTTGACAATTTAAGCACCTTCTAGCATATTCGCAAGCATCTTTGAAAATTATGGGCCAATAGAAACCACAAGTAAGAACTCGATAACCGGCCTTGTGACCACTAAAGTGACCACCACAAGCAGACGAATGGGCATGGGTCAACACATCTTGAACCTCGGACTCAGGAATGCACCTTCTTATGATTTGATCCGCCCCGATCTTGAATAGGTCCGGTTCATCCCAAATGTATTGTTTGACTTGAGCTAAAAATTGTTGCCTCCTCTTTTTCTTCCAATGTGTAGGCATCGCACCCGTGGCCAAATAGTTAACATAATGGGCATACCACGGTGCAGTTGAGATTGCCAAAATGTGTTCATCCGGGAATTTTTCGTTGATTTCTCCCGTGTCATTTATACCCTCCAAAGGAATTCTTGAAAGATGATCCGCTACCACATTTTCACAACCTTTTTTATCTCGAATTTCTAAATCAAACTCTTGCAACAATAAAACCCATCGGATCAAACGAGGCTTTGCATCTTTCTTCTCCATCAAATACCGAACAACGCTATGATCCGAATACACCACGACCTTGCTTCCCCAAATGTAAGATCGGAATTTATCTAAGGCATACACCACCGCAAGCAACTCTTTCTCTGTTGTTGTATAATTCAATTGTGCCTCAGATAACGTCTTGCTTGCGTAGTAAATCACCACTGGCTTTCTATCAACCCTTTGACCCAAGACTGCTCCAATTGCACAATCGCTTGCATCGCACATGATCTCGAATGGCCGAGTCCAATCCGGTGGCTGTAAAATCGGAGCTTGCACCAAATGTTCCTTCAAAACATCAAAAGCTTTCAAACATTCATTAGTAAACTCAAAAGGAACATCTTTTAACAACAAGTTGCACAACGGTTTGGTGATAACACTAAATCCTTTTATAAATCTCCGGTAAAAACCGGCATGCCCCAAAAACGATCTCACCCCTTTCACATTTTTCGGGGGTGGCAATGATGAAATCACTTTGATTTTCGCTTTATCCACTTCCATTCCCCGACTCGAAACTACATGTCCCAAAACAATACCTTCTTAGACCATAAAATGACTTTTCTCCCAACTCAAGACAAGATTCGTTTCGACACATCGTTTCAAAACTTTTTCTAATTCAGCAAGACACGATCCAAAAGTTGACCCAAATATTGAAAAATCATCCATAAAAACCTCAAGTGAATCCCCGACCATATTTGAAAAAGTACTCATCATACAACGTTGAAAAGTGGTCGGGGCATTACACAACCCAAAGGGCATCCTCCTAAAGGCAAAAGTGCCATAGGGACAAGTGAAGGTAGTTTTATGTTGGTCATCGGGGTGGATTTCCACTTGATTGTATCCCGAATACCCATCCAAGAAACAGTAGAATTTTTTACCCGACAATTTTTCAATTATTTGGTCAATAAAGGGAAGTGGGAAGTGGTCTTTTGAGGTGGCTGCATTTAATTTCCTATAATCGATACATACCCGCCACCCGGTTACCGGCTGAGTGGCAATTTGCTCACCTTTCTCATCTTTGATTACCTGAATGCCGGCTTTCTTTGGCACGGTTTGAGTAGGACTTACCCATGCACTATCGGAGATTGGGTAGATGATCCCGGCATCCAACCACTTGATGACTTCTTTCTTAATAACCACTCGCAAGTTTGGATTCAACCTCCTTTGAGTCTCCCTTGTAGGCTTAGCATCTGCATCAGTAATAATTTTATGCATAACAATGGAAGGACTAATACCTTTCAAATCTGCAATTGTCCAACCGATTGCTGCCTTGTGAGCCCTCAACACCTTCAGCAACTCCTTTTCTTGGACCTCCTCCAAATTGGAAGCAATGATCACCGGGAGTGTCTCATCTTCACCCAAAAATGCATACTTCAAGTGGTGTGGCAACTCCTTCAACTCTACCTTGGGTGGACTAACTAATGATGGCTTTGTATCTGAACTCATCCCTGTTGGTAGACTTTCAAACTGGTGAGTCCATGGTGGTCTTCCTTCTTGCATTGCCAAAAGCTCCAACTTTCTCTCTTCTTCTTCCAATTCCAGGACATATACCTGTTCAGAACTATCACAAACACAAACCTCCATCATATCGCCATCATAAGTGTGTGGTTCACATTGATCCACCAAATCTGCCATAAAACACTCATCACCAATCAACGAATTAGCAACGTTAGTAAAAACATTAAGACGCATTTTTCTATTACCGAAAGTCATATCAACTGTCCCAAATCGACAATCGATTACAGCATGGGCAGTGTTCAAAAATGGTCTCCCTAAAATGACATTCTGTTGGTGATCGGTGTTCATGGTTGCATAATCCAACACCAAAAAATCGACGGGATAGTAAAACTCTTCGACTTTAACAATCACATCCCTAACAACCCCCCGGGGAAGCTTATGAGTCAAATCAGCAAGGACGATTGTGGTATCCACACGTCTCAATGGACCAAAATCGTATTGGTCATATAAGCTTCCCGGGAGAATGCTCACCCCGGCTCCAAGATCCAACAACGCCCTTGTCATTTAAAAATCACCAACCTGCAAATTAATTAAAGGCGCTCCCGGATCTTGAAGTTTGGGTGGAAGAACCCCTTTTAAAACTGCACTCACCCGTTCAGTTAAATCAATTCTTTTAGGCACTTTTTGTTGCCTTTTCTGAGTGCACAAATCTTTCAAAAACTTCGCATATGCGGGAACTTGTTTAATAGCATCGAGTAAAGGTAAGTTAACCTTAACTTGTTTAAATACCTCCCACATTTCCTCCTGTTGAGGACCCCGTTTTGAAAGCACATTTTTCTTACCCGGGTCAAGTAAAGCCGAAGGAAATGGAATCGGACTAGATTCCACTACCTTGTTTTGGTCATTTATAATTTCAGTTTGACCCGGTTTTTCTAATGGTTTTTGAACAGTGACCGCTTTCTTTGGTTTAACGGGTGAGGTATCTTCATCATCACTACTCTCCATCCCCGTCACATCTTCCACCACACCATCAACTAACTCGGGTGGTGGATCCTTTTTGTATTCCCTCCCACTTCTCAAAGCACTTACTTGATTAATTTGAACATTTCTAGTAGTGGAATGAGAAGGATTTACCTTAGTGTCGCTTGGAAGTTGGCCTTTGTTTTTCTTCAAGTCTGCCACTTTGGTAGAAAGTTGACCCATTTGAGTGGTCAAAGAATTGATGGCTTTATCACGTACCTCATCTTTCCGAAGCCTTTCGTCATCCATTTGGTTCCTCTTGTGCATCTCTTGTTGCATTGTCTTGAGGATGTCCATGACTTCACTTCCACTTGCATTTCCCGGTGCCGATGACCCACTTGGTTCGTTACTTTGTTAATATTGCCTTTGATAACCTTGATTATTACCGCCCCAGAAATTACCTTGATTCGCATAAGGTTGTCGAGGTGCCACGTTTGATTGATTGGTTCCTTGAAAGTTAGGATTGGCTTGATTCGCCGGGTTACCATACCGAAAATTTGGGTGATTTCTTAACCCCGGGTAGTAGGTGTTTGAATTCATGTTGTAATTCCTACCACCCCCGCTTTGTCCCTGAACTTGATTGACCTCTTCAAACTGTTCCTGCAAACCTGGACATTGATTAGTAGCATGGCCCAATTCATTACAACTTGTGCATACCTCATATGGTTGAGTTGAAGTTTGAACACCACTATCAGCTACGGCTTGCACATGTTTTCTACCAATGGCATGCCTTGTTCTCCTGGAAGATTGTGCCTTCCTCTTTGATGTTACCGCCATTTGTTCTAAATATGCCCAATCATCTTGCTCATAATTCGTACCAAACGTGCCATTTGAAATGGACATCAGATCTCTAGCATCTTCGGGTGTCAACCCCTCATGGAATGCATTTAGCAAATCCCATAGATCAATCCCATGGTGCGGGCAGTTCTTCAACATCAAGTTGAATCTCTCAAATGCCTCATGAAAAAGCTCACCTTGTTGTTGTTGGAAATTTCTCAAGTTCCTTCTAGCATCGCTTGTCTTCTGATTTGTGTAGAACTCATCCAAAAACCTTTGTTGCATTTCAGCCCATGTAAAAATGGATGCGCATGGCAATGTGTGAAACCATCTCTTAGCTTTATCCTCAAGTGAAAATTGAAACAACACCAACTTGACTGAATCGGGCGAAAAACTTTGCCCTCCAATGGTGTTGCATATAGAATCATATGCCTCAAGGTGAAAGTAAGGCTCCTCCGTTGCCACCCCATGAAACTTGGGTAGACTTTGTAATGAATTGGTCCTTACCTCAAATGTTCGACCTTCCCGATTTTGAGGAATTACCACCGGTGATGGGTTGTTTGTTATGATGGGTCTGAAATGTGATTCAATTCCTCTATCCGCATCACGGTTATGCCTTCTTGGGACTGCAATTGGTACTCCTTGCGGTGGCCCTTGCGGTGGTGGTGGGCCTTGTGGAGGACCTTGAGGTGGAATCTGTGGTGGCACCCTTTGTTGAGGTGCCTGCCTTTGGGCTGGAGGAGGCTCCTGTCTTGGCATAACTGGGGGTCTCATATACCTTTGTTGAAATTGACCGACCGGTGGTCTTTGTTGAAATGCAAATTCTTCTTGAGTGAATCCTTGATTTACATTGCCCTCTACTTCATATCCCTCTTCATAATCTTCATACCTGCTTTCATAACCATCACCATATCCCCCATATTCACTACAAGAAATTTGACTTTTCCCGACTACACTTTTCCCGACTACATATGTCGTCGCTAATACTTCACTTTTCCCGACTACATGTAGTCGGGAAAGCCCCTGAATAAAAATTAAAAAAAATAATTTTTTTATTACCATTCTCGACAACATGTCGTCGACAATGGGACCCGCCAAAAAGATTTTCCCGGTCGACTTTTCCCGACTACATGTAGTCGGGAATACCTTTTTTATTTTTAATTTTTTATTGGATCATTTTAGCGGGTAAAAGAAAAAGTGACCGCCATAGGGAATTTTTTCGGGTTGACATTTCCCGACTACATGTCGTCGGGAATACCTTTTCTTATTTTAATTTATTTTTATTTCTTTGTTTTAGTTTATTTTTATTTATAAAAATTAAAGATTTATTTTTGTGTAACTATTCCCGACTACATGTCGTCGGGAAATGTGTTTTTTTTATTTTTTTTATTTAATATATTTCATTAAACGCAACGACGTCGTACGCACTATTATTATCGAGAACATTGATTGGTTTTCCCGACTACATGTAGTCGGGAAAAACCCTCCCCTAAATAAAACCCTAATCGACTACCAGACGATCGCTGCTGCTGTTTCTTCTAAGAAAAACGAGCGCTGCTGCTGTGGGCGATTTTCTGAGGTGATTTTTAAAGAACGAACTCAAAATCAGAGGTTAGTGTACTCTTGTTCGATTAGAGTAGGTTTTTATGTTCTTGAATTGTTCTTGGTCTTCAAATACGTATGTTAAATTAGTTCGAAAATCAAATGTTTGTGCTTTGCTATGGTTTGTTCTTTGTTCTTTGTTTGTTCTTGGTCTTTCATTGATGAAAGTGCTATTGATAGGTCCCTGTTTCTTCAACTTTTTACACCCGATATTATAGCCATATGAATTTGGGTCCATATAATGTGCACATTCATGAAAGTTTTGTTCTTTGTTCTTAGTTTGTTCTTTATTAGTAAAATTGTAATCAATCAGATTTCCTAATAAAAATTGCATAATTAAGTTGAAATTTTATCATGGCTGTGTTTTATAAGGTTTCACACAAAGTGTTTATGCTCTATGCTTGAACTGTAGTTTGCTCGACGAATTCTATATCTTGGCGCGACGATAGTTTTGCAGCCGATAAGGATTTGTATGCTTGAATTAATCAACACAGACTAAGCCAAGAAGCTTTTCATTTATTATAATTGTTTTTGTTCTAGATCTTTTGATTCTTATTATTTGTTTTTGGTTTTCAATTTCTCTTGGAGCTCTTGATGAGGAAGGTAGAAGAATGAGAAGGAAGACAGAAGTCTAGAACCATGAGTATGAAATTGAAGTCATATGCGAATATGTATGAATAGGGTATGAATGCTTGATAAGCCATCGTTTGTTTGGGTAAGAATGTACCATGTAATTGTTAATCTTTTTATTTAAGGGCTAAGACGCCTTCTTAGGGTGAAATTGATGCAAGGTACCATCAACCGGGGATTGGTGCAAAGATTAGGCACGCGGCACCCAAAATGTCTTCTTTGTCATCATTTGCTTCACAAGAAGCACACTCTTATCAAGATGTCAATGACCGAGTCGATGCACGAGTCAATCAACAAATGAGTCAATTTTTTGAACAAATGTGTGCTATGAAGCCGGGTATAGATTTCCCAACAATGCCATCTCAAAGCAACCAGAACAATGACGAAGACGATGATAGAGACGAGTAGGCGTACGTTGGTTTTGGTTTTTATATTTGATCCACGTTGTTTCAAACCTAAACATGTATTATTTATGTTTTAGACATTTTCTGACACTTGAAGAATGTTTAATTTTATGGTATCCAATCCAGGTTATCTTCAATATGTTTATATAGCAGGTTTTATAAATAATACAGGTGCTTAACAGCAGGTTTAAAAAAAACAGCAGCTTTTTTAAAAAAATAGACTTTTCCCGACTACATGTAGTCGGGAATACTAAAAAATTTTTTTTTATTTTTTTTAATTAATGGGTAGTGCCGACGACATGTAGTCGGGAAAAGTGGTACTTTTCCCGACAACTTTTTCCCGACGACAATTTTGGCCTTCTACGACGAACTTTTCCCGACAACTTTTTCCAGACAACATGTAGTCGGGAAAACTTTTAGCGACAACATGTAGTCGGGAAAAGTATGAAAAATGTAGTCGGGAAAACCCCATTTTCTTGTAGTGATTGTCCCTCCACAAACGGTATACGTGTATGTTGTTGAAATCTTAGTTGACCTTGTTGTTGGGGTCCCGGAGTTGTAAAAACTGGTGGATGGTTTGAGGTGGTATGGGTTATATGTGGGGTTTGCTGAAATAATGGTTGTTGATTTTGTTTGGATGATTCCCCATAAGTTGGGTAAAATTGGGCAAAGGATGGAATGCCCGAATAAGATGCAAAACTGGATGGGTTTGATTCAGGCAAACTTGTTGAAGTGGTGGTACTAGATGTGAGTATAGTGGACGGAGAAGGGATTGAAGTAGGTGGTGGTATATATTCATCCGAAGGTGAGACTGATGTGTCCACCGGTTGCTTTCTCGGTTCACTTTGTGTTTCCATTCTCTTGCTTTGTGTACTCGGTGATCCAACAACCTTGTTTTCCCGATGTAAGATTCGGTTCCTCCTGAATGTCCTTTCGATTTCTAGATCGAATTGTAGTGGTGATGACGATTGTGACTTCCTAGTACGCATGCACCTGTAGTACCTGCACACTAACACAACCCAGTGTAAAACCGACACACAAAAAAATTACTACCAAAGAACACACGCTGCGCACGTCTCCCCGGTAACGGCACCAAAATTTGACATGAAGTCGAAGTCTCACGCAAAGATAGTCCCAATTACACTAATTAGATAGTGGTAAGCGGGTGTCGAACTCAGGGAGATTGTGGAACATGTGTTACTTTAGTGCAAATTGTAATATAATTAATTAAGATTTTTAATGTAAAGATCAATGAGAGTGATTTGTTGTGTCAAAGTTTGTACTAAAAATTAAACAGCAATGTGGTTTATGAGTTTTCTTAATAATTAAACAAAAGTGATCTTCTCGGATTTCAGGTTTTCATGTGAAACAACAATACGAATGTATACTGGAAAGAACCACATAGACATGATTCATGCAAGTGTAATTGTTCGTGATAAAAGGGGACTAAGTACTCGGGTTATAAACACGAGGTTATCACCCGATGATCAATCAACAAATGCTAACCCTAATCCCTTCCCACTAAATCCTGATTGCCAATGGCACCAAGAACGTATGGTTTGCAAATTAGATTCAACAAAGTGTTAACCGTTTACAAACAATCACACAAACATCATATTGAAAATCATCGAATGATTAGATCAATATTCCAGAAATCAAATACACAAAGTCAAGTTGTTTACATAAAAACCTTACATCCGAGAAGAACACAAAGACTTAGCCTCTCATGGTGAAGTTGATTGCAAAGATGATGATGATTGAATCCACGGATGATCTTGATGTTATCTTGATGTTAGCTATCTTCTCCAAACTCTTTCTTGCTTGTAAAATTCGCCAAATATCGCCTCTAGTCGTCTCCCCAGGGTTTCCAATCGAAAAGATGCAGAAAAACCCTCCAAAATCGTGTTTTAACCAACCCTGCCGACTCCTGATCTGGCCACAAACTGTAAGCTACGGTTCCCAAACCGTAAGCTATGGTTTGGGCGTAGGCTACGTCTCAAGGGGGCTGGGCGACGGTTCAACTTTGGTCCACTTTCACCAAACCGTAAGCTACGGTTCCAAACTGTAGCTTATGGTTTGCCCAGCTTCAAAAACTTCATTTTTACTTTCTTGCCACTTCTTGCACAACCCTTTGACCCGGTTCCTCCTATGCATCCTTGTGTGATTCGTTTAAGCACTTGTACCTACAAAAACTCGAGAAACCGCAATCATCCAAAATCATAACAATTACTATTATAACTACCTTAACCACCCGCATTTATTATCGTTAACTATTAAAATACGGTGCAACCGTCAATACCCATAATTGAGCGATTCCAATTTGTCAAAGTAGCTCTTCATCTTGAGCACATGACTACTGACCGATTTACCAGTTTTAAGCTTCAAGTCGTGGAGTTCCACAACTAGGTCGAACAATTCAACACCGGCTTGTTTTTCATACATCTTCTTTAGCTCTTTGATCATATCACAAGGTGTATGAAATTCGTATTGCTTCTGAAGATCGGGAGTCATACTCGAGATCATCATGCAAGCAACCTCATCGTATCTGCTATACTATGCATTGTAGAACGCTTTCTCTTGATCAGTAGCATTAGCAGCTGGCTCGGTCGGCCAATGATTTTCAAGGACATCGGTCCTCCGTTCAACTCTAAGGACAATCCTCACTTGACGGTACCATTCATTGAAGTTAGATCCATTCAGCTTTTCTCTTTCAAACATTTGACGAAAAGCATGACCAACATTGTTTTGAGGGGGGTTTGTTGTCATCTACAAAACAGATTAAGTTCAAAAATCAGTATTTTTGATAATCTTTTCCTTAATAAATTCAATTACCCAATGTTTAAACACTTTTAAACAATTAAGCTTATTAAGGCAAGGATCCAATTGACATGCCATCATTTCATCAGTTGATCTGCTAGAAATGATGCACTCAAAAGGTAAGTGACGATCAATAATTGTACTCCAAGTACAATTCCTAGATTTTATGGGACCTACAAATAACACTTGTGAATCTTGCACCAAGTAATTTGTAGTCATGTTTCATCCCATCTTTTGCCACGGGCCAAGGGTCTCACCGCCTAGCTCGCTTTAAGTCGTCCAACTAAGAACGCACAAATTATCCACCATTGTGCACCAATGAGTGGGAATTTGCCATGTAAATGCCATTTTACCATTGTGTACCAATGAGTAAGATGACATCCACAAGTGTCCTTTTCAAGGTGGATGACAAAGACTTAAGTTTGGTTTGGGTCAAAACAATCTTGATGTGTGATCAAAAATGTTATGTGTGAAGATTCATGCACATCTTCACCACATAATGTGTTTATAAATTTCTTGGTTTGTCTTCCAAATCAAAAGATCTCGGTAGATCCATTTGCAACACACAAAGAAGCGTAGGGGTGAGGTTTGCACTTTTGCAATTAAAAACCTACCCACTTGAGGGAAGCAAGGCGACCCGACTTATACCTCTCTTAGAGTGTGTTCAAATGGGTGAGCCGGTGTTTCTTTTGAGTTCTAGGACACAAATTTTATTTTATAAACAAAATCATATTTCAATATATATTTAAGCAAATTTCGATTTTCATAAAACAAATTTGCAATAAAACCTTTTATTATGTCACAATTATCACAAATAATCACATAATCTTAGGGTATCTAATTATCTAACATAATTTTAATTTTAATCCTCTTTGATATAAGTAATAACCATGAACGATTTGCATGAAACATCATGGTTTTTACTTCCTTTTAACATTTAAAATAAAGGTACAACATGTTGATTATCAAATAACAAAACTTGGATTTATAATTTTAGATCACAAAATCAAATTTTAGAGCTAAAATTTAGGGTTTTCGATTCGGCAAGAGGTTTTCGATCACGATGACTTCGAGTTTACGATGAACAAGTTGAAAAATATAAGGGTTTTCGATCGGGTGTGAGGGTTTACGATCTGAACATGAGTTTCCGATCGAAACTTAGGTTTCCGATTGAAAACAGGTTTACGATCGGAACCTTGGGTTTTCGATCGGAATGTGGTTTTCGATCAGGTTACCTTAAGCGGGTCGAGAACCATTTTTTTGGTCGAGAAGTGTTCTCCGATCGGGAACCAAGCCACGATCGAGAACCTTTTTCCGGGTCGAGAAGTGTTTTCTGATCGGGAACCAAGCCACGATCGAGAACCTTTTTCCGGGTCGAGAACCGGTTTTCCGATTGGGAACCAAGCCACTATCGAGAACCGGTTTTCGATTTGCGATTTAGGGTTTTTGTTTTTACCAATTTGCGAAACTGATTTCCACTTGTAAAACACGATTTAAGTGGATCGAAAAGCTAGAATCTTGATTTGTTTACCCCCCTTCCAAGTTTTTATCCCCGGTAATTAGATTAAAATCATAGGTGGCTCGTGATATCACTGTTGGGTTATATAACAAATTATCACTTTAAACACGAGTACGCAGCGGAATTAATCCTATGAATTAATCTAACTAACCGGTTAAAGAACGTGTACCTTTTTAGTTCGGCAAGAGAAGAACCTTTAGGATTTGAAGTAAATCCCTCTACGATCGCACACATGACACACCGATGTACGTATGCTAGTACTTGATCACGAACTCCTCTTGGTGAAGTAGGTTTGGTCGAACCACACAAGAAATCGAAACCCCTAGGGTTCTTTCTTGTTTGCCGAAAATTAGAGAGAGAATAGAGAGATTAGGGTTTGCACTTTTATCAGATAAAATCCAACACTAAACCTTAAACCCATAAGGTTTATTTATAGGGTTTAGGTACTTGATGAACAAGTTAGGGATTGGGATTGGGCTTAGCCGAATTCGGCCTATAAGGCCTATCCCAAACCTTTTCCTAATTGTAATCAAATTACAACTCTCTCTAATTTACAACTAACACCCCTGTTAACAATTAACCGTTAGTTCTTAACGACTTCTCGATAAATGTTCATGATAAATATTAATTAACTAATTAATTAATACAAATACATTAGTGTCGAGACGTGTAACCCCGTAGGCTTAAATACTTTCCGGACATACGTTTATTAATACGTGATCATATCCCTACAAGTAGCATGACGTGTCCTTCTGGTAGTCCTGCTAGTAGTAGCCTTCGTCATTGGCTAAAATTTGGATGGAACGCAATTAGAATTCCCACAAAGGTTCAAATAGACTCCCACAAACGCAACTGTGATACGGACATAACTCCTTAGGAGTTATTCAAATGGGGGAACTAATGCTTGCTTCGGTCTTGCCCCTAACAAGTGTGGACCATAGGGAAGCATAGCTTCGGTCCAAGTCATCGGGGATGCGCGGAGGATACCTATCGGATACACCCGGAACAGGGGGCTCACGAAACTAAGCAGTGTCATGACTATCAAGGGAAACAAAGGATAATGGAGTTCTAAGCAATTCCTACACATTAGGCAATCACTTACTCCTAGCCTCAACAAGCTATACAATCCCTAGTGCAATCCAATCCACAATCAACAAATCACAACAACACTAGGATTTATTAAACCACAATACCATAACAAGTCTTACATAAGTTCCTAGCATAAGGACTATGACCACAATATCCAGATCACAATACATCAACCACTAAAAGTACCATAACAACAACACAGATACAAGTCTGAAACTACAATAGAACTACAACAAGTACAAACAGTTGACAATCAAAACACATCAGAAACACAACCACAAGGTATAATGACAAGAATCACAACATCCAAAATCATCAACAACGATCGATCCTCGGTGCCTCTTCTTCTTTCCCATGCCAAATCCCATCCTAGCTGCCTCCCCAATAGCAGTGGATGCCTTCGATAACATCTTCGCCATACTCTTCTCTCTCTTCTTCGCCTCTGCATTCTCTTGTGCCAGTGCGCGGTTCCGCTCCATGAGAGCGGCAACATCTTGGGAACTAGGTCAAACGACCTCACGGTATGGAGAATAAGGAAATGGGTAACCAGGATCGGAAAACGAAGAACGATGAGGCTCAACATAGGGAACATATGGGGCATAGGGATAGGAGGGCATCATGTAAGGTGGGGGTGGTGGAGGATGAGCAAAATATGGGTCAACTGGTGGGGGGTACATGGGGACATGAGCACTGTACGATCTCTGCAGCGCTGGGAAGGAGTAACGATCAGAAACAAGGCCTAGCTGTTGTGCCTCCATGCGTGCAGCAACATAGGGATCACGTATATCGTGGGCAAACAGTGGGTAAGGTGGGGGGAACAGGGTGTCCGGGAGCAATGGCGGCTGCAGTGGTGGTTGCTGTAACAATAGGGACCTCGACCATAGGCTCGGACTCGTCCGGGCTGTTGCTAACACCGGAATCATAGCTAGTGGGAGCGTAAGCTGGAGAGGAATAGACGTGGTGCTTATGGTGCTGAGAATGGTAGCTGACAGAATGGCCTGTTGAAAGTTCGATAACCAGATGGTTACCGGACTGCTGCTGATCCGGGGGCTCCTGCTGCTGTGGCGACTCAACCTCATATGCCTGCTCCTCAGGTTCCTCGTCATCATCATCGTCAAGATCCACGAGTGGGGCTGCTGCTGCTACGGCAAACCCGACACCAATCTCCTCCTGAGTCAGTTGGATCTGTGGCTGAGGGCGAACAGACATACGAGCTCCAATGCGCTTCCGCGGCGGTCGTGGAAGTTCCTGTGGCTGCTCCTCCCGAGGCGGCATGTTCGGAATGAACGCTGAAGGAGATACGACATAGCCCGAAGAATCGGGGCTCAATGGAATAATCGGTCGGCTGGGACCTGCTTCCACCTTCTTCTTTCCTTTTCCGCTAGATCGTGAGGATGATGATTTGCTTCGACCGAAAACCATGCTTTCTTCAGGGTCCCATGCATGCCTAGGGTACCGTTACCTTAACTCACACTAAGGACGATGTGTCCTATTACCCAATGAAAAAGCACACAAGGAGGGACTTTCAGCTTATGTTGGTCTGCTAGGATTCGGCATGTCTTAGTGTACTTGTGGGTAGGAATGGCAGTCTGCAGTTCTGTAACTACTACCGACCTTACACTAATCCTTGGGGTCCTCCTAACACACAAACCTTCACCTAGGTCCAAACAAGGGAAGACTATCAGCTTTCGTATGTCTGCTAGGGTTCACTGAGTCTTAGTGCACCTGTGGGTAGGAATGTCAGGCTGCAAAGCTGAAACTACCACCGACCTTACACTAAACCTCAACTACTCCCAAGCACACAGACGTCCACCTAAGTCATAGACTTAGCACCGAGCTTAGCCTTAAAGTTCTTTCTTAGAGGTTCAAGCTTAGGGGCTCTAAGAGTCACCTAATCTGCTGGACGCTTGGGCTCTGATACCAACATGTCACACCCCGCCCCGCCACGCCCTGCCAGGCGCGAGGGAGAGGAGAGTGGGACTGGCCGCCCGTATCAGAACACGCGGAAGCAAACAGATAGATGCAAGATCACAAGGCCAACACACATAAACAGACGACCCGTCCAATACAAAATCAAATACAAACCATAATGGACTTAATATGTTAAGTCTTAAGTATTGCACATTAGTCTACGCCCAGGCAGAACCTAAGGCTACCAACACAGTCAAAGGAAAAGAAAACAATAACAAAGGATAGTCATGACGGGGAACAAATCCCAAAATCAACCAAATCAACCCCAACGGGTACAAAACCCAACTCGTCCCTAACATCCGAACGTGACATCCACCCAAAGCTTTACTTACCTGCACATGAACCAAAAATACGTCAACAACAAAAGTTGTTGGTGAGTCGTAGCGCGTTTGACTCAAATCCAAGTTTCCACAAATCAAGTAACAATACTGTGCCTGTTATAAATTCCTATGGTTAAACCAGCACTCCGGGGGTACGATCCTACGGTCGCACGCCTCCCTTTGTGGACTAGTCATTTACGCCATCACCCGACCCCTAATGGATCCAACAAACGGGTATGAGACACCTTGATCTACCTCTACAGCTGTATTGGTGCAATATATGTCTTTGTGGCCTAACACTAAGGCCCAAATTAACCATACTAATCAACATGAACGTCTCGTAACATGCGAGTTTAAATTTATAACATGGTAACAAATACCTAAGCACAGTAACAAACAAACAAGCAATAGTTTGACATGGTTCATGTACACCCCAAAACGTTAAAAAGTTAAAGTAGGGGTAAAAGCTATCAACTCATAGATATCAAATGGTGGATCAAACAAGCGTCACAGGGCACGAGAATCCAAACGTCCGGGTGTATCACAGTGGCAAGTCTATTATAATGATATATGTATAATTATATCAGAACCTATCCGCAAATAAAAATGCTAAAACAATTGGTAGTAACAATCCACAAACAATCGGGAGGTTTAACAACACTCCCGGGAGCATACCGAGCGGACAACAAACATCCGACGAGATCATAGGGCCCCAACCGGGAAGTGAAATATCATTATTGGAAACCATTATGCCCATACTCGTAAAAATAACCAAATCGGGTCGCTCGATATTTCCAAAAACACAAAACAAACAAAAATAGCAAAACTGCCCGACGCAGCATGCGGGCCTCATAAAACCCCAGAGACCAGCCATGCGGCCCGCATGGCAGGTCATTGACTGCAGTTGACTTTCTAGGATGCGGGCCACTTGGAACACCTAAAAACCCACATGCGGCACGCACCGACTATTTTGTCTTTTAGCGGATTTTTACCATTTTTCATTTTTGGCTCGTTTCGACAACGGGTTTTTGTTCCAAACATTCCCAGTAGCAAAATATCAAGAATTTAGGCAATGAGGGCCTATCCATCCAAAGGTACAAGTCCCGGTTTTGTGCCAAATTTACATAAAATCATATTACAAGCGGGTTTGACCAATTCCAATCAATCCAAAACTTTGGTTTCCACCTATGGACTGATTCTAACTCAGTTTTAGGGCCAAGACCACTGAGATCATCCAGGTGTCATTAACCCATTTCAAAGAGTCCAAAATGCTCGGTTTCCGAGTTTTAACACTAGTATACAACAAGAGGGGTCTCCACCTATTGGACCAAACTCATTTTGTAGTCATTTACTACTGAGATGATCAGGTATCCCAGACCTAAGCTCAAGTTCTCAATCTAAACCCAAATTATCAACATGCATGCATTAACTAGTTGTACCTTGTGTAAGAAAACTTGTACTAAAGCGAATCCAAGCGGGTCTTTACAATCCCAGCCTCCTAGCACCCTCCAGAACTTGAATCTACCCTTGCATGCACCATCCATATAAGATTTAGGCAATGGATCATCCAAAAATACAATCTAGAGCAAAACCCAAACATGAACTAACCTCAGTTTACCTCGGATTCGATCCCTCTAGCCTTGGATTGCACTTGATCACACATGCAACACTGAATGAGGGTACATTACCATTGATCAGTGGCAGAACATGACCAAATCACACTCAAGATGGTGAGATAAGTGAACTAGATTCTTACCCGAGCCTTGTGTGGCCTCAAAATGCTTGAAACTTGTTATTCAAAGCTCCTCCTGGCCGGAATTGGGTATCTCAGTGGAAAAGGGACGGAAAGGAGAGGAGTTCTCTAAGTGGTTGTGGTGAAAATGAGCAGAAAATGGGTGAAAACCCATTTTTATAGACCTGGGCGACATGCGGCCCACTTGCGGTGCACAAGAAAGTCCATGCGGCCCGTATGGACCAGAAACACCCGCAGATCCTGTTTTGCTAACCCGCGAACCGCCCCCATCGACCCGAAACACATGCGGCCCTCATAAGGGGAGTCAGGAGACGTATGTGGCCCGCATGTGCCAACTTTTCACTTTTTCTTTTATTTTTTTCTTTTAAAATTTTTCGTTCGTTCTCGTCGTTTTATCAGTGTTACAGCAAGCCTATTGGAGACCTCATTTAACGTGTCATATATATACAACTGCAGGAACCATGGGGCTTTATTATCCTTAGGGCATAAGGAACCTATCCTATGAGAGACCTGGCCCGACACCTTAAAAACATACGGGCTAGCACCGGAGTTTATCTCGTCATCCACGACCGCGCCAAACGATGTCATGGCGAACATAAATTGTACGCTCATATGTTTGTAAGGAACGACCTATCTTCGTAAACTATTTAATTTTTGGTGGTGGAGGAGTAGGAAAACTCAACTTCACACGACCAGACCTGCAACAAATACTATATCGTGGTGCCTCACTGACCGGAAAGGATTTAAGACGTTCTGGATACCAAAAAGAGGCGCCACAACACAGACAGATCTGGTTGCAGTCGCTAAATCGATCTTTATAATCGTTAGGTAAGGCAGCTACACAGGCAACCGACGGTTCCTATGAACCATTTGCCTTAGTATGACGCGGCCGTAAACGCTGTCCATTCCCTGTACCCGGGTAGCCATCCAAAACAAACGGAGCAACAAATGTGGGGGTCTGCGAGGGTGCTGACCAAAGAGAGGTCGCAGACCTAGAAGACGACGCAGCTGAAGGGATGCAAGATGGATGAACGGTTGTGGTTGACATCCCACGTTTCCATGCACGCTGTTTAGGTGCTGCAGCACTGGTGTAACCTGTTAAGACAAAGCAATTCTGACAGCGGGAGTGCGTACCCGATGCAGAAGCCAGCGTATCCGAAACAATAGTACCACGTAAATATTGATTTGAAGCAGATGACTGAGTAGGCGCTGATGCACGACTGCTACCAGAGGCAAGCGCGTCAAAGTAACCCGTCAGCACAAAGCGTTTTTAATTAGAAGCAGATGACTGAGTAGGCGCCAACGCGCCACCGCCAGTGAAGTGTAGTGCACCACCAGGGATAAATGACACAGAAGTAGTTACAGCTGTAACAACCTTTTTACGTACACGTGCCGGTTTAAACTTGTTATCTGAGTAACCCATCAACACGAAGCGATTTTCATTGGAAGCGGGTGACTGTGCATGTACGGCAGGCCGCTTGCCTTTGGAGCAGAGGGCAGTGGTAACATCACGACACAACAACGAACATAAAATAGAGAGCAAAACAGAGGCAACAGGTGATATAAGAGGCTAACGTTCGGCTAACACTTGCCTAATAAGCATGAAACAAACTATGCACACAAATAACCAAACCAAAACCAAAGGACGCATACAATTGAAGCACAAACTGCATCTACACACCACATAGGAAATAGCATATGCAAAAAACCAAATAAATCATACACATGGCAGATCAGAAAACTAGCATAAAAACAAACCAAGTGCAAGAAACCAAACACACAACAATAGGCGCAAGTAATGCACACATAATATATGGTGAGCCCCAAACAGATAAACACAACAGCCCAATTTTTAAAGGCATCGGAAAGGTGTCTAGCTTTCAAGCCAAAAGATATTATAAACAAACAATGGTATGAGCACTTATAAACAAACAACGGTATAGGCACGTGACAAAAAACATACAACGGGAGCAACAGCCAAGCTTGCAGCAAGTCACTATCACCTGCAACAAAGACTGAATAATCAGGTACACAATTATACATAACCATACCTAAGTAAAAAATATATAATGACAGTCTCATACTCCAGGAAAACCACATTCTCATATGCTAATGAAATTCCAATCCTTTCAAACCTTTATAAGCTAAACCCAAAAAATTTAACGATATAAACTTTTAGGACAACAATAAACCAAAAACAATATAATGATATAAACTTTCAGGACATGACCTAAAAATATAAGGAGTCAAACCATACACCAAAAAGCCTCCTCCTTGCTTATTTTCAAGTAAATATTAAACTTTAATAACATGGTAGACACACATAAAGCCTCACATAAATAACACCATGGGTACATGAACCCAAAAACAACCTAATGATATAAACTCTTAGGACAACAACTACCTGCTTATTTTCAAGCAAAGCTAAAACCTAAAAAAATGATAAACACCTAAAGCATGACATAAAAAATCATGGTTACATGAATGTAATCACCTAATCAGAAGATCAATCGTACAGCCGGAAACCTTCAACCTGGAAAACAACAGGCAAACATTACACTTCAGTTATTCATAGACGACATCAACCAAAACCAACAAAACAATAAGCAAAGAGCATGGCAAAAACCATAATCAATCAGCATGAGGATAACAGGTAAATAAAAAAGGAATGTAATAAGTCATGTAATGAAAAATCTATAACAAAAAAAAAGAGGGAAAGATGTAAACAGCAGACAAATTTTGTTAAGGAAACATAAACACCCATTCAAAACCAAACAAAATCACAAAAAGGCATTGAAAAGGTGGACAACGCTGAACACAATCCGCATATCAAACAAAAACATGAAATAAACACAAAGACAAACGATAAAAGCAACAAATACATATGAAATTGGCGTTGATATCCAGATCAATACATATCCAACTGCAACCATCAAATGAAACACGGGCTCAAATGATAAAAGAAACAAATACATATGAAATTGGTGATGATATCCACATAAATATATATCCAACTGCAGAGATAAAAGAAACAGATACATATGAAACCGGTGATTGAAAACGAAAGTAAGCAACCACAAACATGAAATCGGTGATTGAAAATGAAGGTAAGAAACTACAAACCAGGACCACAAACATCAAATTGGTCAAAAACCCATGCTCACCTGATGCGCAACGGATGGAGGATAAGGCACAACTGGCGATGTAATTACCCTATATACAACAGACAACTAAATGGATAGTGTTTGGAGCCGTTTTCAATTTTTTTTTTAATTTCTCTTTTTTGATGGTCCTCTTTTGATCGTTTCATTAAGTGAATAGTATTTGTAAAACACTTCCAACCAAGTTGTATATACAAGTTATTTAAGCATTGAAAACCTTATTGGAATGCTACAAGTTATTTCAGCATATAAGGCCAAACGGTTTGTAAACCACCGTTAATGGTCGTTACCTGGCCCTACATGAAAAGAGTCCACGCTTTCTAGATAAAAATGGTGAGAAATTTCATTTTACTAGGTCAAATGGTAAAATTAAAAAATAACGTTCACGCGGTTCACCACAGCAAGCACGCAACGCGCGCATCCTACCAACTAGTCAGATATAAAATGAAGCTGGTGTGGTCTCTCAAACAAAGCCATGCTCCAAGGACAAATTGAGGACATGGTCGAACAGTGAAGCAAGGACGATACAGTGCTGAAGGAGGACGAAATAGTGAAGCAAGATGCGTAATAACATGGATTGAGAACACGTGTACCGGAAGAACCAATTGGCCAGTGAAGCAACATGCATAATATCATGGATTGAGAACACGTGTACCCCTGAAGACCCATGCCCCCTTTGAAAAGGGAAAACTCTCACACCGTTGTAAACTACCGGGTGGATCGGGTCTATCAAACCCATCGTTTGTTCAAAACCCACGGGTCCAAACCCACAAAGCAATAAAATACTAAGTTATATTACCAAACTAATAAAATAATAGGTAATATTATATCTCAAGTTGTATTTTGTTAGGAGGTTAGAATTCAACGATTTGTATTTTATTTATTTATTTGGCCATTTTTTTTTTCATAAGCTCACCAAGTAAGACTGACTTTTTGAGTGTCGCTTTCTTTGTTTCTAGCCAAGAATAATTTTGGTTTTTAGATAAGCAACCTACCAGAAATTGTATGCTTGTATTTCTTTATAGAGGTTAATTTAGGTGTTATTTTGTGTTGTGAATGTTACGTTTCGGAGTACTTTTTAGTGGAGAAGTAAAAGAAAATGGAAAGAAGATTTTGTGTTTTTGGATTTCTCAAACGAAAGGAAATAGAAAAGCATAAAAACAAGTGAAATAAATATTTTTAATAATCTTTCTTTCTAGTTTCCTTTTTCAATTTATGATAATTGAGGAAGAAAATTATAAAGTTTTATTATTTACTAATCTTTTCATTTAACATATTATAAAATCCAACGAGTGTATGATTGTAAAATTCCACCTTTTCTTTCTTTCAACTATGATTTAAATCACAATATCATTGGTAAAATTTTTAAAAAAATTATCAAAGTGACAATTTAAGAGAAAACTCATAAAAAAGAAATTAATTTTAGACTGGCTTCTTAGATGCCCCTCTCCTACCTGGCCACTACCTATTGGAGGGGGGGGGGGGGGTGGGGGTGGGGTGGGGTGTTGGGATAGCTGTTCTGGTTCTTTTGCCTTTTATTAAGTGTGGTGTAAGTTTCTAATTTTTTTCTCTTTCACGTGTAAATATTAAATAGATAAAAATAGCAGTTAAAAAAGTGATGACTAAAAACTCTATACGTTTGATTCATGTTTAACGAGATCCAATCTTTTAGTTTTTTATGGGTTAGTAATAGATCTAGAAGATGGGGTTTTGTTTGGGAATTGGGAAGAATGGACTAAGTTTGATATGTAATTTTGTTGTTTTGCTCTCCTAGCTCTTTGCTGTGAAGCTTCTTTTGAATGAAAAATTAGTCAAAAGATAAGAAACTTCCTTAAACTCAAACTCGGTCTCCAATAATTATAAGCAAGCAGGTCTCCTTCTCTTGTTGTATATTCGATTCATCCCCATTGCCGTTTTTCATCTTCTTTTTCATCCTTTCGTCTCCTTTGCTGAAACCCTAATCATATTTTTGATTAATTCATTTGAATCCAGGTCTGATTTTTCAAAAGTATCAGTTCTTCATCCTTTGAATCCAGGTTTGACTTTTCACTTTTAAAGGTTTTTTTTTGTTTTTTTTTTTTTTTTTTTTGCTAAAGATTAATCGTTTCATTTTTATTTGCATTTAATAATGCCTTAGTTTTGTTCAGCAAAGGTTCATTTGATTCTGAAAGTTTCCTCGAACAAAGATTAAATTTTCCCAATCAGATTTCTTATTCAGTTTGGACATCTGTGAATTACGGAATTAATACAAATACCATGATAAATTCAACAACTCAAAGAAGCCCAAACTTATAATCAAATTCTGGTCTTGATTACCCGTAACTTTGTAATAAAACACGTCCTTGTTTTCCTATCCATAAAATTTCCATATAATAATTGAAACCCTTCACCCACCAAACCATTGTATGACAGAAGCATCTTCATCAAGGAATACATTATTGTATGATGTATTTTTAAGTTTTCGAGGCGAGGATACCCGTCATAACTTCGTCGATCACCTTCGAGATGACCTTCGGGAAGCTCATCTCAATACCTTTTTTGATGATGATGAGATCGAGACTGGAGACGATCTACGACCAGAGTTGGAGAGGGCGATTAAAGAATCCAGGGCTTCAATTATAGTGTTGTCCCCAAATTACGCTTCTTCAACATGGTGTCTTGATGAACTTGTGTTCATCCTTGACCAACGGTTGACCTCCAATCAATTAGTTATCCCCATCTTCTATCATGTGGAGCCTACTCATGTGAGGAAGCAAGATGGTAGCTTTGGAGTGGCAATGGCAGCGCATAAACAGAGAATGGAGGCAGAAGTGAACTTGGAGAAAAGAAGTGAATTGGCCAAAAAGATCAATAGATGGAACAAAGCCCTTACAGAAGTTGCTCAATTCAAAGGGATGGATGCCAGGGGCAGGTAAACCATTATCTTCTTCTAAACTTTAGATCATATATAACATCATTTATGGTGAATAAATATTCTAAATGTATTGAGTAACATGTCTTATTCGCCATAAAAACTTGAACCCATCTTGAATTGCACCCGTCTTGACCCGTTTCTAAAATGACCCATCCTGACCTGCACCCATCTTGATTTGTAACCCAACCCGCTTGTTTTGCCAGGTCTAGTTATACTATGACATATCCCGACCCGCATCCATCTTGATCCGTGACCCGACCCGCTTGTTTTGCCAGGTCTAGTTATACCGAGGAAACTTTTTAAAATAATTAATGAATACGGTATAAATGATTTATAATTTCTATCATTTGAATCTAGTTTATTTGGTTTTTTTTTTCAATTCTCACCGAAAACCATTTTCAGGAAAGAGACAGATTTGATCGAAGAGGTCATAACAAACATCCAACATAGGTTAGGGGGACACTTACAAAGCAATCTACCATTACTTTTCGGGATGGAAGATTCCATTGAATCCATTACTTCATGGTTGAAAGATGGATCCTCACATAATGCAGACATTCTCACCATTGTGGGTGTCAGTGGGATCGGGAAGACATCTTTAGCTAGACATGTCCATGGGTTATATTATCATTTATTCGCCAAAAGCAGCTTTATTGAATCTATTAGTGAGAAATGTGCAGCCCAAGTTAATGGACTACTTGATCTACAAAAACAAATTCTAAGTGACATTTCAAAAACAAGTCAGATTCATTTTCATAATAATTTGGCCTGCATATCTACAATCGAGATTGGATTAACTCGTAAGAAGGTGTTTATAGTTCTTGATGATATTGATAGTGTCGATCAAATGCACGCGTTACTTGGAAAGAAAGGTCTTTACCCCGGAAGCAAAATTATAATAACCACTAAAGACGCATCATTGTTAGGGAGATATGCACAAATCAACTTCTCAGTTAAACCCAAGCATAGAAACCTCTTACTTAAAGGCTTAAATGAGAAAGCATCATTACAACTTTTTAGTCATCATGCATTCATGAGCAACGGTTCCAGCGAAGGTTATGAAGAAATGTCGAAACAGCTTATGGTATACTGTGAAGGAAATCCATGGGCTCTAAAAATTTTGGGTGAAAATCTGTGCGACAAAACTGTAGCTGAATGGGAGGATATCGTGATACGGCTGACCGAAGAAACTGATTCGCACATTATGAAGTCCTTGCCGATGAGATTTTTGCATAGTCTCTGTCTTTTGGAGAAAGTAGAAGAATTCAAAGTTGAGATTTTGGAAAAAGTAGGAGTATACAAAGAGGGGATTTTGGAAGAAGTAAAAGTATTCACAGTAGAAGAATTCACAGAGGAGATTTTGGATGACGTGGAAGAATTCAAAGATGAGATTTTGGATAACGTAGAAGAATTCAAAGATGACATTTTGGATGGAGCAAAAATATACACAAAAAAATTCATAGCATGGTTCGAATGACGTCTCTCAAATGTGGTTTTGAAGTCAACATCATCCAAGTAACTACTATGTTGGGAATTTCCGAGGTCGACGAGTTCGAGATTTGGTGTGATGAAATTCAACGTATCACTTATTGTTTAACCGTTCGCACAACACGGTGAAGTTCATGACTCGAGACTCTCATTAACCAAAGACATGGCATTAGTGACTTTATTATTTATTGTAACATTATTTATTTTGTCACTAGACTAGTTGTTGGTTATTTACTAGTTTGCCATTGTTAGGTTAGTATATATAGTCTTTCTCATGTGAAAGACTAAGTATGTATGTATGCATGAGTGAGAGAGAGAACATGAAACTTTGAAGTTGTGTGGGTTCATGAACACTTGTTCATGAACCTAGCATGTGTGGGATAGGTAAATGTAAGCATTTGGTTATATTTATCCACTTATCTTCATCTTGTTCATCACATCTTCTATATCATCCTCATCATCATCATCACATCTCACAACACCATTGTTGAAGATCCGGTCCTTTATGTTCTTCTTGGTGTTTATTTGTTTTACAAAGACGAAGCTCACAAAGTCTCCGATCCGCTTCCGCTGTGCCATCGGGGTTTGGCTTGGCTCACCGACCCTGGTTTCTACAATTTTGCTAAATTGTTAATATGCAAAATGATAAGAAGGTAGAAATGGATCGGTGTCGGATTCAGTTTTTTGGAGTAAATTATTCGTCGCTACAAAATCCGTATAGAGGTAAACAAATTAGTTTGTCAAACTTTTTAAAAAAAAATGGTATCATTGCGTGTTTTATTTGTGCCACTTTATCTCTCGGATGAAGGAAAGGTTTACATACATCTCATTCGCCCTAAATCCTACTTATAGTGCATACTATTGATTGGATTTTTACCAGGTATATTGTTATTGTTGTTGTGTGTTTTATTTGTGGGTAGTATTCTGAAGCCACAAAAAAATTATGAAGTAGTTTAATTGATCTTTTTAGCTAATAGGTCCAACTATAATTGATTTTTTTAGTCCAGGACCTACAAATCTTTAACGATAATGGCCTAACCATGTATAATTGTGTATGGAATGACCATCCTAAATCCATAACCCATTTATTACTAATTTTAGCCTTTGATACAACTAACACATTTGCACTATCATAACCGTCACTTTCTTAGGAGAATAACTATTGCGACCCTTTGGGCACTCATACAAATAGCATCTTCTTTTAAACATTGATTTGGATCTTAAAGTAGTCTTTAACTTAAAACCCCTTTGTTCTTTGTTACCATCAACATATATGCAACATCATAACTATCATTAGATACATTCTAAGGAGAATAATTACTCTGCCCCTTTGTGAATGTATATCACCCTTCTTTTTTTTGTCTTTCATGGCATTCCCTTTTTAAATGTTATTGTGATGCAACAAATAACATTTTCTTATATACTTTGATTTGAATCTTGAAGGAGACTCTGACTTAAAACCCTTTTGTTCTAATTTCCCCTGACTACAAGCTCATCTCTCTATTACATTATTAGGTCATGTCTCTTCTTATTCTTATTTAAGTGTTCATAAGACTTGGTCAATCAGGCTAAGAAAATTATTTCTTGATCCTCATCTTCAGGTTACATCAATGTTTTCAAGATCTATAACAACTTTATTGAATTCATCTATATTACATCAATGTTTTCAAGATCTAAAACAACTTTATTGAATTCATCTATATGATCTTCAATGGACTTACCATTTGCCATATGAAAAACGCATGTATAGTTGTTTCTTGAGATAGAGTCTGTTAGCAAATGACTTGGTCATGTACAAACCTTATAGATTTATCCAAATCCAGCCGTAATAGTTTTCTTCAAAAAACTCTCTCAATCTATGATGACCATAAAGGAGGATTTTATTTTTATGCCTTGATTTATTTGACTTAATCTATTCCTTATATACAACCTTTTATTTAGGCTACTTGATTGTATTTTCCTTTTTACCTTCATTGTAATCTCTATATGAACTACGCGTATCAATAAGCAAAAACAGAATTCATCCCAAATTCTTGATGGCATCAGAGCAAAAAAAAAAAAAAAAACAAAAAAACAACCCTAGTCTTCGTTCTTCATGGTAGACTACGGTGCCAAAAACACCAAGAACGAAGGTCAAGCGATCGTCATCAATTCACCATACTACATCCATGCTCCCGATAACCCAAGGAAGATGCACCGAAGAAACGAGTGTAACATCCGCTGTAGGATCGTGGTTAGAATCAACTAACCAAACAAGTTACTTAAAGGTATCAAACAAGAAAGGCGGAATCAGACTTGTGTGTGTTAATGTTAAAATGCTTTGATCGAAAATGTAACTAGTAAACAAGAAGTAAAGTAGATGAACACAAGATATCAATTCCAAGCACTACTATATTATTACTTCATAATGTTTACAAAGGAGTTACAACTGATAAACTAGAGAGAGTCGATCAACAAGAAACAAAGGAAATACAACTAATATATATAGTGCAAGGAGGAAATACAAGATATTCTTTTATTTCCTTTTAGCTACTAGGCTAAATAAACAAATCATATCTACTCCATAATTGTTGTAGTACAAGCATGCTTCTGTGAACAGTTGAGCAGACCTATCGGTGAACAGTGTACAGCATGGTGTAAAGTAAAACTGCTTCCTGACAGCTTTTCAGCATTGGAACTTGTACCAGGGGATAAGTCAAAGTTCCGGAGTAACACTAGTAAAAGTTCCGGAGGAACTACTTAGTGTGAAGGAAGTTCCGGAGTAACTTCTTTCGGACTCTGAACTTAGAGAATTTCAGCCAAGCTGAACATTCCCAACAGTCTCCGCCTAAGATGTTGATACCAAAAACTGTTCTTCTGTCTGAATCTTCTTGATGCTTCTACTTGAGCTCTAACACAACCTTAGGTTATGCACATGAAGTTGGAAGTTCCCATTATTGTCATGATATCCATCTGGTGCAATTTATCCCAATCATCCATCTTCAAGTTCTGTTTCTTCCTTACTTCACGATTGCTCATGAAGAAGTAGTGCATGTTTTCACTATTGTGAAGTTCAATCCTTAGGATACAGGGATGAGCGATATCAACATGTGGGTTGGGGGGATCTGAAGGCTCAGACTCTTCTTCAGATTCACTCACTACTATCTTTTTCCTTTTTGCCAAAGAACTGTTTCTGACAGCCATGGATTTCTTTCTTCCAGAAAAGGAAAGAGGAATGGGTGGTATGGTTGAAGGTTGCTGGGATGAGGATTCAGTTCCATGTTGTGTAGGCTTTGGGTTTTTAGGAGGTGGTGAAGATGGTGGAGATGGAATTGGTTGATTTGGAGTTTGAAATGTGGGAGCAGTGGGTTGTGATGTTGTGGTGAAGGGTGGAGATGATGAGAGATGAGGATCAGAGACAGTGTTAAACATTTGCTTGACAATGATGATCCTTGGTTTCTTCTGTTGAGCAGTTGAGACAGGAGTTTTTTTCTTCTTCTCCTTGAGATAACTGATACCTTCAGGATGCAAAGCATTAAACAGAGTATACATACCTGGTGGCTTCTTCTCACCAGTAACTCTTTCTTTTTCTATTTCACCTTTCATGATGGCATCATAGTCTTGTCTCAGCCTAGGCAACTTGCAAGAGTTGATTCTTCTTGGATTCTCTAAAACAATCTCTTTGAAGTACCATTTGTGAATCAGCAAGTCATCCTCCTCAGAGAATGTTTGATATCTGGCGCTTTGCTTCTCTTGTGCCTTCTCCTGCTCAAAAGCATAATCAACAAACCTCTTTACATTCATCTCCTTGGCTTGATCAGCTCGAATAGTGAGGATCATATACATCCAATTCACCAAGTCATCACCCTTCATTTCATCAACCCATGCATCAGTGAAACACTCCTTGCTTCTGAGCATTACACTGAACTGAGCTAGGAAAATTCTGTTATCTTCATTCTTCTTCATTTGAATTCTACTGTACTCATTCCCTAAGACCCTTCTGTACTTCTCAACTTTGTCTGAAAGACCTTGCTCTACAGCTTTGGCAATTCTTTCTTTTATGTACTAGTCAGATCTTAGCCTAGCTCCATTTATAAAGAACATCAGGTCTGTGTTGTTAATGACATACTAAAAAATACCTCCTTCTATGAGCAGTCGTTTCTGTTCTTCAAACACAACAGCCTCCTTCTGTTCTTGGAACTTCTTTTGCATTTCAGCATTCTCCTTTTCCAACTGATCAGTCAGAGCTTTTGTAACAGGGTCCATATCTTCATTTTGACCACCTGTGCTCTGATCATCATCCTCCAAGTCAGTGAAACCAGATATGGTTCTCTCATCAAGAGAATTACCATCGGCAGGCTTTGGAGACTCATGAAGTGAAGTTGCAGCAATAGGATTGGCTTCCGAGGTAACTTGCTCAGGAACAGTCTTAGTGCTAACTTCCGAAGTAACTACCTTGGGACTATCTTCCGGGACAACTTGTTCCGGAATAGTCTTAGGCAATTGCTCAGGAGCAACTTCCGAAGTAACTTCCTTCGGAACATCCTCAGTTATGAGGAGTTCTTCCGGAGTAACTTCTTTCGGAATTTCCTCAGCAGTGGAGATAGGTTCCTCCGGAGTAACATCCTTTGGAGCTTCATCAGTGATGATTGGCTCCTCCGGAGTAAATTCCTTAGGAGTTTCTTCAGTTGTATCTTTTGCCGATGGAGATGTGGGTTTAATCAAATCAAGAAGTGCTTCAGTGACTTCAATATCAAACAGATCCACATCCCTTCCTGGTTCACTCTCAGGTTTATCAACCTGTTCTTCACTCTTTTCTTCTCCTTCAGCCTCAAACTGATCTTGACCCGTCTGAAGATACTCTTGCTCTCTTGCTATGTAAACATTAGACAAGAAGCTCCTGACTTCTCCAATGTTTTGAGGGTGAGCACCTGAAGCAGCCATCACAAATCTCAGGAACTCCATGTGATTGACCTTGCATTCTTCAGGTGCTACCTGCATTAGCTGATCCATGTGAACATTAAGCAAACCTTCTATTGGGTTGAAGGGCTTAATTCCACAGATCTTGAATAGCTTCTTCTTCATCTTCTCAGGTAACCTCTCATTTGGATCAAAGTCTATTTCACTTGAGCTAGCAGAGTCTTCATTAGGCTTGGTTTCAGCAGAAATCTTCTGATAAGGTGTTGAAGGGCTAGTTTTCTCCCGCTTTTTGGTAGCAACAGCTTCACCAGTTGGGTTTGATGCACTAGCCTTCTCCTGCTTGAGCCTATTGATCAAAATATCCTGCTGTTGAACTGCTTGTAGAAGGGACTGCATTTGTGATTGCAGCTCAGTTTGTTTAGGCGTCAATTCAAGTAGTAAAGCACTGCCCTCAACTGATTTCTCAGTATCCTTGGGCGAAGAAGAGCCATCAAGCCTAGCTTGATCAAGCTCAGCACCCTGGTTGTCTTGGCGCCTGGGATTCCCTACAGTTGTTGCCTCAGGTTCCATTTCTGGTTCCTTTGGTTCAAACTGGCTGCTGGTTGCCATAGATTGGGTCATAAATATCTTACTACTGCCCAATTGTTCCAGTGGGGAACCAATTGTAGTAGCAGCCCTTTCTATATGAACATCTTCATCACTCCTGATGTTCAACTCCTTAGGGGGTGAATGGGGGTTAGGAGAAACATGATCAATATCCACCCAATCATCTCCATGAGGTGAGGTTGATGAGAAGAGATTTTCATTTGGATTTAGATCAGTTTCTGCTTCATTCACAGGTAGATCTAGGTTTAGGTCTATGGAGGTAAACAAGAGGGATGGGGGTTGTGCATCCAATCTAATAGAAGATGAGGTCTCAAGTGAGAGATCATCAGCAATATGGCTAAACCCTTGGCTTTGATGTTGAGCAGACAGTGGGTCATGCTCAAGGTTTTCTGCTTGGGTGAGTGTAGGAGACACAGGTGGAGTAGACCTTGTCTCCTTATCAACAACTTTTGATGAAGTAGGTGAGGAAGTTTTGGTGGAAGATTTTGAGTTCCTGACCTTCTGTCTTTTATAGGTGATATTGACAGGTAATTTCTCAAGAGGGTCAAATTCAGGTGTGGGTTCAACAGCTGATGGTGCAGTTTCAGTGTTGTCACCTGGAGCAGTATGCTCAGTGGGTTCTTGAATCTCAACTGGTTGTTCTTGCATATTAGGTGCATGAATAACTCTTGGTTCTGGTAGTGGATGGTCATTTTCCACACCAAGACAGTTGGCAGCAGCTTTTGGAGAAAGCAAGTAAGAAAAGATTTTCTCAGTTAAATGTTTTTATTAAAAAACAGTGCCAGCTCTTGGGACATCAGGGAATTGTGTATCCAAAATGTGTTGTAAAAACCTTGGATACATATTAAAAGGTTTTGTGCAATTTTCCCTTAGCCCATCAAAAATCATTTTAGAAAAGTTAAAACAATCTCCCCTGATCACAGCATGAAGAGCAGTTGCTTGGACTTCACCAAGTTCTTCATGTGATCGCCTTGGAGATAGGCACACCAGTAGGGTATGGGCAAGAAATCTCCAAACTGGTGGAATGTGACATTTCTTCACCGTTTTGCTGTTGGGATTTCCTCCATAACCTATGCCCATCAGAGTGAATTGGTAATCTTCCCTGGGAACAGTTAAGACACCTTCTTCATCCTGTAACTTTAGATGACTTCTAATCATGGCTTCAGTGATGTACACATCTCTTCGGTGCACCTTGCTTTCAACTTGCATTACTTGCTTGCCGTCTTCAACCCCGGCACCCACTACTGCGTTTGCCCAGAATTGGGTAATCGTCTCATCATAGATGATTGGATTAACAGTTAGGGAAAAATTTAGTTCAGACGCAGTAAGGAAGTCAATCATCCCGTCAAACGGAGCAGACTTCTATGTTTTCTCTAGAAAAGCTCTTTGATTGTGCTCGTTATGAAACCCGGATGCTGCCATTCTTTTGTGTTGGGTAATTCTTCAGGAAATCGAGATTTGATTTGAATAAATTAAGAAGGAAACGAGAGCGATTGAAGAGTATTTGGGATTTAGGTTTCGTAAGTGAAGGGTTTCTCTGGAAGTGACAGTTAAACGGTGAGGAGAGAGGGAATTGACGTTAACGGAAAAGGTGGAGTTAGTGGGGCCAGCAGTTAACCGTCACTGTTAATGTTTAATGTAAAGGGTCCCACTTTATCCAACAAAAACGATTAAGTCATTAAAGTTCCTCCGGAACTTTTCCTTCGGAATAATTTTGTTCCTTCGGAAGAGTGAAGTTCCCTCGGAACTTCTTCCCTTGAACATTTTTCCTCATTTCTTGTGCAACACTTCCGTAGGAAGTTCCCTCGGAGTTGCAAATTTACTCCGGAACACCTAAAACACTTAGAAAAACACTTGAAACTCATTAGAAACCTTAGAGAGTTCTCACGGAACCTCTCTCTAGAAGGAAAAACCTCATGAGTAAGTTACTCCGGAACAATATTGTTCCCTCAGAACTTACTTAGGAGTAGCAGAATGTTCAGAGATGCTCATAACTTAAGAATTTTAGCAAATTTTGTGAAGAATTGGTTATGAAGACATTTCTTGAAAGAGTTTTCTTGCTTTTAAAGAGATGGATGTTAAGATACAGAAACACATAAGGTAACAGAAAATTATGTACATAAAAGCAACAATTGACAACAAAAGTTAACCAAAGTTCATCATCCCAATAGCTGTGATAAGAAAGAAAAATCTTGCCTCATCAAATGCTTTTGTGAAAAGGTCAGCTAATTGAAGATCAGTATGAACTTTGTGTAACTTAATCAATTTCTTTTCTGCACAATCTCTAATAAAATGATACCTTATCTCAATGTGCTTTGTCTTAGAGTACTTCACAGGATTGTTGGTGATGGAGATAACACTGGTGTTGTCTGCATACATAGGAGTTTCCAGAAATGTGATTCTATAATCTAGCATTTGATTCTGAATCCAAAGCACTTGACCACAGCAGCTTGAAGCAACAATGTACTCAGCTTCAACAGTTGATTTAGAAACACAGGTTTGTTTCTTGCACTGCCATGATACAAGCCTATTTCCTAGAAATTGACATCCTCTTGATGTTGATTTCTTATCCAAGTAGCAGCCACCATAGTCACTGTCAGTGTAGGCAACAAGAGAAAAGTCATTGTTCTTTGCATACCACAACCCAAGTTTTGGTTGTCCTTTGAGGTATTTAAAGATTCTCTTTACTGCCTTCATGTGGGATTCCTTGGGAGCAAACTGATATCTAGAGCATAAGCATACACTAAACATAATATCAGGCCTACTTGCACTTAAGTACATCAAAGAACCAATCATTGCCCTGTAAGTGTGCTGATCAACAGGTTCACTTTCTGATTCTGAATTCAGATTGTGAGAGGTTGAAATAGGAGTTTTGGCAGAAGAGGAAGATAGCATATCAAACCTCTTGAGCATAATTTGAATGTACTTGGATTGGTTCAAGAAGATGCCCTCTGCAGTTTGTTTAACTTGGAGACCCAGAAAGAAATTAAGTTCACCCATTGAACTCATTTCAAATTGATATTGCATCAGGGTCTCAAACTCCTTGCACAACTTCGGATTAGTTGACCCAAAGATGATATCATCTACAAAAATCTGAACAAGCAACTTATCTTTTCCAACTTTCCTTATGAAGAGAGTTTTATCAATAGCTCCTCTTCTGTATCCATGGCCAAGAAGGTAGTTTGAGAGTGTCTCATACCATGTTTTTGGTGCCTGCTTGAGGCCATAGAGAGCCTTGATCAGTTTACACACCTTGTTAGGATGGTGTGGGTCTTCAAACCCTAGTGGTTGACAGACATAAACTTCTTCTTTCAGTTTTCAATAAAGAAAAGCACTCTTGACATCCATTTGATAAACTGTGAAGTTCTTGTAGGCTGCATAGGCAAGGAAAATTCTGATTGCCTCTAATCTTGCAACTGGAGCAAAAACCTCATCATAGTCTATCCCTTCTTCTTGAGAATATCCTTGAACAACATGCCTAGCTTTGTTCTTGACAACAATTCCTCTTTCATCCTTCTTCTTTCTAAAAACCCATTTTGTTCCAATAGGTTGAGCATACTCTAGAAGGTCAACCAGTTCCCAAACCTGTTGTTTGTTGATTTGGAACAATTCCTCTTGCATAGCTTCAATCCAATGATTGTCTTTCAGTGCTTGCTCTACTTGTTTTGGTTCTTCTTGAGATAGGAAGCAGGCAAATAAGCAGATATTTGCATCAGCAGACTTGCTTCTTGTAAGAACAGGAGCATTCAACTCACCAATTACATTCTCAGTTGGATGAGTTTTGCTGACATTTATGTTCTGAAAACTTGGGAATTCGTGACTTTGAACTTGCCTAGTTGGTGGAATAATTGGGGGCAATTAGACACTAAGCTCAATTCCTAGCATTCTTTGTGAAGGGGGTAAATTTGATGTAGTTGCAGCAGAGACGTGTTGATCACTCAAGTTGTTAGCAGAGTTGATGGTCTCTTTAAGAGAAGAGTCAATGAAGTTTGACTCATGAGAACCATCATAATCACCATATAGATTGTCATTAGGAGAATGCTGCACACTCCCATCATCACTAGTATCTGAGACATAACCATCCTTCTGTGATTGTGAATCACTTGACTCAGATTCAACCAAGTTCACTGGAGTGGAGTCAGTAACTTGTTGAATTGCAACTGTTGGCATGGTAGGTGGTTTGTAAGGTTGTGTGCTGACAGAGGAGTAGAAATGACCAAAATTGCAGGCATCCTTCTTTGCATTTGAGTTCTCCCCCTGAGACTGCACATACTCAGTAAAAGACTTATCAACTGTAAAGTTGAAAGCATTGGTTAGTGAATCAATATCAAACAACCATGAGGGTTCAGAACTAAACCTATTAGTTGATTTTTTATTGAAAAACAAATTAATTGACTCTTTAATATTTCCGTTCTGAGGTTGTATACTCTGTATGCCTTAGCAACACCTGAGTATCCAACCATGAAGCCATCATCTGCCTTTTCAGCAAACTTAGCTAAATTCTCACTAGTTATTAATATTGTAACAGGACAGCCAAAAACTTTGAGAAAGTGAATACTTGGTTTTCTTTTTCTCCAAAGTTCATATGGTGTCTTGTTTTTACCTTTGACCACAAGCACCCTGTTCTGAACATAGCAGGCAGTGTTTACTGCTTCTGCCCAGAAAGTTACAGGGAGCTTATACTCAGCCAACATTGATCTAGCAGCCTCAATCAGTGTTCTATTTCTCCTCTCGGCAACCTCATTTTGCTGAGGAGTTCTAGCAACACTGAACTGCCTAGATATCCCCTTTTCTTCACAAAAAGAATTTAAAACATGATTTTTAAATTCTGTGCCATTGTCACTTCTAATTTTTTTGACTTTGAAATTTGACTGATTTTCAAGTTGTGTGATTAAAGACTTTAAAATTTCAGGCGTTTCATCCTTAGTTCTTAAGAAGAAAACCCATGTGTATTTTGAAAAATCATCAGTGATAACAAAACAATAAGATTTCTTTCCCAAACTCATTACCCTTGTAGGACCAAAGAGATCCATATGCAACAATTCTAAGGGTTGAGAAATTGAATTTTCAGATTTGGACTTATGAGAAGACTTGTGCTGCTTTCCCTTTAAACAGGCAGTACAATGCTCATTACAGTTAAAATGTTTTTGTGGCAAACCATTCACCAAACCTAAATTAACAAGTTTGTTCATGGTTTTGTAATTAACATGTACAAGTCTTCTGTGCCAAAGGTCAGACTCATCAATAGAAGCTCTTGATATCAGAAAAGTATTGCCATTAAGAGATTTGGCACTTGCCATATCAAGTAAGTACAAGCCATCCTGTCTTTTTGCTTTTATCAAAATCATTTCAGCAGGAATTTTGAGACCAGGCTTAAGTACTAAAGCTTCTTCATCATTAAACAGAACATTCATGTTCTTATCACAAATTTGTGATACACTCAACAAATTAAAATTCAGAACATTGACAAGACTCACCTTGTCAAGAGTAAAACTTCTATTTGATACATTACCAAGTGCTGTAATGTACCCTTCATTGCTTCCAAATGCAACGGGATCGCCATCATATCTTTTTGTATTTTCTAGAAGATTTTTATTACCTGTCATGTGACTGGAGCACCCACTATCTACAACCCAAACATTTGCTTGAGATTTATTAGGTAACCCCTACACAGGTAAAGAACATGGTCAGTTGGAGTATGGGACCCAAGCCTTTGTGGTCTTGGGTCTTCCCATGGCATCATTATAAGAGTAGTTTCCTAAAACAAGTTGGTTTTCAGTAGGAAAGTCATCATACTCAGAAAAATCACCCCTTTTCTCATTTATATTTCTGTTATAACTTTGCCATTTGGGAAAACCATGTTTCTTAATAAAAGTCTTCTTTTCCCAATACTTCCTGTTGCTTCTTTATTTTGCATTTTCAAATTTTGGTTGAGAAGCAACATTGGGAGTTTCAGTATGAGGATGCTGAGTTCCATAGGAACTCACTTGTGCAGGATGATCATGCAATTCATACTGTTCAGAAAATTGTTTTCTTTCACGGGGAGCAGATTTTGCTCGTGAATTTCCTTTGAAAGATGTGTGAATTTGATTAATGAACTCAGTGGGTTGAAATTCAGGTCTTTGTTTTGAAGGTTTAGAAGAGTTGTTGTTACTAAAATGTTTCGAGGGAACTATATTTCTTCCGGAGGAATGTTCTCCCATAAGAAATGAAGTTCCTGTGGAAAGTTGTTCCTTAGGAAAATTATTTCTTTTAACATGTGAGAAGCTATTATGAGTTTTTCCAAAAACCTTTTGATCACCATGTGATCCTTTTGGTGACATGTTCCTGCTATCCTTTGAATTCTTTGAATTTAACAGATTTTGATTTCTCTTAGGAGAAATGTTGACATTTTTAATTATCTTGTTTGAAAGGATTGTAGGAACAGTGAACTGCAACATGTCCTAATTCACTACAAATTATGCACTCTCTCACAGAATTGTGAGAGCTTTGTTTTGATGACACAGGACTGATTTGATTCACAACAGTTTTTGCTTTTCCAATCTTTTGAGTAGTAGATTCTGAGGAGTGAGATCCTTCATTGTCTAAACTCAATGTCTTAGTGACTTTAAGAATTGGCATTGAAATTTTTGAATTTTCAACCTTAGCAGAAGTGCTGGTTGATACAGTTGTGACATCAAGAAAACCAATAAAACTTTCAGTTCTCATGTCATCACTCTCTTTCAAGCTTTCAGCTTCTTTAGAGAGGTCCTCAGTTGCAGGACCATTTACCAATGGGTCAGGAGTTAAGGAAACATTTGTTTCCTTAAGGGTTAAAGTTTCAAGACTAGTGTATGAATCAGGGTTTTCAACATTTTTAAAAGATACCCTTCCCTTCCCATGTGTGTGCTCATGCCATAATTTTTGAGCTTTTTCACTTGCAATCTGAAATTTATCAGCATTGCATATGGCTTCTCTCAGCTGATCTTTTAGGGTTTGAATGTCAAGCACATATTCCACATTTTGTTTCTTAGAAATATTTAGTTGCTCAACAACATCATCCATTTGAGTTATAAAATCAGTTTGTTGATGTTTCAAAATCCCTATGGTTTTCTTGAGTTCATCAGTTTTGGTTGAGTAAGCTATATCAGCTCTTCTTGAATACTCTTTCAACTCATTTAGATTTGTTATTTCATCTATCAGTGCCTGATTATGCTTTTTGTAACTTTCAACCAGTTCAATACACTTAGGTGTACACAATACATTCTCAGGTTCAGTAGTGGAGTTAGAGTTTACCTCTGCAGTTGCAGGTGAAGAACCACTGGCCATCAAGGTATGGTTGGTTGGAGCAAACTCACTCATCACTTCTTCCCAGTCAACAAACCTAGTTTGGTTTGCTACAGCAGCAGTTGCATGGCCTTGGTTGTTGTAAGAGGGCTTTGGTGGAGTAGGACCTGAGGAAGAGCTTGGTTTGGTGAAACTAGAGCATGGTTTGGTGTACTCTTGTTTCTTCTCAGCATTGTAACCATTTTCTCTTCTTGGCTGAGAACACTCCCTGGCAAAGTGTCCCAACTGATGACAATTGTAACACTTGACTTTCGATTTGTCAAGGCTAATAGGAGCATTCTTGGCTCCATTATACCTTCTTCCAGTTCTCATGTAGAACCTTTGTGCCCTCAGTGACACCATTGCAAGTTGGGTAGTGATGTCAATCTCCTCTAGATCATCTGCACTAATGCACTCAAGATCTGATCTAGTGAACCCTGTATAAGAACTGTTAGCAACATTTGCAAAGTTTTGATAATATGAAACTTCATGTCCCTTAGGAGACTCAGGAAAAGATACATATGATTCTGGTTCAGAATAGTTCTCTGAGTGAGCAGTGATGAGGGCCAAAGTGCCTTTGGAAGATGATGTCTGGTAAGATGATACACCAGACCTCTCATTCATCTCCATCTCATGTGCACTTAGCATTCCATAGAGATCTTTTAATTTCAAGGTCTTGAGGTCTTTGTTATATTTTATGCTAACTATATAGACAGTCCAAACTTCAGTTAAAGATCTTAAAAATTTTCTGATTATATCAGCATTGTCAATTTTCACATCTACACCCTGCAGTTCATCTATCAGTCTCACATATCTCAAATATTGCTCAGACATTGTTTCACCTCTTTTGTGACAAAAATTTTCATATCTTTGTTTCAAAATATCTTTCTTGTTCTCTTTCACCCCATCTGTTCCTTCATACATTTCAATAAGAGCTTTCCAAATATCATGTGCAGTTTTGCATCTCTTAAATCCAATGAGTATAGAATTAGGAAGAGCTGCCTGGAGTGCCCACAAAGCTTTGTAGTCACCTTCACAGGTCTTCTGGTCATCATCAGAATAATTCTCATACGTTTTGATAAGATCAACAATTGGATTGGTTACAGATTTGGTGGTAATGACTTGTGGTCCATTGATAATGGAAGCCCACATTTTGTGGTCAGTGTTTTTGCAGAAAATCTCCATTCTCAGTTTCCAAGTATCAAAGTCATCAGGAGTGAAGGTGGGTGGTTTGTTAGTGTTGCCATTCCTTAGTTCACTCATTTTCAGAGATCAAGAATCGAAACAGTCTTATCCAAAGCAAACAGAAACACCTTAAGTAAGAAAAGTTTAGAAAACAAAATCTTTAAAACTTTTAAACACAAGAGCCAAAGCTCTGATACCACTTGTAGGATCGTGGTTAGAATAAACTAACCAAACAAGTTACTTAAAGATATCAAACAAGAAAGGCGGAATCAGACTTGTTTGTGTTAATGTTAAAATGCTTTGATCAAAAATGTAACTAGTAAACAAGAAGTAAAGTAGATGAACACAATATATCAATTCAAGCACTACTATATTATTACTTCACAATGTTTACAAAGGAGTTACAGCTGATAAACTAGAGAGAGTCGATCAACAAGAAACAAAGGAAATACAACTAATATATATAGTGCAAGGAGGGGATAAAAGATATTATTTTATTTCCTTTTAGCTACTAGGCTAAATAAACAAATCATATCTACTCCATAGTTGTTGTACAAGCATGCTTCTGTGAACAGTTGAGCAGACCTATCGGTGAACAGTGTACAGCATGGTGTAAAGTACAACTGCTTCCTGACAGCTTTTCAGCATTGGAACTTGTACCAGGGGATAAGTCAAAGTTCCGGAGTAACACTAGTAAAAGTTCCGGAGGAACTACTTAGTGTGAAGGAAGTTCCAGAGTAACTTCTTTCGGAACTCTGACTTAGAGAATTTCAGCCAAGCTGAACATTCCCAACAGTCTCCCCCTAAGATGTTGATACTAAAAATTGTTCTTCTGTCTGAATCTTCTTGATGCTTCTACTTGAGCTCTAACACAACCTTAGGGTATGCACATGAAGTTGGAAGTTCCCATTATTGTCATGATATCCATCTGGTGCAATTTATCCCAATCATCCATCTTCAAGTTCTGTTTCTTCCTTACTTCACCATTGCTCATGAAGAAGTAGTGCATGTTTTCACTCTTGTGAAGTTCAATCCTTAGGATACAGGGATGAGTGATATCAACATGTGGGTTGGGGGATCTGAAGGCTCAGACTCTTCTTCAGATTCACTCACTACTATCTTCTTTCTTTTGGCCAAAGAACTGTTTCTGGCAGCCATGGATTTCTTTCTTCCAGAAAAGGAAAGAGGAATGGGTGGTATGGTTGAAGGTTGCTGGGATGAGGATTCAGTTCTAGGTTGTGTAGGCTTTGGGTTTTTAGGAGGTGGTGAAGATGGTGGAGATGGAATTGGTTTATAGGAGGTGGTGAAGATGGTGGAGAGGAATGGGTGGTATGGTTGAAGGTTGCTCCGACGAGATTTTGTCTTTTGTGTCTGATAACCTTCTGACAAGCACGACCCGTGCTCTAACAAGCATGCCCCATGCCCATTGACACCGTATATTTCTGGCGATTTTCTGACCCGACACGGCCCGTGCCCAAGTAAGGGTTTTGGCTATAAACCACCCCCCCCCCCCAAAATTATTCATTCACCCCTACCCCTTCCCTCTCTCACTTTTCCCCCTCTTTTCTTCAACCTAAACCACCCATTCTCCGCCCACTTTCAACCCATACTCTAGCCTATCTTAAAGTATCCCCAAGTGGTGTTCGAGTCCCTTGGTCCCTTCTACCTATTCGACGCCCGTAGAAGTAAGAAAACCCATTTCTTCTACATACTTTCCACTCTCTTTCATTTTAACTTGGAGACTTATGTTCTACAACAAGTGTATGCCAGGGGACGATATGTCCTAAATCCATTCCAAGGATGTCTGCTGCTGAATTAAGCTTGGCCACTAAATATTCATTTAATAAAACCATTTTTATATAATAAAACAAACGTTAAAGAAATATTGTTGTCACCTCTCTTTCATTTTAACTTGGCGACTTATGTTGTACAACAAGTGTATGCCAGGGGACGATATGTCCTAAATCCATTCCAAGGTTGTCTGGTGAATTAAGCTTGGCCAATGAGTCTCCATTTGATAAAACCATTTTCTTACATAATAAAACAAACGTTAAAGAAATATTGTTGTCACCTCTCTTCCATTTAATAAAACCATATTTTTTATGTAATAAAACAACGACTAAAAACATTTAATCGTACACTATTAAAAATTTGGACAGAATGTTTGTCCCACTTTAAGCGGTCATATCTTGGTCATAACAAGTTGAAACTGAACAAAATCAGACTCCACAATTAAGTTCGTCGAGTTAGCTTTCCAACGGTAATTTTCTCATTTTCAAATTCAAACCGAGGGCTTCACAACAACCCACACAAGATGGGTGCGCATTTCAGTACCTTCTGTTTTGTGAGGCTGTTTTGAGCTAGTTCTTAACATTTTCTCAAGAAGCCTTCTAAATGAAAGTTGTTCGGAATACTTTAAACTAACAACCTGTATAATTTGGTAATTTTTAGAAGGCATATGATACCTTAAAAGCAAACTTAAAGTCACAACCTACAAGCTGTCCAAATTATCAAAAATAGTGCACTAAACCAAAAGAACCAATCTTTATACCTTTTTACGAAAGTTTAACTCCCGTCCAAACAACAAGCCATAACATCCTATCTTTCATACAATAGGACCAAACCCGTAATCTCGAGTCTTTCTATTCGTGAGGTTCACTTCGGCAATTCGATGTGAGTATTCATAGCCCATTTTTCCTTTTATCGTTTTGGGGTGTAACAAGTACGCTATATCAAACTCAAACTCTTTATACTTTACTCTATGTCAAATCATATGCGACTCTATTTTTGTTATGTATGTTTCAGTATGTGGGACTTGTGTGATCTATTGCTGTGGTTGTGCTCATACTCATACTCATACTCTACGCGTGATTATTAACACTAAAAAGGCCGAGGTCACAATGATAGATTCTATTGGCTTCACCTAGCCTGCCTGGTATTGGCGCCGGGTGATTGGAAGCCTAATTGTCAAGGGTTGGATTACGCTCACTCATTGTGCTTTATTTCATTACTCATTTTACATATGTGAACTTACACTAACTCATGGACCGCATTACTTTACACGTACACTATATACAAACATATGGTTACTCACCAACTATTCGTAGTTGACCCGTATGTTGTACATGTTGCAGGTAACGCAGTTTGATATGAAGTTTGCTTATCACCATTAGGATGCATGGGCTTTAGTGTGACCTAAATAAATTAAAGACATATTATGTTGTTTATGTTGTATTGTTATGTTCGGATTATGTTATATTTGAATTTATGAAATGGGCTGATTAAGAATATCACAACATTTAATTTAGTATTGTGTGCATTTGGACAATCATCGCGCCCCGACATATTCCGCCGTCGGTTGGGTATGACAACGAGCATTGTACCTTTTGTGGGAGAGATGGACATAACGAGGAAGGATGCTTTAAAAGGATCGGATACCCAACGTGGTGGCCCGGGAAGGGAAAGAAAGAGAGGATCAAACCCAAAGATTTGTTTGCCGAAACGGATGCGAGCTCCGCACCTGGCTTAACAAAAGAACAATACAAAATTTTCTTGAAGCATTTTTTCAGAAGCAACAATCCCTCCAATACAGAGACGACACCCATTGCTAACTTGGCATGAATACTACAACCAGATTATGAATGGGTCGTCGACTCGGGTGCATCCGAACACATAACATGTTGTAATAACTTGCTTAAGAATGTATCTATGGGCACACGTGAGATACCAGTCCCGATCCCAAATGGTGATGTAATTCCTGTCAAAGGAAAGGGTGACATCAAACTAAAAGGGGGAACCACCGTGAAAGGAGTTCTCTTAGCTCCAAACTTTAAATGTAATCTTTTATCAGTTCGTCGATTGACTAAAGATCTAAACTGTGCGGTAACCTTTTTTCCTGACTTCTTTGTCGTGTAAAGCTTGAGTACGAGGAACTTGATTGGAGCAGGTAGGTGCAGTGGAGGTCTTTATCGAATGACGAGTATGAAAGATGAAAGGAAAGCGATGATGGTCACGTATGATGCATGGCATAAGAGGCTGGTCATGCGTCCGACATGAAACTTGCACACATTAATTTTCTTAAGGGGGTTTCTTTTCATTATGAGAATAAAGTTTGTGACTCATGCGTTAAGGCAAAACTTACAAGATCACCATTTTCGGTTAGTTTTACAAGGACAAAGGAGTGTTTTGATTTGGTGCATTGTGGTATTTGGGGTAAGTATAGAACACCTTCTCTTTCCCAAGCTTACTATTTTTTAACTATAATCGATGATTATAGTAGAGCCGTGTGGGTTTATTTGCTCAAACACAAACATGAAGCAAGTGCATTTTAAATAGTCTTTGATAAAATGGTTAAAACACAATTTGGAAGAACCGTTAAAAGGATTAGATGTGATAACGGAGGTGAGTTTACATCAAACCTTATGAAAAACTTTTATCATGAACATGGTATCCTTTTAGAAACAACTTGTCCACACACTCTGTAACAAAACGGAGTGGTGGAACGAAAACGTAGACACCTTCTCGAGGTGGCTCGGGCCTTACGTTTTGAAGCAAGTCCACCGACAAAATTTTGGGGGGAATGTGTTTTGACGACAACATATATTATCAATAGACTTCCAGCAAAGGGAATAGGCAACAAAACACCATACGAGGTATTGTTCGAACAAAGCCCTGAATATGATCATATGAAAGTGTTTGGGTGCTTAGCATACTACAAAAACACGGAGACGAAAGGTGACAAATTTGAACCGAGAGGAAAGCCGGGGATATTTCTGGGTTATCCTCCCAGTACAAAAGGGTACAAATTATATGATATTGAGCGAAGAAAGATATTGTGTCTAGAGATGTAAAATTCGTTGAAGATATGTTCCATTTCGCCAACATCAATCCACAAAAAGAAAACCATGGATCCGAAGTGTTTGAATATCCAGGAAAGTGAACCAATATGAAGAAGGACCATTTGAAATTGCAATAAAAGGAAAAGATAGGGCCGAGACACGTGATGAGGAAACAATAGAAAATGTTGATTTTGAGATTCAAACAGAAAGTGTGGGCAATATTCACATGCAAGATGAAACTTCCATGCCAGATTAAATTCTCATGCAAGAGAACGTGTTGAAACAAATCAAAATGAAGAAAATGGTGCAGAAGTTCAACGAGTTCAGGAAGTCAGGGAACAAAGAAACCGATCTCGGCCGTCCTACCTCAATGATCATCAAGTAAAACTACCCCCATCAATAGACCACACACAATCCACTTCTAGTCGAGAATCCTCAGTGGTACATCCTATAGCCCATTATATTTCATATAATAATTTTTTCGATTCTCACAAAGCTTTCTCTAGCGGCCATCAGTTCACATGATGAGCCAAAGAATTTTTATCAAGCTGCGCAGAACGATGAATGGAAAGAGGCTATGAAGAGGGAGATACGTGCCCTCGAGCAAAATAAAATATGGACCCTCGAAAATTTGCCAAGTGGAAAAAAGGCCATAGACTCAAAGTGGATATACAAGGTAAAGTATAAACCAAATGGGGAGGTTCAAAGATACAAGGCAAGACTTGTCGCCAAAGGTTTTACACAAGTGGAGAGTGTTGACTACCATGATACCTTTGCACCAGTTGCCAAGTTAGTAACTGTGCGAACTTTTCTTGTTGTGGCTGTAAAACAATACTGGATAATTCATCAACTGGATGTAAATATGCCTTCTTACATGGCGACCGAGAGGAAGAAGTTATGAAAATTCCCCAAGGATTCACCACCAAAGAAGAAACAAGGGTGTGTCGTCTAAAGAAATCAATATATGGGCTAAAACAAGCATCCCTCAATTGGTATCACAAATTCACCATGGCACTCCTTCAAATCGGTTATCGACAATCTAAAGCTGACCATTCCTTGTTCATATACAAGGTTGATGACGTGTATGTGGAAATCTTGGTTTATGCTGATGACGTAATAATTGTGGGTAACAACAACGACAAGATTCGACACACAAAGATACACCTGGATGAGAAGTTTAGCATCAAAGACCTAGTCACCCTAAAGTATTTCCTCGGAATCAAAGTTGCACGTACACCGGAAGGACTTGTTCTTAGCCAACAAAAGTACACATTAGATATCCTTGTAGATAGCGGGCTACAAGGTTGTCGTCCAAGCCCGTTCCCCATAGAACAAAATTTGAAACTGGACAAAGGGGAAGAAGATAGTAAGGTTGACAGTAATAGATATAGAAGACTAGTGGGAAGACTATTGTACCTTCAAGCAACAAGACCAGACATAGCTTACTCGGTAAATGTTCTTAGCCAATTTTTTGCAGATCCAAGAAAAGCTCACATGGAGGTAGCAACTACGGTCCTTCGCTACTTAAAAGCTATACGCGGACAAGGTGTATTACTATCCAAAACAGGGGGAACAAATCTTATCACTTATTGCGACTCAGATTGGCTTGCGTGTCCATTTACTAGACGATCTCTCGTACAGGCTATTTATTTCTCTTGGGGGGGGGGGGGGCTCTCCAATCTCTTGGAAATCTAAGAAACAACCGGTGATGTCCCGTTCATCGGCCGAGGCTGAATACCGAGCCATGGAAAAAACAGTTAGTGAGGTCCTATGGGTTCGTTGGTTACTTGAAGACTTAGGGATGCCTCCCAAAGGGCCTGCACAACTGTTATGTGATAATCAAGCCGCCGGACACATAATCAACAATCCAGTGTTTCATGAAAGGACAAAAGATGTTAAACGAGACTATTATTTTGTTCGAGAACGTGTAGAGTCAAAAGTGATTCTGCCAATGCACATTGACTCCAAATTACAGATAGCTGATTTGTTCACAAAGCCCGTTGGATAGCAACAATTACGGAATTTACTTGTCATGTTGAACATTCGGGATTTGCATGCTCCAACTTGAAGGGGAGTAAAGGAGGATTTTATTTTTATGCCTTGATTTATTTGACTTAATCTATTTCTTATATACAGCCTTTTATTTAGGCTACTTGGTTGTATTTTCCTTTTTACCTTCATTGTAATCTCTATGTGAAGATTAAATCAAAGTCAACACTGGTCAACTAAAGTATAAGGACTTATTATGCTGATTCAGTAAGTTGGAGGGTTGTTTGTGTACTTCTTGATTAATAATTTGTTAATCTGAACGGTAGGATTAGTTTTATTACCGTTAAGCATTTGATTAGGATATAACAATTAGGTTAGCTTTCTTCTCAGGAGATCAGATCGAATGTGTCGAATTCGCTCTCACTTGTAATCAATTTTGTTCTTGAATAAACGATTAGTTTTGTTTGATTGTTCATCGTTTTCTTAGTTTCACAATTGGTATCAGAGCTCTGGTAGCTCGAGATTGGGAATCGATTTCAAATCTGTTAAAATCGATTGGAAACGATGACGGGGTCAAAATTCAACATCGAGAAATTCACAGGGAAGAACGACTTCGGATTATGGCGCTTGAAGATGAGAGCGTTTCTCGTTTACCAGGGAATCTCGGATGCGTTAGGCGGTGAACCAGGTAGGCCCGACGATATGAGTGATGAAGATTGGCAAGAAATGTTGGATAAATCACATAGTGCTATTGTGCTTAGTCTTGGAGATAAAGTTCTTCGAGAAGTAAGCAGGGAGACAACAGCAGCGGCTGTGTGGACGAAGCTTGAGTCATTATACATGACCAAGTCCCTTGCAAATCGGTTATATTTGAAAAGAAGGTTATACACTTTTCAAATGCCGCCTGGGAGATCTCTGGAAGATCATACGGATGAATTCAACAAGATTATACTCGATTTGGAAAACATTGAGGTAAAGATAGAAGATGAAGATCAAGCTATTATATTCTTGTCTTCTCTTCCAAGTTCATATGAACACCTAGTTGAAACTCTGATGTATGGACGAGAGGACATTACCATGGATGAAGTCATGGCTACACTGAATTCAAAGGAATTGCAGAAAAGAGGGGAAAGCCATGAAGACAGTTCTGAAGGTCTGGTAGTTAAAGGGAAGGCTGATCCAAAAGGTTACAAGAAAAAGGGCTATCAAGATCCAAATAAGGGAAGAACTAGGCCTAAGTTGAGGTGTTTTGTTTGTAACTCTGACAAACATCTAAAGAGGGAGTGTCCTGAGTTGAAGAAAAGAAGAAATGAGTCAAACAAGAAGAATTACAATGCTTCTCATAGAGATGACACTTTTGAAGGGTATGAATCATTGGATGTGCTTGTGGTGGATCAAAAGCAAGGTGGAGAAGATTGGATAATGGACTCTGGTTGCTCTTTTCATATGACTCCAAACAAGAAGTATTTCAAGAAATTGCAATATGAGGATCTTGGCACAGTCAAACTTGGTGACAACAGGGAATGTAGGATTGAAGGAACAGGAGAAGTGAACTTGAGGTTGGAGAATGGCTCATGTTTAACTCTGCATAATGCCAGGTATATTCCTAACTTGAGTAGAAATTTGATTTCCCTTGGTACTCTTGAAAAGGAGGGATGCAATGTAAACCTTAGGAATGGTAGAGCTAAGGTTTCTAGGGGAGCCCTGGTGTTGTTATCTGGTACAAGGGGTAACAATAACATTTACTTCTTAGATGGAAGAATTTCCTGTGAAGTAAATGTGGTTAGTAATCAGGTGAGTAGGGGTAAGTCTATGTTGTGGCACAATAGGCTTGGCCACATCAGTGAAAAGGGACTGATAGAACTTAAGAAACAAGGGGTATTGCTTGATATAGGAGAAGTCAAATGTGACTTTTGTGAGGACTGTATTTTAGGAAAAGCTCACAGGGTGAGGTTTGCTAGAAGTAGCAAAAGGGCCAAAGGTATCCTGGACTACATCCATTCGGATCTGTGGGGACCATCAAAGACTGCTATTTCTTTCTATGGTAGATGACTATTCTAGGAGAGTTTGGGTTTTTCCTATTAGGCATAAGAGTGATGCATATCAGAAATTTAAAGATTGGGTGTTATTAGTTGAAAACCAGACTAATAGGAGAATTAAGAAACTTAGAACTGACAATGGATTAGAGTTTTGCAATGCTGAGTTTGACCAATTTTGTAAATCAAGAGGTATTGCTAGGCATTTGACAGTTCCAGGAACACCACAACAGAATGGTGTTATAGAGAGGATGAATAGAACTTTGCTTAACAATGTTAGGTGTATGCTGTTGAGTTCTGGACTTCCTAAGAAATATTGGGGTGAGGCAGTGTCAACTGCAGCTTATTTGATTAATAGGAGCCCCTCAACTAGCTTAGATCTTAAGACTCCTATGGAATTATGGTCTGGTCAGAAACAAGATTATAGTAAATTGAGAGTTTTTGGATCTTTGGTGTATGCTCATGTTAAGCAGAGTAAACTGGAGGCTAGAGCAGTTAAGTGTGTGTTTTTAGGGTACCCAGAGGGTGTAAAGGGATATAGGCTATTGAGAGTTGAAGGAGAAGGGTCCAAAGTATTCTTAAGTAGAGATGTCACATGGAATGAAAGTGTGATGTATAAGGACCTGAGTGATGATAGTCACAATTATAGGCCCCATAACCATGGTGACTTAGATATGAATGATCAAGATAGGAATGCTCAATTTGAGGTGGAGCATAGGCATGATCATTCTGATGTAGGAGTCAGTGATCATGAAGGTTCTCAAGAGAACCCTAGTGAGTCCATAGAATGTTCTAGTCAACTGCAGGATGATGACCAGGCTAGTGAACAGGGTGATGATGGTTTAGAATCATATCAACTTGCTAGGGACAGGGTTAGGAGGAAAACTGTCAAGCCTGTTAGATACAGAAATGATGACATTTCTGCATTTGTGTTTGTTGCTGCTGAATTAGAAAGTTCTTATGAGCCTATGAGTTATGAGGATGCTGTGACATGTAGTGATAAGAGTAAATGGTTGCAGGCAATGCAGGAAGAAGTGAACTCTCTTAAAGAAAATGAGACTTGGAGACTTGTAGATAAGCCAAAGGACAAGAAGATTATTGCCTGCAAGTGGTTATATAAGTTGAAGGATAGTGAAGTGCTAGGAAAGCCTAGGTATAACGCTAGACTTGTTGCTAAAGGGTACACTCAAAAGGCTGGTATAGACTATCAGGAGGTGTTTTCTCCTGTAGTTAAGCATACTTCCATTAGGCTTATTTTGACACTTGTTGCAATTAAAGATATGGAGTTAAGGCAGCTTGATGTCAAAACTGCTTTTCTCCATGGTAATCTTGAGGAAGAAATATACATAGATCAACCAAAAGGGTTTAAGGAGAGGGGACAGGAGAATAAGGTTTGCTTATTGCAAAGGTCTCTTTATGGGTTAAAGCAGAGTCCTAGGCAATGGTACAAGAGATTCAATGATCATGTGCTTAATCTTGGGTTTAGAAGAAGTAGGTATGATGCCTGTGTGTATTATCATGAGTATAAACCAGGTTTATTTATCTATTTGCTTCTTTATGTGGATGATATGTTGTTAGCTTGTAAGGATAATTCTGTGATCTTAAGTACTATAGATATGCTTAAGATGGAATTTGATATGAAGGATTTAGGAGAAGCAAAGAAGATCATAGGTATGGAGATTACCAGGGATAGGGTCAATAGAACAATTAAGCTTACTCAAACTGCGTATATCAGGAAAATTCTTAAGAATTATGGTATAGAGAGTTGTAAGCCTGTTAAGACATCATTTGCTTCTCATTTCAAGCTATCAAGTAGGGATTGTCCCAAGTCTAATGCAGAGATTGAAGACATGAGTCAGGTTCCCTATGCTCAAGTGGTTGGAAGTCTTATGTTTCTCATGGTTTGCACAAGGCCAGATTTGAGCTATGGTGTGAGTGTTACCAGCAGGTACTTGTCTAATCCTGGTGGAAATCATTGGAGTGCAGTCAAATGGTTATTAAGATACTTAGCTGGGACTTCAAAGGTTGGAATTTGTTTTGGTGAGAAACAAATTGGCAGGAATGGAATACTTGGTTATGTTGATTCGGACTATGCTAAGGATCCGGATAGGTTCAGATCTGTGACAGGGTATTCTTTCATGTTATATGGGAATTTGGTAAGTTGGAGAGCTTCTTTGCAGCCTGTGGTAGCACTATCAACAACTGAAGCAGAGTTTATGGCACTAACAGAAGCTGTAAAAGAAAGTTTGTGGCTGACAGGTTTTGTGAAAGAACTGGGTTGTAAGGTAACTACATCGAGGGTGTGCTGTGATAATCAGGGAGCCATTGCTTTGTCTAAAGATGGTATTTTCCATGAAAGGACCAAGCATATAAATGTTAGGTTCTACTTTATTCGAGATGTGGTTAATTCAAGGAAGGTTGTTCTTGAATATGTTAGCACACATGACAATTGTGCTGATGTGTTTACCAAGGCTTTGCCTGGTACTAAATTTGAGAAGTGTTTACAGATTATGGGCATTGGTTGAGGTTGGTTCAAAGTCAAGATCTTGTATCTGATGACACCATGATTATCAAGTCCTTAGGACCAATGTTATCAGGTGCTAATCGTCAATACTTGTTTCTTGGTTTAGTGAGCTAGCTGTTGCTAATGTGTCTTGTTAAATGAGTACTATTGTTTTTGATTTAAAGGTGGAGATTTGTGAAGATTAAATCAAAGTCAACTCTGGTCAACTAAAGTATAAGGACTTATTATGCTGATTCAGTAAGTTGGAGGGTTGTTTGTGTACTTCTTGATTAATAATTTGTTAATCTGAACGGTAGGATTACTTTTATTACCGTTAAGCATTTGATTAGGATATAACAATTAGGTTAGCTTTCTTCTCAGGATATCAGATCGAATGTGTCGAATTCGCTCTCACTTGTAATCAATTTTGTTCTTGAATAAACGATTAGTTTTGTTTGATTGTTCATCGTTTTCTTAGTTTCACACTCTATTTGAACTACGTATCAATAAGCAAAAACAGAATTCATCCCAAATTCTTGAGACCAAGATAGAGCACCAAGCACTATGAGCTTTATCGATGATGTTTTTCTTTCTTTGTCGCTAAAAGTATTGGGCAAATTTGCTTCACTTGCAAGCATATATACTACCCTTGATGTACAAGCAACGCTCACATCCTTAATCACTATGGACCAAAAACGTTACAGGCTGGGTCAGGGGGTTTTTTCACATATTGTGAGTTTCCTCCTGATGGGGATTGGAGATGATCGGGTGGGTGGGTAATGCCCCCGTCAGTGATCCAAATTTGCCGTTCAAAAAAAAAAAACAAAAAAAAAACGTACTGCATTAAAACTTTTCAAGATCAAATTTCATTGACAACATTATGTAATCTTCCAATCGAATAGAGAATAGATCAAGTTCTTCTAGTTGAGCCTATTAGAATATAGTATTAGGTTTATGATCTGATTATTATTAGGGTTGAGCCCACGAGCCCAATTAGGTTTCCAGGGTTACTTATTATCTCTATAAATTGTACCTTATTATCAATAATACACAATTAAGTCTTTCATATTCTTTCATGGTAATCAGAGCCAAAATTATTGGTATCCTAAATCCCTATGCTCTAGCCTTCACCATCGAATTCAAACCTTAGACAGGGCGGCGTGCCGCCACCACCGCCGCCCTGTCCTACATTCATTTTTTTTGTCTTGGTTAGTTTCTACATCTATTTCTCTATTTTATGTTCTCATGTAAAAATAAAGCTTCCTTCTCAACCTAATTCAGTCGTCGCATTCTAGCTTCCTTCTAATTAATAGTTTCTACTTCTATCATTTATGCCCACCGATTCATTAGTGATGGCATCATTCATGTGCATCAATTCCATGGATTTAGCATTTGTTTATGAATTCCCACTTTTGATGTGATCTTACTCGATAGTTATTTGGTGATGAATTCATTATCTCAATAATTATTCCAATCTATATATTGGGGTTTATTTTATTCACTCTTCTCTTGGTTCACTTTAGAATTGCGACTCTTACATTATCTCGAATCATGGTCCATGGTCACTCATCTTAAAGTACGGTTTGATTAATTATTATTTTTTTTAGATTTACGAATCTTATCTCTTGGTCTACGGATTCAAGAGACCGCCACTTGACCATGGTCAGTGGCCTTGCTTTCTTTTCTTTCTAGATCTAAGGATCTCATAGCCTTGAAACACCGTCGTACGACCACGCTCACCGGTTGTCGGGCTGCTACTTTTTCCATTTTTCTCCTTTCCTCTTTCACTAACCCATAACCGACAAAGATGAAGTTACCTTTTGATTGAGATTTAGCCGACCGTGTTTACTATTCCGAGAACCAAGACCCAAATTTGAGGAAAGTCGTGAAGAGAACTTTGAAGATTATAATTTTTCAGCAAAAATTTTGGATTTATGAGAATGACCGAAGATTAGAATTATGAGTCATGGATCGAGATTGAATCTAGTTTTTTTTTTCATTTTTATTATTTATGTTCCTGGTTTTTTCAGTCTAAGCGTCCGATTTCTTCCCGCTTTGACTGCGAGGGAGTATTGGAATATAGTATTAGGTTTATGATCTGATTATTATTAGGGTTGAGTCCACGGGCCAAATTAGGTTTCTAGGGTTACTTATTATCTCTATACATTGTAACCTTATTATCAATAATACACAATTGAGTCTTTCATATTCTTTTAGAGCCATAACAATTGCTTTGGTACCAATTGTTGAAGTGATAAGCAGATTTATGAAACGATCAAAAGTCAAAAATAATTTTACTTGAGTCAGCCACATATTAAGGGTGGTACTGCGTGGGTGGCTCAACCGTTTTTGGGGCCAAGAGCGAATCAAATTTACGGGGCCCTTTGCAAAAGTCACATTTATAAACCATCCTTCTTTACCCGGGCTTAGGAGTGGCAAAAATCAACTAAAGAGTTTAAATTTGACAAAGTTAAAAAAAAACCGTTTTGTATAGGGACAAAAATATTTAGATTAAGTTTATTTTTCTTCCTTTTTTAGACGCAAACTCTTTAATATCACTTTTAAGATTCATCTCTTTTATCAAATCTTTTTCAATTAAAAATAGAGCTAATCCATTTAATCTTTCTTATGATGTTGTAGATCTTAAATAATTTTTTAACAATTTTAGTTTAGAAAAACTTCTTTTAGCAGAAGCAACCGTTACCGGAATAGTTAACGAAACTCTATAAGCAATATATGCATTTGGAAAAGTGTTAGGATTTCCGAGATCGAGATTTGGTTAGATGAGGTCATTTGAACTACAAACAAAGAAGTCGAAGTATTTGCCAAGGGGGAGCGCAAATGACTCAACGTGCCACTTACTATTAACCGCTCCACAACACGGTGAAGATCATGATGACTCGAGACGTTGACTAACCGATGACATGGCATTAGTGACATTATTATTTATTGTTGTATTATTTATCTTTGTCACTAGTTACTAGTTATTGCATATTTACTAGTTTGCCATTGTTAGGTTAATATATATATGGGACATATCCCATGGTGGATAGTCATGTGTGATAGAGAGAAAACCAAGTCATGAGTCTTTGAAGTTGTGAGGGTTCATGAATACTTGTTCATGAACCTAGGTATGAGTGAGGTAGGTAATGTAATCTTTCGGTTATATTTGATTATCCTCTTCATCTTGTTCCACATCTATCTATCGTTTTCCTCTTCCTCCTCATCATTATCATCATCACATCTCACACACCATCAATGTTCATAACCGGGTGTATGTTTGTTCTACAAAAATGAGTGCACAAAGTCTCCGATCCGCTTGCGCACCGTCCCACCGGGGTTAGCTTAGCTACCGACCCCGGTTTCTACAAAAAGAATTAAACTTTTTAATGAAATTAAATATCTTAATAAGAGTGTTACGTTCTAAACGTTAACATGTTTCAAGGAACTTTCAAGATTTAGATAATGTTTTTTTCTAATCTGTCATCACTCAATACTTTTAATTTCTTACTACTAAACAAAAAACCAAACTATCATCACTAAATGCTTTTAACTTCTTAGTACTAAACAGAAAACCAAAAGTAGTTTCAAACTATTTAAATTATCAAATCTACTTTTGAGTGAGGAAATAACATGATCTATAATATACAAAAAGTAATCGGTTTTAAACAATTCAACAGGAGTTTTTACACATTCATTAGAGACATTATCATCAAATTGTTTGTTGGATCGTGGTTAGTATCAACTAACTCATCAAGTTACTTGAGGGTATCAAACAAGAAAGGCGAAATCAGACTTGTTGGTATCAAATAAAAAAGGCGGAATAAGTTACTTGAGGGTATCAAACAAGGAAGGCAGTGCGTTAAACCATATTCGTGCAGGACCTGTGAGTGTTTGTACGAACATTTTGCACCACACAACTTCTGCCCAGCCCATGGTTTTCGCCGCCACTCGGAACGAGTGCACATGATCCTCCGGGTCGTCACTTCCGTTGTACGTCTTGACCGATGACGCTAACTTCGTTTTTGGTGGGCATTCAAACAGCTCTATCTGCCTGCTAAACCGGCTTCGGTAGGGAGGCACGTACGGCGCCAATGAGAGGGGTCGTTCGAAGAACGTGCTGAGGTTTGGGACACGGTAAGGCTACATCTCCGGCCGTTGCGTCGCTTTGTTTCAGACTTCGAGTGGTGTGTAGCCACTCGAAGATGGACCGTGCGGTAAAAGAGGGTCTTGGCCCATCTTCGTGTTTCCATACAGCAGCTTCCACTGCTGCATGGCCCATAGGGGAAAGTATTCCGGCGGGAGCTGGGAAGTGGGCACTCCCGTGCTCATGAGGGGCGTCTGAAATATGGCCCCCTGACCGGTAGCGGGGTTCGCGACGGTCCTAGCTGCGTTGGCCATTATCCGGGCTGAATCCCCTTGGCTAGTGGTCTGTTGGCAGGTTACCGCGGTGCTTTCCGTCAATATTCCATCGGTCCTTCCTTTGTTTCCCCCAATTTGTAGATGGGGGGAATTAGGTGTGTGTGGGCTTCCCCCTGGGATTCTTCGTTGTCGACCACGTCGTATGGGCTAGAGAAGTCAAAATGTGTGCTCAAGCCTTTGAGCTTCTTTTCTTTGGCGATTTTGTCCATCATCTGCTGTAGTTGGTCGAAGTTCGCTTCTACTAGCTCGGGGGTGATGGCGACTCGGCTCTCTTGGGAGGCTTGACCGGTCGCTCCATCCCCTTGCGTGATCATTCTGGTTTCCTCGGGTGTTAGACCATCTTGACTGAGCGATGGTCCCATGGATGGCGCCAATGTAGAAACCTGGTTCCCGCCAGACAGAATGCTAGAGTAGGGACGGTCCGGCTAGAGCACCAGTGTCTATTCTGCTAGTTGTCAACAGGCTGAAGCTTCGTTTAGGACCTTCGCTTCGGAGGAGAGACCTGTGCTTCGGTACCTGGCACAGGGGAGAGTTAGAGCATGTGAGGGAGATTAATCCTCCGGCTGCATGGTAACATGGGACACTTTTAACTTGCTAAACCCGACAAGTGCATGTTTACTCATCAAGTAGAACCTCCCAACGCTTTTCCATGCGTTTAACTTCAGCTCTATTTTCACCACTCCTAGATACTTCATAATCTCCCAAATCCTACATACAACATTAAAAACCATTACAAAAGTTCACAAAAGATAAAATCTAAATATATATCAAATAAAGAAAACACTAACCTTTGAAATTCGATTGAGGTATCTCTTAGTATTAGGTACTAATGTACCCTTCCATTTTTTAGGACCCTCCTTTTTTTGTCAAATCATACCATAATCTTCTCTCTAATGGAATCAAGAAGGTCAAGAACCGGCTGATAACGCAACTCACCAACCCAAGAATTGAATGCCTCTGAGATGTTGTTGGTGATGTAATACACACAATATCAACGTATTATTGAAACAAACATTTACCTTTCTTTGAATAAAGATGTCTCAAGATCACCCGTCGTCACATAAACAGTTATATCTTTCTCCACAACATACGTAGCAAGCATTGATTGAAACTTCTCGCGTGAATCGAGTTTGATAAATGATTGCTTTGTTGCATTCTTGTCAACGCAATAAATTGATAAAACAAGGTCCCTATTTGACGGATAATGATTTGTAACCTCTTCAACTAAATCCACAAAGTCGTACGCATATGTGTCAATGTATATACATTTTTGATAGCCAAACAATACCGTCTCTTAGAGGACTCTTTAGCTAAACGAAAGTAACCTCCGTATTTCAATTTAATCTTGTACTTAGGCATGTCTTCCTATGTTGATACATCAATAACATCCAAATTAACATTTTCCATCTTCAATCTTCAATAATCAATAAAAAGATCCTACAATCCACCCTAAAATCGATCAAAAACCAAAGTAACACCTGTATATAATTTATAACATACAAGAATGATTTCTTCATAACGATTCTTGGACTTAGTTTGCTGCTGCAAAATTTCAATTAATTTATTTCAGAATTCTATAGTGATATTATTAGTTGAATAATATTTGATTGAGAAAAGGATATTACGGCTAAACATGTATTGATGATCCCCTTTTGTGTTTATCCTACCATCCACCCTAAAATCAATCAATTACCAAAGTAACAACATGATTTCGATCAAAAGAATCAAAAGAATCCACCCTAAAATCGACCAAAAGATTACGAACCAAAAGAATTAAAAAATCGACCAAAAGAATCAAAAAATCAAACATGTAGAAGATGATTTTGAACGAGTACAGCAACTTCTTCAATTGGTAATGTCGAACTGGGAGATAAAAAGCTGATCGAACCTGTAGAAGATGCTTGATGAAGATGAAACGTCTGGGTGGTTTTTGCGAGAAAGAGAGGAGGCGTGATTTCTACAGGTCGACGAGAAAGAGAGCGTTCGTGAGTTTTTTTATGAAACTCTAATAAACAATTAAAGGGATAAAATGGTCATTTACCAACAAAAGAGGAAATATGTAATTATTAGTTTAGTATGGGTAAATATGTAATTACAATAAAAAATAGGAGGATATATGCAATTCTCCTACAACAAAAATGAAATCACTAATCCTATGTCAATTATGTTATAAACATCTATTAAAAACCTCATATTGCAATGATTAGAAACAAAAATACTCAAATTTAAGTAGAATATCCTTCAAAATAATTGGTATGCTTATATCTAAGCATCATTAATCATGTTCAACAATATAAATTGAACTCCAAAATTATATCATGAAGCAATTAATATTGGTAATGAACAATTTGTAATTATATTGATTGATAAAAGTGAATTTAAGAGAGACATAAACCTACTTTGTGTACTAAAGAAGACTTAAACAAAAAAAAAATATAATCAAGTGAAAAGGAAAACATAATCAAGCTCTAATTGCAAACCAAAATAAAATTGTTCTACATACAGATGGATGAATCAAAAATTTCTCGTGGACTTTAGAACATAAAACACTTAACCTCATAGTAATAAAAAAACAAATCCGATCAAAATCAAACCAGAGACTTGAATTGTCAATCTTGAAGCCAGAAATCAGAAACTTGAATCGCCACTCTCCAGTATCTAGACTTTCAAAATCATTAAATTGAAAAGTGAATCAAAATCAAAAGTCGAAGCCTTTGAAACCTTGAGGGATTGAATAGGGACTCACGAATAACAAACAGAATCCGCTGATTGCGACGTAGAAGAAGAAAATGTACCTACGTGTCCTGCTGAGATTGGACAGAGAAGAAAACGAAAGATGTAAGCTTTGACAAAGAAATTGATTTCACATAGAGAAATGGCGAGACTTTTGTTGTTCGCCTGATGAAGAAATGAAGTTTACCTGCGAGAGAGAAGAACAACCTTACTATAGATGGAGAAAAGGTCCTAAACTGACATTATGTATAGAAACTCTTCATTGCCTAAACATAAATCAGTTTACGTGCGAGAGAAAATGATCGATTGGAGAAGAATAGGTATCTTATTGAAGTTGATTTACCTTGAAGAAGTTAGAAGTCTTGCAGAAGCATCGGAGATGATTTTCGCAGCGAGAGAGATGAGAGCGAAACCCTAGTTGTTGAGGTGCAAACGAATTGGCGAAGAAAACCTAATCGATCGGCAGAGAAATTGAAGGGAACCAGATTTTCATACGCTTTTATATGCAAGGTTATAAAAAATGGATCATGTGGGATCCACGAGTTTTCTTAAATTTTTGAATGATTTTTTAAAATTAGAAAATACCATAATTTGACACATCATATTTTTTAATGGTAGAAAATTGACACATCAGCAAGTGTCTAGTTCGATGCATTGAGAGAGCGACAACTGAACACTAAAAACTTGTTTAATATAGGAGAAGGAAGAAGGATACTTGGTCCGCCCCTACGATACGGTAATCTCTATAGGGATATAGTACAGGGATATAGTGATGGTTGGAGGATATTAAATTAATTAGCTAGATGTTAATCTAATTTTAAATATTTATGTTTATCTAGAATATCTAAATTTGTAATTTTAAGTTTAAGGTCGTGTTTGTGTTTGGCAGCCATAAGCTAGCTTATAAGTTAGCTTATCATCTAGCTTATAAGTTAGCTTTTTAACATTACCAAATGGAGCTTTAAAAAAAAACTAGTTTTTAAAAGCTAGTTGGAATAGCGTTTCAACTAGCTTTTATAATATTTTCAGTTTTACAATTTCCTAACTTATAAATAAGTACTTATATTTGCATTTATGACATGTACTTTTATTTCATTTTACGTTTTTCAGCTAGTTTTTACCAAACGTTATTGTTTATCAGCTATCTTATAGTTTATCAGCTAGTGCGCTAAACAGAGCCTAAGTCGGCTGCATGTAAGTCGGTTTTTGTTGCCTTAGTGGCTAAGGCTTATAATATATACGTACATGGTTTCTTTATAAATTTCTCAATTAATATACAAGTTCTTTTCTTTCTTCAGGTATATACAGATTTGGTTTATTTGTTTTTGGTCATTTCGATTTAACAATTGTTGGGAATGTTTTGCTAGGCAAAAATTCTCTAAGTCAGAGTTCCGAAGGAAGTTAGTCCGGAACTTCCTTCACACTGAGTAGTTCCTCCGGAACTTTTCCTAGTGTTACTCCGGAACTTTGACTTATCCTCCGGTTGCAAGTTCCAATGCATAAAGCTGTGAGAAAGCAGTTTTACTTTACACCATGCTGTACACTGTTCACGGATAGGTCTGCTCAACTATTCACAGAAGCATGCTTGTACTACAACAACTCTGGAGTAGATATCATTTGTTTATTTAGCCTAGGAGCTAAAAGGAAATAAAAGAATATCTTTTATTTCCTCCTTGCACTATATATATTAGTTGTATTTCCTTTGTTTCTCGTTGATCGACTCTCTCTCATGTTCATCAGCTGTAACTCTTTGTAAACATTGTAAAGTAATAACATAGTAGTGCTTGGAATTGATATCTTGTGTTTTATCTACTTTACTTCTTGTTTATCAGTTACTGTTTCGATCAAACCATTTCAAACATTAACACAAACAAGTCTGATTCCGCCTTTCTTGTTTGACACCTTTGGTAACTTGTTTGGTTAGTTGATCCTAACCACGATCCTACAAGTGGTATCAGAGCTTTGGCTCTTGTGTTTAAAAGTTTTAAAAAATTCTGTTTTCTAAAACTTTTCTGACTGAAGGTGTTTCTGTTGGCTTTGGATAAAACTGTTTCGATTCTTGATCTCTGAAAATGAGTGAACTAAGGAATGGTAGCACTAACAAACCTCCAACCTTCACTCCTGATGACTTTGATACTTGGAAACTTAGAATGGAGATTTTCTGTAAAAACACTGACCACAAAATGTGGGCTTCCATTATCAATGGACCACAAGTCATCACCACCCCATCTGCTACTCAACCTGTTGTTGACCTTATCAAAGCGTACGAGAATTATTCTGATGATGACCATAAGACCTGTGAATGTGACTACAAAGCTTTGTGGGCACTCCAGGCAGCTCTTCCTAATTCTATACTCATTTGCTTTAAGAGATGCAAAACTGCACATGATCTTTGGAAAGCTCTTATTGAAATGTATGAGGGAACAGATGAGGTGAAAGAGAACAAGAAAGACATTTTGAAACAAAGATATGAAAATTTCTGTCACAAAAGAGGTGAATCAATGTCTGAGCAATATTTAAGATATGTTAGACTTATAGATGAACTACAGGGTGTAGATGTAAAAATTGACAATGCTGATATAATCAGAAAATTTTTAAGATCATTACCTGAAGTTTGGACTGTCTATATAGTCAGCATAAAATATAACAAAGACCTCAAGACCTTGAAATTAGGAGATCTCTATGGAATGCTAAGTGCACATGAGATGGAAATGAATGAGAAGTCAGGTGTATCATCGAACCAGACATCATCTTCCAGAGGCACTTTGGCCCTCATTACTGCTCACTCAGAGAACTATTCTGAACCAGAACCATATGTATCCTTTCCTGAGTCTCCTAAAGGACATGAAGTTTCATACTACCAAAATTTTGCTAATGTTGCTAACAGTTCTTATACAGGGTTCACTAGATCAGATCTTGAGTGCATTAGTGCAGATGATCTAGAGGAGATTGACATCACTACCCAACTTGCAATGGTGTCACTAAGGGCTCAAAGGTTCCACAAGAGAACTGGAAGAAAATATAATGGAGCCAAGAATGCTCCTATTGGCCTTGACAAATCAAAAGTCAAGTGTTACAACTGTCATCAGTTGGGACATTTTGCTAGGGAGTGTTCTCAGCCAAGGAGAGAAACTGGTTACAATGCTGAGAAGAAACAAGAGTATACCAAACCAAGCTCTTCCTCTGGTCCTACTCCACCAAAGCCCTCTTACAACACCCAAAGCCAAGCAACTGCTGCTGTAGCAAACCAAACAGGGTTTGTTGACTCGGAAGATGTGATGAATGAGTTTGCTCCAAATAACCATGCCCTGATGGCAAGTGGTTCTTCACCTGCAACTGCAGAGGTAAACTCTAACTCCAACATTGAACCTGAGAATGTGCTATGTACACCTAAGTGTATTGAACTGGTTGAAAGTTACAAAAAGCACAATCAGTCACTTGTAGATGAACTAAAAAATCTAAATGAGTTGAAAGAGTACTCAAGAAGGGCTGATATAGCTTAGTCAACCAAAACTGATGAACTCAGACAAACAATAGGGATTTTGAAACATCAACAAACTAATTTTATAACTCAAATGGATGATGTTGTTGAGCAACTAAATATTTCAAAGAAACAAAATGTGGAATATGTGCTTGACATTCAAACCCTAAAAGATCAGCTGAGGGAAGCCATTTGCAATGCTGATAAATTTCAAATTGCAAGTGAAAAAGCTGAAAAGTTATGGCATGAGCACACACATGGTGTCACACCCCCAAATAACCACTAACGGAGTAACCGGATTAGCTACCCGCGATATCGGTTGACCGCTTTAACTTTTACTTAACTAGTGCATATTCGGTAATTCAACACTTGGCAATGTTTTGCAAACCTATTACTTATTTACATGTTGATGAATACGATTATGAGACCGGGCCAATGCATGTCATGCCCACCGTGAACTCACCAACCGTTGGGTTGACACTTGTGTGGTTTTCACTTTTGCAGATCGCTGAGGAGTATCCACTGGGGGTTGGCATGGCACAAGAAGATACTTACCTTTATTTTAAACTAAATTCGGGAATTTAACGACAATTTATGTTTTGTAATTAAAGCACGTGGTTAGTGCTAAGATACTTATGTTGATTTTCGCTGCGTACTTTTAAACTGTTTTTTTTTATTATGAACATTTGGACTTTACTCTGATTCGTTTAGTATTTGTAACTAATGGTTGTGGTCCTGGTTTGCTCGCACCCCTTAATGGTATAAACTCCGTTAGTGGTTATTTGGGGGTGTGACAGATTGGTATCAGAGCCATAAGTTGCAGAGAACTGGAATGATTTTTGAAAACGATTTGGAAACTGCAACTTGAAACCTTAGTTACAAACGAACAAACAAAATTCCCAAAACAACATTTTTACGTGCCAACCTGGGATACTCGCTCTGCTGTGTAAGTAAATACTCCATATGTATATATATATATATATATATATATATATATAAGTATATATATAGACCGTGTCTAGGTAGTCTAACGGAAAACCTTAGGAAAATTTTCACACACGAATACGAAACGCGAACGCTGATACGCACACTATACGGGGGAAGCGACAACGACACGATGCTGCACGCTACGTCCTGATTTCTACTACGATGACTACGCCGACGGTGACTTTTATGGGGAAAGCCGACTTTCGACGATAGCTACTTACGACTTACGACGTTCTCCGACGACGCCTCGATTTTGCACGAAAATTTTTCTGGACTAATAGTGGGATAACGGGGAACTGTTGATATACATATTATGGGATATGTATAAAGTATAACTGTGACTGAACACTGGCTACTTTAACTGTCCAGCAAGATGTCTGGAAGAGGACACGGAAGGAGCAACATTAACATGACGCCTGCACAACTACAAGCTATGATTAATGAGCACGTGCAAGCCGCTGTGGCAGCCGTCCAAGGTGCGTATGCCACTCAGGGTAATTATTATGCCGGTTAAGGCACAAAGCAATTGTATTTTAACATGTTTAAACTTAAAACCCGAACTATTATTGCATCAGGAAACCACCATCAATGCACGTTTAAGTCCTTCATGGATTGTAAGCCAATGACATTTTCCGGCGAGGAAGGAGCGGTGGGACTCCTCAGGTGGATCGAGAAGTCTGAGAAGGTCTTCTCTATGTGCAACTGCCCTGCTGAGAGCAAGGTGAAATTTGCGACTGGTACCTTCGAAGGAGCTGCTCTCTCCTGATGGAACGCTGAAATTCAGATGATTGGGGTAAATGCGGCTAACAACATGAATTGGGAAGCATTCAAGGAACGGATTATGGAGGAGTACTGCCCTCGAGATCAAGTCAAGAAGTTGGAAGGAGAATTTCTGAACTCCAAGATGTCTGGATCTGAAATTGAGGAATACACTGCGCGTTACCACGAGTACGCGGTGCTATGTCCGACAATGGTTGATGCTGAATTTAAGCGCATTGAGCGTTATCTGGAGGGTCTCGCACCCCAAATCAAGAGCTTGGTGACAGCCAGCAATCCAACAACCGTGCAACAAGCCATCCGTCTGGCTCATAAGTTAACTGATCAGGAGATTGAGAGGGGTACCCTACCCGCAAAAGCTACTACAAAGACTGCCTTAAGTGGCAAGCGTAAGGCTGAAGAAGAAGCTCCAGCGACTTCTGTGAACAATCAAACTGTTTGGAACCAGTCTGGGAGATCTTCTAACTCCCAATATCGGAACAAGCGATCTGACAATACAAGGTCCAATTTCAACAATGGCAGCAACAGTGGGAGTAACAATCGCGAAGGTGGGAATGGAAGCTACAAGGGTAAAGCCCCGTATTGTAACAAGTGCGGGAAACACCACAATGGTATGTGTAGCAAAGGCTTGGAATGTGGAAGGTGTGGTAAACTGGGGCATGAAGCCAACAACTGCTGGACCAACTTGCAAAAGTTAAACAACAACGGTCAGAATCAAGGAGGAAATAACAACAACAGGGGAAACGGAAACAACCGCAACGGGCAAGGAAACAATCAGAACAACAACAATGGCGGAGCCCGTGGCTGTTATGAATGTGGTGCGCAAGGCCACATAAGGAAAGATTGCCCGCAATTGCGCAGACAAGGGAATGGTAACAATGGCAACGGTGGAAACCAGGGAAACGGAAATGGTAACGGTGGGAATGGAAATGGTGGAAACGGGAATGGTGGGAATGGTAGAGGTCGTGCCTTCGTCATGGGTCAAGGTGAAGCTCGCAACGATGCCAACGTGATTAACGGTAAATTCATCCTTAATGGTTTCTTTGCTACTGTATTGTTTGATTCTGGTGCTGAAAGAAGCTTTATTTCCACTAAATTTGCTAGATTGATTAATGCTAAACCGATTGACTTAGATGCTAAGTATGTGGTAGAGTTAGCGAATGGTAAGCTTCATGATACAACTCAGATAGTTAAGGACTGTAAGTTAGAACTAGCTGGCCATACGTTAGGAATCGATCTTATGCCTTTCCCGATTGGTAGTTTTGATGTCATAGTAGGAATGGATTGGTTATCTGAAAACCGAGCTGAAATACTATGCCAAGAAAAAGTGGTTCGTATTCCACTCAAGGACGGTGAAGTGTTAACAGTTCAAGGCGAGAAAGGTGGAACAGTCACCGGTATTATCTCGTTTCTCAAAGCTCAAAAGTGCCTTCGTAAAGGTCACTTCGCGATCCTTGCAAACGTCACCGACACGACACTTCCCGAGCGCAGAATCGACGACTACCCGATAGTCCGCGACTTCCAAGATGTATTTCCTGAAGATCTGCCTGGTTTGCCTCCATTTCGACAAGTCGAGTTTGGAATCGATTTAGCTCCCGGAGCCGCTCCGATTGCACGCGCACCTTACCGTTTGGCGGTAAGCGAACTCAACGAACTCTCCGCACAACTTCAAGAGTTACTCGACAAAGGATTTATTCGTCCAAGTTCGTCTCCATGGGGAGCACCGGTATTGTTTGTTAAGAAGAAATATGGAACGTTCCGAATGTGTATTGACTACCGAGAGCTTAACAAGGTTACGATCAAGAATCGGTATCCACTTCCTCGAATCGACGATCTCTTCGACCAACTACAAGGTTCGAGCTACTTCTCAAAGATTGATCTACGGTCTGGATATCACCAACTTCGTGTTCGTGATGAGGATGTCCCCAAGACTGCTTTCAGAACTCGGTATGGTCATTACGAGTTTCTAGTTATGCCATTTGGGCTAACTAATGCACCGGCCGTATTTATGGATCTGATGAATCGAGTGTGCAAGCTGTACCTCGATAAGTTTGTGATAGTTTTCATTGATGATATTTTGATCTACTCCAAGACAAAGGAAGAACACGAGAATCACTTACGACTTATCTTGGAATTACTCCGCAAGGAACAGCTTTACGCTAAGTTTTCAAAGTACGATTTTTGGATTCGCGAAGTCCAGTTTCTTGGACACATTGTTAATCAGAATGGAATTCATGTCGACCCAGCTAAAGTGGAAGCTATTAAGAATTGGTCTACTCCGAGAGCGCCGACCGAAATCCGACAATTTTTGGGACTTGCCGGATATTACCGAAGATTTATTAAGGGTTTCTCGCAAATGGCTCAGCCCTTAACAGCCTTAACGCACAAAGGAGTGCAATATAGATGGGGTGAAAAAGAAGAACGCGCGTTTCAAACTCTTAAAGATATGTTATGTTCAGCTCCGATTCTCGCGTTACCCGATGGGGTTGACGACTTTGTAGTTTACTGTGATGCATCCATCCAAGGACTCGGTTGCGTGTTGATGCAACGGGACAAAGTGATTGCCTATGGGTCAAGGCAACTGAAGGACACTGAGAAGAATTATACAACGCATGATTTGGAATTAGGAGCCGTTGTTCATGCACACAAGATTTGGAGACATTACCTCTACGGAACAAAGTGCACGATATTTACCGACCACAAAAGCTTACAACACATCTTTGATCAGAAGGATCTCAATATGCGACAACGACGGTGGGTCGAACTACTGAATGATTATGACTTAGCGATTAAGTATCATCCGGGAAAAGCCAATGTTGTGGCTGATGCCTTAAGCCGAAAAGAGTATGAAAAGCCTCGACGAGTACGAGCGCTGCAACTGACCATCCACACGGGATTGCCGGATCGGATCCGCGATGCCTAACAAGAAGCTTTAAAAGAGGAAAATTTCGCAGCTGAAGCACTGCGAGGGGTGGATGGTAACTCCGAAATTAAGCCCGACGGACTCAGGTATTACAATGATAGAATTTGGGTTCCTTTACTTGGAAATCTTCGTGAGCTCGTGATGGACGAGGCTCACAAGTCAAGGTATTCGGTGCACCCTAGATCGGATAAAATGTACCAGGATTTGAAGAACTTGTACTGGTGGCCGAATATGAAGGCCGACATTGCACGATATGTGGCTAAGTGTTTAACATGCTCAAGAGTTAAGATCGAGTACCAAAAGCCTTCTGGATTATTACAGCAACCAAAGATCCCAGAATGGAAATGGGAGGATATCTCTATGGATTTCGTAACGGGATTACCTCATCGATCTAATCGACCAGATGCGATTTGGGTTATCATTGATCGACTAACCAAATCTGCACACTTTATTCCAATGAGGGAGAATGACAATATGGATAAGTTAACAAAGCTGTACATCGATCGAATTGTGGCACGTCATGGAGTGCCTAAGACCATTATCTCAGATCGAGATCCCCGATTTACTTCCCGATTGTGGCAATCTATGCAAGAAGCACTGGGAACCCGACTGGATATGAGTACAGCTTATCACCCGCAGACTGATGGTCAAACGGAACGAACTATTCAGACTTTAGAAGACATGCTCCGAGCTTGCGTTCTCGACTTCGGTAAAGACTGGGAGGCTCATCTTCCGTTGGTGGAGTTCTCCTACAACAACAGTTATCATACGAGCATTGGTGCAGCACCTTTTGAAGCGCTTTATGGCAGAAAATGTAGATCGCCCGTGTGTTGGGCCGAAACAGGTGAGAAAGGACTCACTGGACCAGAACTCATTCATGATACAACCGAACGGATCATTCAAATCAGAAAGCGGATAGCTGCAGCCCGTGACAGACAAAAGAGCTATGCCGACAAACGCCGTAAACCTTTGAAGTTCGAAGTAGGCGACAAGGTACTATTGAAGGTATCTCCCTGGAAAGGTGTGATACGCTTCGGAAAGCGTGGAAAGTTGAATCCTCGCTATATCGGTCCATTTGAAATCATTGGGGAAGTAGGCCCGGTGGCCTATCGATTACGACTCCCTGCCGAACTCGATGGAGTTCACAACGTGTTTCACGTCTCTAATCTAAAGAAATGTCTGGCTGAAGACACTGAAATAATTCCTTTGGAGGAATTGGAAATCGACGAACACCTGAGATTTATTGAGCAACCAGTAGAAATCATGGGACGCGAGGAGAAGGCCCTCAAACGTAGCAAGATTCCGATCGTCAAAGTTCGATGGAACTCAAAGCGTGGACCTGAATATACTTGGGAACGAGAGGATCAGATGAAGAAAAAGTATCCTCACTTGTTCGAGCAAACGTCCACGAATACTCAAGCAACTACAGCAACGACGATAACCGAGGCTGCGAACGCTACCACACAAGAATAATTTTCGGGACGAAAATTCCATTTACAAGGGGATGATGTGACATCCGAGAATTTCAAGGTTAACTTCCGTTAGACAATTCCGTTAGTTACGTTATAAGTGTTAACTTAGTAACTAATGCTTAACTAGGCCGAATACGTCCACGACCTTTGGTTGATCACCGAACCCGTCCATATGTGTTATGTGTTTAATTATTTATTGTCATTATGTGCAATGTGATTTAAATACATGATTTAGTATTGTGAATAGCGTGACAATTCATGAATCGTGCTTATCTTGCTTAGAATGTAAAATTAGCCACTTTTGGTTACCAGCGAAACTACCGGGCGAAACTATAATGTCGCCCGGCAGTCAGACTGTTGGCTCACACGTGATCAGAGCCAGTTTCGCTTGGCCAGCGAAACTGCCAGCGAAACTAGCCCCTGATATATATATATTTTATAAAACCCTAGAAGCCTCATTCTTGCACCTTTTCTCCAAAAACACACACACTCTCCTGAAATCTCTGGACCAGCCCCAAGACACACCAAGATCAGCCATCACTTCTGTTGGTGAAGATCATCCATCGATCCTTGATCAAACCGTGAGTCCCATAAACCATTTCTATGTGTTTTCTATGTGTTTTACTTTAAAGCATGACCAAACTTTCATGAAATCGTGTATGCTTCTGAGATAATGTTTAGGGATGCTAGATCTGTTATAAAGTCTGCAACTTTACGTTTGAAATCCATCCATAATGAAGATTTATGCCATTTTAGTCATTTTAGGTTTAAAATGTGTTTTTGGTGATTTGATGATGAAAACCCATGTTTAAGGTGTTAAAGCTTACTGTTTTATGTTGGTAAATGATCATACATGCTAAATATTGAATCACATGAAGTATGGAAGCTGTTAGGTTGATTTTTAGGCTGATTTGTGAGTTTTTCGCGACCAGCGACACTGCATGTTCTCTGGGCGAAACTGTATAGCGAAATTATGTACATCTCCTTCAGGCGACACTATACAGCGAAACTGTAGTGTCGCCAGTGAACGAAGCTATCGAGCGAAACAACCATAGACCTTGTCCCTGAACGAAAGTTCAACCAGTTTCGGGCGAAACTAGTCTAGCGAAACTGTGCCAACAGTTCCGGGCGAAACTAGCTAGCGAAACTGTGTCATCGGGTATTGCCTAGCGAAAGTGCTGCCCATGCACACAGCGAAACTGTGCAGCGACACTGCACAGCGAAACTCTAGCGAAACTGCTAGCGAAACTGTGATCAGACCTAGACCCAAACTTGTGCAACTTATTTGAATGTTATGCTATGACTTACATGATCATGCTATGATGAAACATGCTATGATTTCTGTAATATGTGAACCCTTGTTTATGATCAACCATCGGTGTCGTGTGTCGTTATGTCGTGTCGTAGTTCCAACGTGCTATGTTATGGGCCATAGTGACAATAAGTTAATGATTAGACACAAAACTAATACTTAAGACCTAAACGTGTTCATAGGTCTTCGTTAAGCAATAATTGGATTAATTAGCAAGTGTAGCTGAGCAACCTAAGGTGAGTTTCACTAACCCCTTTAATTGTGAGCCCGTTTGGGACACAACGAATGAACTTAACGAAAAACAACGCTGACATTTTGAGGTATTACCGAATGGGATACCTGTTATGGAAGTTGGAGTGTTTTATGGGGAGCACTTGCAACTGTCCATCCTTGGGGTTTCAATTGAAATCCGGAAACGACCATTTCGACACTTAAACTCTTTTAGGATTTCAAATGAAATCCAGAATAAACATTTTTAATATGACTAGTGTAGGTTAAAGTCTAAACCAAATGATATCACATGATTTCTAAGGATGCCTTAAAAACTTAAAAGTCCTCAATTTAGTACTGTTGATCTGAGAAGCGAGGGGATGTTGGGTAGATCTACTGAGGGTTTGACAAACCCTGCTCCGCGGTACACAAATGTGTAACCAACCGGCTGGAGGCCGAACGGGGTTCAATATCAGCCTGTTTTAGTTGTGGGCCTCCCAAATGGGACACAACTGGAGGCACCAACCATCGGCAAATGCCGAACTCTGTTACGTCAGCTTTCAGCCCTAGTACGACTTCCTTAGTGCATGGAAACCGGATTAGCTACCCGCGATATCGGTTGACCGCTTTAACTTTTACTTAACTAGTGCATATTCGGTAATTCAACACTTGGCAATGTTTTGCAAACCTATTACTTATTTCCATGTTGATGAATACGATTATGAGACCGGGCCAATGCATGTCATGCCCACCGTGAACTCACCAACCGTTAGGTTGACACTTGTGTGGTTTTCACTTTTGCAGATCGCTGAGGAGTATCCACTGGGGGTTGGCATGGCACAAGAAGATACTTACCTTTATTTTAAACTAAATTCGGGAATTTAACGACAATTTATGTTTTGTAATTAAAGCACGTGGTTAGTGCTAAGATACTTATGTTGATTTCCGCTGCGTTCTTTTAAACTGTTTTTTTTTATTATGAACATTTGGACTTTACTCTGATTCGTTTAGTATTTGTAACTAATGGTTGTGGTCCTGGTTTGCTCGCACCCCTTAATGGTATAAACTCCGTTAGTGGTTATTTGGGGGTGTGACACATGGGAAGGGAAGGGTATCTTTTAAAAATGTTGAAAACCCTGATTCATACACTTGTCTTGAAACTTTAACTCTTAAAGAAACAAGTGTCCCCTTAACCCCTGACCCATTGGCAAATGGTCCTGTAATTGAGGACCTTTCCAAAGAAGCTGAAAGTCTGAAAGAGAGTGATGACATGAGAACTGAAAGTTTTATTGGTTTTCGTGGTGTCACAACTGTATCAACCAGCACTTCTGCTAAGGTTGATAAATCAAAATTTTCAATGCCAATTCTTAAAGACACTAAGACATTGAGTTTAGAAAATGATGGATCCCACTTGTCAAATTCTACTACTCAAAAGAGTGGAAAAGCAAAAATTATTTCAGAGTCATCAAAACAAAATTCTCACAATTTTGTGAAAGAATGCATAATTTGTGGTGAACTAGGACATGTTGATGTCAACTGTTCCTACAATCCTTTCAAACAGATAATTAAAAATGTCAAAACTTCTCCAAGGAGAAATCAAAGTCTGTTAAATTCAAGGAATTCAAAGGATAGCAGGAACATGTCACCAAAAGGATCACATGATGATCAAAAGATTTTTGGAAAAACTCAAAAAGTTTGGGTGGGAAATGAGAAGAATAACAGCTTCTCATATGTTAAAAGAAACAATTTTTCTAAGGAACAACATTCCGCAGGAACTTCGTCTCTTCCGAAAGAACATTCCCCCAGAAGAAATACAGTTCCCTCGGAACATTTTAACAACTACAGGTCTTTTAAACCTTCAAAACAAAGACCTGAATTTCAATCCACTGAGTTCATTAATCAAATTCACCCATCTTTTAAAGGAAATTCACGAGCAAAATCTGCTCCTCGTGAAAGAAAACAATTTTCTGAACAGTATGAAGTGTATGATCATCTTGCACAAGTAAGTTCCTACGGAACTCAGCATCCTCATACTAAAACTTTCAAAGTTGCTGCTCAACCAAAATTTGAAAATGCAAGGCAAAGAAGCAACAGAAAGTTTAGGGAAAAGAAGGCTTTTATTAAGAAACATGGTTTTCCCAAATGGCAAAGTTATAACAGAAATTTAAATGAGAAATGATGATTTTTCTGAGTATGATGATTTTCCTGCAGAACAACTTGTTTTAGGAAACTACTCTTATAATGATGCCATGGGAAGACCCAAGACCACAAAGGCTTGGGTCCCATACTCCAACTGATCATGTTCTTTACCTGTGTAGGGGTTACCTAATAAATCTCAAGCAAATGTTTGGGTTGTAGATAGTGGGTGCTCTAGTCACATGACAGGTAATAAAAACCTTCTAGAAAACACAAAAAGATATGATGGCGGTCCCGTTGCTTTTGGAAGCAATGAAGAGTACATTACAGCACTTGGTAATGTATCAAATGGAAGTTTTACTCTTGACAAGGTGAGTCTTGTCAATGTTCTGAATTTCAATCTGTTGAGTGTATCACAAATCTGTGATAAGAACATGAATGTTCTGTTTAATGATGAAGAAGCTTTGGTACTTAAGCCTGGTCTCAAAATTCCTGCTGAAATGATTTTGATAAAAGCAAAAAGACAGGATGGCTTGTACTTGCTTGATATGACAATTGCCAAATCTCTCGATGGCAATACTTGTCTGATATCAAGAGCTTCTGTTGATAAGTCTGACCTTTGGCACAGAAGACTTGTACATGTTAATTACAAAACCATGAACAAACTTGTTAATTTAGGTTTGGTGAATGGTTTGCCTCAAAAACATTTTAACTGTAATGAGCATTGTACTGCCTGCTTAAAGGGCAAGCAACACAAGTCTTCTCATAAGTCCAAAACTGAAAACTCAATTTCTCAACCCTTAGAATTGTTGCATATGGATCTCTTTGGTCCTACAAGGGTGATGAGTTTGGGAAAGAAATCATATTGTTTTGTAATCACTGATGATTTTTCAAGATACACATGGGTTTTCTTCCTAAGAACTAAGGATGAAACACCTGAAATTTTAAAGTCTTTAATCACTCAACTTGAAAATCAGTCAAATTTCAAAGTCAAAACAATTAGAAGTGACAATGGCACGAAATTTAAAAATCATGTTTTAAATTCTTTTTGTGAAGAAAAAGGGATATCTAGGCAGTTTAGTGTTGCTAGAACTCCTCAGCAAAATGGAGTTGCTGAGAGGAGAAATAGAACACTGATTGAGGCTGCTAGATCAATGCTGGCTGAGTCTAAGCTCCCTGTAACTTTCTGGGCTGAAGCAGTGAACACTGCCTGCTATGTTCAGAACAAGGTGCTTGTGGTCAAAGGTAAAAACAAGACACCATATGAGCTTTGGAGAAAAAGAAAACCAAGTATACACTTTCTCAAAGTTTTTGGCTGTCCTGTTACAATATTAATAACCAGTGAGAATTTAGCTAAGTTTGCTGAAAAGGCAGATGATGGCTTCATGGTTGGTTACTCAGGTGTTGCTAAGGCATACAGAGTATACAACCTCAGAACTAAAATTATTGAAGAGTCAATTAATGTGTTTTTCAATGAAAAATCAACAAATAAGTTTAGCTCTGAACCCTCATGGTTATTTGATATTGATTCACTAACCAATGCTTTCAACTTTAATGTTGATAAGTCCTTTAGTGAGCATGTGCAGTCTCAGGGGGAGAACTCAAAGGCAAAGAAGGATGCCTACAATTTTAGTCATTTCTACTCCTCTGTCAGCACACAACCTTACAAACCACCTACCATGCCAACTGCTGCAATTCAACAAGTTTCTGATCCCACTCCAGTGAATTTGGTTGAAACTGAGTCAAGTGACTCTCAATCACAAAAGGATGGTTATGTCTCATATACCAGTGATGATGGGAGTTTGCAGCATTCTCCTAATAACAGTTTAGATGGTGATCATGATGGTTCTCATGAGTCAAACTTTATTGACTCATCTCTTGAAGAGACCACCAATTCTGCTAACAACTTAAGTGATCAACATGTCTGCGCTGTAACTACATCAAATTTACCCCCTTCACAAAGAATGCCAGGAATTGAGCTTAGTGTCCTATTACCCCCCAATCATTCCACCAACTAGGCAAGTTCAAAGTCACGAATTTCCAAGTTTTCAGAATACAAATGTCAGCAAAAGTCATCCTATTGAGAATGTGATTGGTGAAGTGAATGCTCCAGTTCTTACACGAAGCAAGTCTGCTGATGCAAACATATGTTTATTTGCATGCTTCCTGTCTCAAGAAGAACCAAAACAAGTGGAGCAAGCACTAAAAGACAATCATTGGATTGAAGCTATGCAAGAGGAATTGTTCCAAATCAACAAACAACAGGTTTGGGAACTGGTTGATTTACCAGAATATGCTCAACCTATTGGAACAAAATGGGTTTTTAGAAACAAGAAGGATGAAAGAGGAATTGTTGTCAAGAACAAAGCTAGGCTTGTTGTTCAGGGATACTCTCAAGAAGAACGGATAGACTATGATGAGGTTTTTGCTACAGTTGCAAGATTAGAGGAAATCAGAATCTTTCTTGCCTGTGCAGCTTACAAGAACTTCACTATTTATCAAATGGATGTCAAGAGTGCTTTCCTTTATGGGAAACTGAAGGAAGAAGTTTATGGCTGTCAACCACCAGGGTTTGAAGATCCACACCATCCTAACAAGGTGTGTAAACTGATCAAGGCTCTCTATGGCCTCAAGCAAGCACCAAGAACTTGGTATGAAACTTTGTCAAATTACCTGCTTGGCCATGGATACAGAAGAGGAGCCATTGATAAAACTCTCTTCATAAGGAAAGTTGGAAAAGATAAGTTGCTTGTTCAGATCTATGTGGATGATATTATCTTTGGATCTACCAATCCTAAGTTGTGCAAGGAGTTTGAGACCCTGATGCAAGATCAATTTGAAATGAGTTCAATGGGTGAACTTAATTTCTTTCTGGGTCTCCAAGTTAAACAAACTGCAGAGGGCATTTTCTTGAACCAGTCAAAATATATTCAAGATATGCTTAAGAGGTTTGATATGCTATCTTCCTCTTCTGCAAAAACTCCTATCTCAACCTCTCATAATCTGAATTCAGAATCAGAAAGTGAACCTGTTAATCAGCACACTTACAGGACAATGATTGGTTCTCTGATGTACTTAACAGCAAGTAGGCCTGATATCATGTTTAGTGTATGCTTATGCTCTAGATATCAATCGGCTCCCAAAGAATCCCACATGAAGGCAGTAAAGAGAATCTTTAAATACCTAAAAGGTCAACCAAAACTTGGGTTGTGGTATGCAAAGAACAATGACTTTTCCCTTGTTGCCTACACTGACAGTGACTATGGTGGCTGCTACTTGGATAAGAAATCAACATCAGGAGGATGTCAATTTCTAGGAAATAGGCTTATATCATGGCAATGCAAGAAACAGACCTGTGTTTCCACTTCAACTGCTGAAGCTGAGTACATTGCTGCTTCAAGTTGCTGTGGTCAAGTACTTTGGATTCAGAATCAAATGCTAGATTATGGAATCACATTTCTGGAAACTCCTATGTATGCAGACAACACCAGTGCCATTTCCATCACCAACAATCCTGTGAAGCACTCTAAGACAAAGCATAGCGAAATAAGGTATCATTTCATTAGAGATTGTGCAGAAAAGAAATTGATTAAGTTACACAAAGTTCATACTGATCTTCAACTAGCTGACCTTTTCACAAAGGCATTTGATGAAGCAAGATTTTTCTTTCTTATCACAGCTATTGGAATGATGAACTTTGGTTAACGTTTGCTGTCAATTATTGCTTGTGTGTACATAAATTTTTTCTGTCACCTTATATGTTTGTGTATCTTAAAATCCATCTCTTCAAATCATGAAAACTCTTTCAAAAAATGTCCTTATAACCAACTCTTCACACAATTTAAGAAATTTCCTAAGTTATGAGCATTGCTGAACATTTTGATACTTCTAGGTAAGTTCCGGGGGAACAACATTGTTCCGGAGCAACTTACTCCTGAAGTTTTTCCTTCTCAAGAGAGGTTCCGAGGTAACTCTCTAAGGTTTCTAATAGGTTTAAGTGTTTTTTAAGTGTTTCAGGTGTTCCGGAGTAAATTTTGCAACTCCGAAGGAACTTCCTACGGAAGTATTTCAGGAGAAATGAAGAAAATTTCTAAGGGAAGAAGTTCCGAGGGAACTTAACTCTTTCGAAGGAACTAAGTTGTTCCGAAGGAAAAGTTCCGAAGGAACTTTATTGACTTAATCATTTTCATTGGATTAAGTGGGACCCATTACTTTAAGCTTTAACAGTGACGGTTAACTGCTGGCCCCACTAACTCCACCTTTTCCGTTAACGTCAATTCCCTCTCTCCTCACCCTTTAACTGTCACTTCCAGAGAAACCCTTCACTTACTAAACCTAAATCCCCAAATTCTCTTCAATCGCTCTCGTTTTCTCTCTATTTCATCAAACTTCATCTGAATTTCTCAAAGGAAATCACTCAATACAGAACAATGGCAGCATTCGCATTTCATAACGAGCACAATCAAAGAGCTTTTCTAGAGAAAACAGAGAAGTCTGCTCCGTTTGATGGAATGATCGACATCCTTACAGCGTCAGAGCTTCATTTTGCCCTAACTGTAAATCCCACGATTTATGATGAAACTATAACTCAGTTATGGGCAAATGCTGTAGTAGGTGCCGGGAGTGAAAACGGCAAGCAGGTGATGCAAATTGAAAGCCAGGTTCATGGTAGAAATGTGTACATCACTGAAGAAATGATCAGAAATCATTTGAAATTACAAGACAGAGATGGTATTCTCACTGTTCCCAAAGAAGATTACCAATTTACTCTGATGGGCATCGGCTATGGAGGAAACCCCAAAAGCAAAACTGTGAAGAAATGTCACATTCCACCCGTATGGAGGTTCCTTGCCCATACTCTGCTGGTGTGCCTAACCCCCAGGAGATCTCATGAGGAACTTGGTGAAGTTCAAGCTACTGCTCTTCATGCTGTGATCAGGGGAGATTGCTTCAATTTTTCAAAAATGATCTTTGATGGGCTCAAGGAGAATTGTGAAAAACCTTTTAATATGTATCCCAGGTTTTTACAACACATTTTGGATACACAATTCCCTGATGTTCCCAGAGCTGGTACCATTTTTCATCAAAAGAACCTAACTGAGAAAATTTTTTCTTACTTGCTTTCAAAATCAGCAATTTCCAACTGTCTTGGTGTGGAAAATGACCATCCACTACCCGATCCAAGAGTTATTCCTGCACCTATGGTGCAAGAGCAACCAATTGCTGCTCAAGAACCAACTGAGCAACCTGCTCCAGGTGACAACACTGAACCTACACCATCAGTTGTTGAACCCACACCTGAAATTGACCCTCTTGATAAATTACCTGTGAATTTCACCTACATAAGAAAGAGGGTCAGGCACTCAAAAACTACTACCAAAACTTCCTTACCTACTCCATCAAAAGTTGTTGAAAAGGAGACAGGGTCTACTCCACCTGTGTCTCCTATTTCCACCCAACCTGAAAACCTTGAGCATGACCCACTGTCTGCTCAACATCAAAGCCAAGGGTTAAGCCATATTGCTGATGATCTTTCAATTGAGACCTCATCTTCTATTAGATTGGATGTACAACCCTCATCCCTCTCGTTTACCTCCATAGACCTAAACCTAGATCTACCTGTGAATAATGAAGAAACTGATCTAAATCCAAATGACAATCTCTTCTCATCAACCTCACCTCATGAAGATGATTGGATGGATATTGATTATGTTTCTCCTAACCCCCATTCACCCACTAAGGAGTTGAACATCAGGAGTGATGAAGATGTTCATGTAGAAAGGGCTGCTACCACAATTGGTTCCCCACTGGAACAATTGGACAGTAGTAACATATTTAAGACCCAATCTATGGCAACCAGCAGCCAGTTTAAACCAAAGGAACCAGAAATGGAACCTGAGGCAACAACTGTGCTTGCAGGGAATCCCAGGAGCCAAGACAACCAGGGTGTTGAGCTTGATCAAGCTAGGCTTGATGGCTCTTCTTCGCCCAAGGATACTGAAAATCAGTTGAGGGCAGTGCTTTACTTAAGGAATTGACGGCTAATCAAACTGAATTGCAGAAACAGATGCAATCCCTGCTTCACACTATTCACCAGCAGGACACCTTGATTGAAAGGCTTAAGCAGGAGAAGGTTAGTGCATCAAACCCAACTGGTGAAGCTGTTGCTACCAAAAAGGGGGAGAAAACTAGCTCTTCAACACCTTTTCAGAACATTTCTGCTAGAAACAAGCCAACTGAAGACTCTGCTAGCTCTTCTGAAATTGATTTTGATCCCAATGAGAGGTTACCTGAGAAGATGAAGACAAAGCTATTCAAAATCTGTGGAATTAAGCCCTTCAACCCAATAGAAGGTCTGCTTAATGTTCACATGGATCAGCTGATGCAGGTAGCACCTGAAGAATGCAAAGTCAATCACATGGAATTCCTAAGATTCATGATGGCTGCTTCAGGTGCTCACCCTCAAAACATTGGAGAAGTCAGAAACTTCATATCTGAGGTCTACTTGGCAAAGGAGCAAGAGTATCTTCAAACAGGTGTAGAACAGTTTGAGGCTGAAGGAGGAGAAAGAAGTGAAGAACAGGTTGATACACCTGAAAGTAAATCAGTGGAAGATGTGACTCAACAAGAAGACCTATTTGACATAGAGGTGACTGAAGCTTTACTGCACCTAAAGAGTCCTACATCTTCTGCAGCAAAGGTTGTAACAGAGGAAATTCCAAAGGACGTTGTTCCGGAGGAATTTGCCTCTAACACTGAAATTCCGAAGGAAGTTACTCCGGAGGAGCAAATCATTACTGATGAAACTCCAAAGGACGTTACTCCGGAAGAATCAACCTTGGGTAAGGAGATTCCGAAGGAAGTTACTCCGGAAGAACTTCTCACCACTGAGAATGTTCCGAAGGAAGTTACTTCGGAAGTTGTTTCCAAGGAATTACCTAAGACTATTTCGGAACAAATTGCTCCGGAAGTCAGTCCTAAGGCAGTTACTTCGGAACTTGACACTAAGACTATTCCTGAGCAAGTTATCTCGGAAGCCAGTCTAAATGCTACAACTTCACTTCCTGAGTCTTCAAAGCCTGCTGATGGTGATTCTCTTGATGAGAGAAGCATATCTGGTTTCACTGATATGGAAGATGATAATCAGAGCACAGGTGGTCAAAATGAAGAAATGGACCCTGTTACAAAGGCTCTGATTGATCAATTGGAGAAGGAGAATGTTGAAATACAGAAGAAGTTCCAAGAACAGAAGGAGGCTGCTGTATTTGAAGAATAGAAACAACTGCTCATAGAAGGAGGTATTTATGAGTATGTTATCAATAACTCAGACCTGATGTTCTTTATTAATGGAGCTAGGCTGAGATCAGACCAGTACATAAAAGAAAGGATTGCTAGAGCTAAAGAGCAAGGTCTTTCAGAAAAAGTTGAAAAGTACAAAAGGGTCTTAGGGAATGACTACAGGAAAATTCGTATGAAGAGTAATGAAGAAAACAAGATTTTCCTTGGTCAATTCAGTGTAATGCTCAGAAGCAAGGAGTGTTTTACTGATGCATGGGTAAATGAAATGAAGGGCAATGACTTGGTAAATTGGATGTACATGATTCTCACTATTCAAGCTGATGAAGCCAAGAAGATAAATGTAAAGAGGTATGTTGAGTGTAGTCTTGAGCAGCAGAAGGCACAAGAGAAGCAAGGTACCAGATACCAGAAATTATCTGAGGAAGATGACTTGCTGATTCATAAATGGTACTTCAAGGAAATTCTGATGGAGAACCCTAAAAGAATCAACTCTTGCAAACTGCCAAGACTGAGAACTGAGCTTGATGCCATCAGGAAGAGTCAAATTGAAAAGGAGAGAACTACTGGTGAGAAAAGACCACCAGGTATGTATACTCTGTTTGATTCTCTTCACCCTGAAGGTCTCAGTTATCTCAAAGACAAGAAGAGGAAAGCTCCTGTCTCAGCTGCTCAACAGAAGAAGCCTAGGATCAACATTGTCAAGCAAATGTTTGACACTGTCTCTGATCCTCACCTCTCAACATCATCTCAACCCTTCACTTTTACATCACACCCCTCTGCTCCCACATTTCAAACTCCAAACCAACCAATTCCATCTCCACCATCTTCTCCACCTCCCAAAATTCCAAAGCCTACACAACCTGAGCCTGAATCCTCATCCCAGCAACCTTCATCCACACAACCCATTCCTCTTTCTTTTTCTGGAAGAAAGAAGTCCATGGCTGTTAAAAACCGTTTAGCCAAAAGGAAGAAGTTAGCAGTAAGTGAATCTGAAGAAGAGTCAGAGCCTTCAGATTCTCCAAAAGCAAATGTTGAAGTCACTCATCCCTGTATGCTAAGGATTGAAGAGCATAAGAGTGAGAACATGTACTACTTCTTCATGAGCAATGGTGAAATAAGGAAGAAGCCAGACTTAAAAGTGGATGACTGGGATAAGTTGCATCAAATGGACATCATGGCCATAATGGGAACTCCCAACTATAAGGTATTGTAGAGCTCAAGTTAAAGCATCATGAAGATTCAGACAGAAGAACAGTTTTTGGTAGCAACATCTTAGGGGGAGACTGTTGGGAATGTTTTGCTAGGCAAAAATTCTCTAAGTCAGAGTTCCGAAGGAAGTTAGTCCGGAACTTCCTTCACACTGAGTAGTTCCTCCGGAACTTTTCCTAGTGTTACTCCGGAACTTTGACTTATCCTCCGGTTGCAAGTTCCAATGCATAAAGCTGTCAGAAAGCAGTTTTACTTTACACCATGCTGTACACTGTTCACGGATAGGTCTGCTCAACTGTTCACAGAAGCATGCTTGTACTACAACAACTCTGGAGTAGATATCATTTGTTTATTTAGCCTATGAGCTAAAAGGAAATAAAAGAATATCTTTTATTTCCTCCTTGCACTATATATATTAGTTGTATTTCCTTTGTTTCTCGTTGATCGACTCTCTCTCATGTTCATCAGCTGTAACTCTTTGTAAACATTGTGAAGTAATAATATAGTAGTGCTTGGAATTGATATCTTGTGTTTTATCTACTTTACTTCTTGTTTACCAGTTACTGTTTCGATTAAACCATTTCAAACATTAACACAAACAAGTCTGATTCCGCCTTTCTTGTTTGACACCTTTGGTAACTTGTTTGGTTAGTTGATCCTAACCACGATCCTATAACAATATTATATTTTATCAAGAGCTAGCCATCGCCAAGGAGTAACAACAAAGAAGCACGCGACATGTAGTGTTTGAAGGCTGCAACAAAGTTCCTCCCTTTAACTCGCAACTCAACAAAACTCAATCCCAAGAACTTAGCTAAGAACCGACATTACGGTAGAATTTCAACTCATTGGCGGAATCCGAAAACTTAACCACAACAATTACAACACCCGGGTCACATGTATGAAGTCATAGTTGATCGGACAAGATCTCTGGGACATCATGGGAGGGGCTGAATGGTGCAACCCAGAACCGATCTAAATGGTTTTATACATAAGTGGTAGGTTAGGGTCGATCGAGCTTTATTCATAATTAAGACGACGTTGGAAGAAGATATGCTTAAACATTTGCAAGGTGTCAAATACCCCAAGCCGACATAGGGTACATTTGCACGTCTCTTCACCAAGAAGAATGATGCTCAGCTTTAAATCCTTGAGAGTGAACTAGTGACGATATCTCAAGGAGACCCATTGGTTCCACAATTCTTCCGTAAAGTGAGGACGGTGTGTCAGAAATTCAGAGAGTTGGACGAATAATAAAGAATTCGGGAAGCGAGAATGAGATGGATCATTATACATGGATTAAATCCGGAATACCGAGAGTTCATTACAGCCATACAAGGCTGGCCAACACGGCCCTAATTAGTCGAGTTTGAAAACTCCTTGGTCGGGCAAGAACCTTTAGCTAAACAACTAGCCAGAACATCGATCAAGAAGGAAGAAGAGGCTTTTAATGCTGATGGTAGCCGATTTACAAGAAACATGTTAAGGGACTAAATCACAGATTTTATAAGCAAAAGGGTTCTCATAGTGAACAAAGAAGGGGTCATAAAAAAGATGATGGAAATAAAGAAAACAAAATAAAGTTGGGGGCAAACATTTTCCATACACATGTTATAGCTATGGCAGGAAGGATCACGTGGCTAGAGATTGCATGAAGAAGATGCAAGAAGAAGGTGCAAGAACAAGGCAACTCTTGAAGAGGAATCAGGTTGGGATGTGAATGGGTTGTTTGCTCAAGATCAAGTTGAAAAGGTATGTTAAAGAGAATGCATTCAGAGTTACTGTTAAACCTCAAGAAAACAAGTTATATGATTTTTTTAGGTTCCACAACATATATATTTTCATTTAAATACGAAAAGGAAACATACACGACTCAAGTCATCATGCAGGGAAGGTGAGCAACAAGCTGCACCGCCAACCCTTTTTGAATAGCAAAACCTAGACGTATAAAAACAACGTTCTTTAATCTAGAAGTCGCAATATTCCTGTGGATGACTTTTTGGATCCGACTCAGCGTGGCCACCGCCTAAGATTCAATATGACCAAATTTATCAAACGCGAAGGAAACAAACACATGTTGATTGTCGATGCACGCTTTCTCGTGTTTGTTCAACTTCCTAGTTACCGCTTTGGAGGCCGCTTGGCCAGCCTTGAAGGTATTGGCCCTCAACCCCACAAGGGGAGAAACCCCTGTTAGATCGACACAAGCGTGCTTCCCATTCTGCCACCCAAAAACGAGAATGTCGGCTGGCCTGAGAGTTGAGCGATCATCCAAGGCGTTAGACAGAAAACTAACAGGGGCTTCCTTCTTGGCCGAGATCCCAGCCCGCATGAAAATGTCAAACAGAGTGTCCCGAACCACGTCATGTCTGTATTTAAACCCAGGAAGCTCTCTCCAGTGAACGGCGTGCTCCCCGAACGAATCCAAATACGCTTTGTTGCAGACGGGGCATTTCTCATCCACGGGGAACAGGGGGATCATGAGCCGATATTTGAGAATTGCCCGGTACTCAACGGGCGACATGTGCTGCCCCAACCCGTCAATGGGGAGGGCATGAAGGAAATCATGCGCATGCGTTATATGATTGGATTGTAGACTTTGGTTACTCAAACCATATGATCGGGGAGCGAGGTAAATTAGCAAATCTCTCAAAGTATCTGGTAATCATATAGTCGTGATAATAGACAATTATGAGCACAATATTGGTTATGTGGTTTCCCCTTCAAAATCATAAAAGCACGAGCTTATACTAAAATACATTTAACATGTACCAGGAATGAAAAGAACTTGATTTCGGTTCCTCGGATGATCGATGTAGGGCATTATGTTGTGTTGTGCTGTGGGTGTGTATAAAATATATGACAATTATGGGTCAGTTTCACACCACCTAGCGTTGGTGACGTGGTTTCCCCTTCAAATCATATAAGCAGGAGCTTATACTAAAATACATTTAACATGTACCAGGAATGAAAAGAACTTGATTTCGGTTCCTCGGATGATCGATGTAGGGCATTATGTTGTGTTGTGCTATGGGTGTGTATAAAAATATATGACAATTATGGGTCAGTTTTAACATCACTATTGCATTTAAGCGTTAAATCTATAAAACACGATAAGATTGAGTCTGTGTGGTTCAGCCGGATGATTGGAATGGAAGTTCAAGCGCAACTGGAATAACGAGTTTGAGCGAAAACTAGTTCAGCAGGAACTGGAACCGGAACCAGTTCAGCCGGAACTTGAACCGGATCCAATTCAGCCGGAAAATGAGTTCGTGCGGAGAGTTCAGCCGGAAGGTTGAACCTGTGTGGTTCAACCGTAAACAGTTGTTACGCGTTTTGAGCTAGATAAGGAAATTCTGCGTCAATTAAAAATCAATTTGCATTACAGACGTTTAATGCAAAGTTTGACTACGAATTAATTTCGATTGCTGATCACCAAGACTCCTGACCACTATAAATACAACCCCATTGGTTGAGGCTAAACACTCTAGAATTCACACATAATTTTTAACCTCGCTTCTTCCTCTCATCTTTCTCTCAAGAACTTCTTCGAATCTTCATCAAGATCTTCAAGTGTTCATAAGGTAATTTCAGGAATAGAGTTATCATGGTCGTACATCGGTCTAGTCGATTGTACCCTGAAAAACAAAACAGGATCTTTGGTAGACCCGGAATTTGTTTTAAGGGAACAGGGCTTTGACCCGAAGCCTTCACCAAGGTTTTATCAAATTCTTTTCTTTAAAAGTTCCTCTAACTTAATCTTCTAAATAATTAATTTAATTTTCTTTACTCCTATCTAATTCTTTTACTAAATTTGCTGTCATAAAGTTTTCTCATAATTAACATTGCTTGCAATTTCTATCTTCATTGTATTTAGTGTCTCTTGTAATTGTTATGTCATTTCTTTTAAATTGCCTTTAAATTCCGTTGTATTTTTCTTGTATTGTATTCGTTTATTTCTTTGTATTGTATTTGCTATTTTTTGTTCATATGTAAGCTCACCAAATAAGACTGACTTTTTGAGCGTCTCTTTCTTTGTTTCTAGCCAAGAATATTTTTGGTTTTTAGATATGAACCTACCCAAAATTGTATGCTTGTATTTCTCTATAGAGGTTGATTTTGGTGTTATCAAGTGTTATGAATGTTACGTGTCGGAGTCCTTTTTAGTGGAGAAGGATAAGAAAATGGAAAGAAGATTTTTGTGTTTTTGAATTTCTAAAACGAAAGGAAGTGAAATGAATATCTAGTTTTTACTAATCTTTTCATTTAACATATTATAAAATCCAACGAGTGTATGATTGTAAAATTCCACCTTTTCTTTATTTCAACTACGATTTGAATCAACAATTTTTTAATAGGTAAAATTTTTATAAATGATCAAAGTGACTAGGAGTAGGACTGGACGTCGGAAACACGGTCTTACTTATCAGAAGCATTTATTGACTTTTAAGAATTCGGAATGAAAAATTAGTTAACAGATAAGAAACTTCCTTAAACTCAAACTCGGTCTCCAATAATTATAGGCAAGCAAGTCTCCTTATCTTGTTGTATATTCGATTCATCCCCATTGCCTATTTTATCCTTTCGTCATCTTTGCTGAAACCCTAATCATTTCCATTACACTTAACACTATACAGACCAATTACAAAGGTTCATATATATGATTAATTCATTCATTTGAATCCAGGTTTGATTTTTCAAAACTATCAGTTCATCGTTTGAATCCAGGTTTGAATTTTCACTTTTAAAGGTTTTCAATGCTAAAAAAGTTTGTTGTTCTTGCTAAAGATTAACCTCGTTTGATTTTTATTGTTCAACAAAGGTTCACTTCATATGATTCTGAAAGTTTCCTTGAACAAAATTAACTTTTCCCAATCAGATTTTTTTATTAAGTTCTGACCCGGCACCCCGCCCGTTTTGCTCGTCCTTGTTTTCCTATCCACAAAATTTCCATATAATAATTAAAACCCTTGGCACCCACCAAACCATTGTATGACAGAAACATCTTCATCAAGTCGTAATACATTTTTGTATGACGTGTTTTTAAGTTTTCGAGGTGAGGATACCCGTCATAACTTCGTCGACCACCTTCGAGATGACCTTCGGGAAGCTCATCTCAATACCTTTTTTGATGATGATGAGATCGAGACCGGAGACGATCTACGACCGGAACTGGAGAGGGCGATTAAAGAATCCAGGGCTTCTATTATAGTGTTGTCCCCAAATTACGCTTCTTCAACATGGTGTCTTGATGAACTTGTGTTGATCCTTGACCAACGGTTGACCTCCAATCAATTAGTTATCCCCATCTTCTATCATGTGGAGCCCACTCATGTGAGGAAGCAAGATGGTAGCTTTGGAGTGGCAATGGCAGCGCATAAACAGAGAATGGAGACAGAAATGAACTTGGAGAAAAGAAGTGAATTGGCCAAAAAGATCAATAGATGGAACAAAGCCCTTACAGAAGTTGCTCAATTCAAAGGGATGGATGCCAGGGGCAGGTAAACCATTATCTTCTTCTAAACTTTAGATCATATATAACATCATTTATGGTGAATAAATATTCTAAAGGGAAAAACACAGAAATAGCCATTTTAACCAACTTAGAGACCAAAATAGCCCTTTGACTTTTCTTTCCTCAAAATAGTCACTCAAGAACGGTCGTCGAGGATCGTAGTTACGGTCTTGACGACCGTAGGTCCATAGAGCCAATCACAGTCTGTCATGTCACCACATACGTTCTTGACAAGCATTCACTTTTCCCGAAGGGTCGTGGCGACCATTCACCTTTCCCGAAGGGGAGTTTGACGACCGTTCCGGTAGTTACAGTCTTGACGACCATTCACTTTCCCGAAAAGGTCGTGGCGACCATTCACTTTTCCCGAAAGGGAGTTTGACGACCGTTTCGGTGGTGGACGACCATTGTGGATATGTGGCACTCAGTGATTGGAGGAGAACACGGTCATGCGACCGTTGCGGAGGGGAGTAGACGACCGTTCCGGGCGGTGGACAACCATTGTGGGTACATGTCGAAAAAAGTAAAATTTTGGATTTATTTCTTTAACGGTCGCTGACGACCCCAAAAACGGTGTCAGACGGTAGTCGACGACCGTCGCAGACCTTGTCAGTCGCTTGTTTGGACAACGGTCGTGTCAAAAAAAGGACGATCATGGACGACCATTTGAGGTACGTGGCATTCAGGGATTGGTGCAGATTACGGTCATGCGACCGTTGGGAATGGGAGTCAACGACCATTGGGATGACGCTATTTTGAGGACACAAAAATTCAAGGGGCTAATTTCGTCTGAACATTAGTCAGAATGGCTAATTCGTATTTTTCTCTATTCTAAATGTATTGAGTCACATGTCTTATTCGCAATAAAAACTTGCACCCATCTTGACCCGTTTCTAAAATGACCCATCCTGACCCGCACCCCATCTTGATTTGTGACCCGACCCGCTTGTTTTGCTAGGTCTAGTTATACCGAGGAAACTTGTATAAAATAATTACTGAATACGGTATAAATGATTTATACTTTCGATCATTTTAATTTAGTTTATTTGGTTTTTTTTTGTTTCTCACCAAAAACCATTTCCAGAAAAGAGACAGATTTGATCGAAGAGGTCATAACAAACATCCAACATAGGTTAGGGGGACACTTACAAAGCAATCTACCATTACTTTTTGGGATGGAAGATTCCATTGAATCCATTACTTCATGGTTGAAAGATGGATCCTCACATAACGCAGACATTCTCACCATTGTGGGTGTGAGCGGGATTGGGAAGACATCTTTAGCTAGACATGTCCATGGGTTATATTATCATTTATTCGCCAAAAGCAGCTTTATTGAACGTATTAGTGAGAAATGTGCAGCCCAAGTTAGTGGACTACTTGATCTACAAAAACAAATTCTAAGTGACATCTCAAAAACAAGTCAGATTCATTTTCATAATAATTTGGCCTGCACATCTACGATCGAGATTGGATTAACTCGTAAGAAGGTGTTTATAGTTCTTGATGATATTGATAGTGTCGATCAGATGCACGCGTTACTTGGTAAGAAAGGTCTTTTCCCGGGAAGCAAAATTATAATAACCTCTAAAGACGCATCATTCATAGAGAGATATGCACAAATCAACCTCTTAGTTCAACCCAAGCATACAAATCTCATACTTAAAGGCTTACATGAGAAAGCATCACAACAACTTTTTAGTCATCATGCATTCATGAGCAACTGTCCCAACGAAGGTTATGAAGAAGTGTTGAAACTACTTATGGTATGTTGTGAAGGAAATCCATGGAATCTAAAATTTTTGGGTGAGCATCTGTGCTACAAAACTGCAGTTGAATGGGAGGATATCATGATACGGCTGACCGAAGAAACTGATTCGCACATTATGAAGTCCTTGCCGACGAGGTCTTCGCATAGTCTCTGTCTTTTGGAGAAAGTAGAAGAATTCAAAGACGAGATTTTGGAAAAAGTAGAAGAGTACAAAGAGGGGATTTTGGAAGAAGTAAAAGAATTTAAAGTAGAAAAATATGTAGAAGAATTCAAAGAGGAGATTTTGGAAGATGTAGATGAATTTAAAGATGAGATTTTGGATGGAGCAAAAAAATACACAAAAAAATTCATAGCATGGTTCGATTGACGTCTCTCACATATGGTTTTGAAGTCAACATCATCATCCAAGTAACTACTATTTGCTAAATTGTTAATATGATATGAAGGAAGAAATGGATCGGTTTAGGATTCATTATTTTAAAGTAAATTATTTGTTGCTACAAAACCCGTACAGAGGTAAACAAATTAGTTTGTCAAAACTTTAAATTAAAAAGTTTGGTATGTGCCACTTTATCTCTTGAGATAAAGGAAATTTTTGCCTACATCTCATTCTCCCTAAATCATACCAACGTAGTAGTGCATACTATTAATGAGATTTTTCCTTGTGCGTAGTATTATGAAGCCATAGAAAAATTATGAAGTGGTTTAATTGATTTTTTAGTCCAGGACCAACAAATCTTTATCGATAATGGACTAACCGTGTATAATTGTATATGGAATGAGCATTCAAAATCCATAATCCATTTATTACTAAATTTAGCTGCTACGATACGATTTGGTAATCAACTAGAAGATTGATAAAGAGAAGAAGAATGCCTAAGAGAAGAAGAAGGGAATAACCCAAAATCAATTCATCGATGATTCATTTACGTCTATTTACATGTTTAAGTACATCTGCCCAATAACAACTACACCCTATACTATGAGATTATTACAATATAGTCCCTCTACTTATTTGATATGTAACATTACTCCTCCCTCAAAAGATTTGTGTCCCAAAAAATCAGAAGTGGTAAAGAAAAAGCTAATAAAAAAAAGTAGAAATATGGATGCAACAAGAGGAAGTGATAAAAATCCAAGCCTTGTGAAATTGATTGGTGTGCGAGAGTAGTCCTTGACAATGGTAGTTGTAGTTGTGTTCCTCCATGAGTAACAATATTAAAAACATGACGATCAACCACTAGCAACTGTTTTTTTTTCTTTTCCGCCAATGGCTTATCCAACATAAGCTCGAATAATTCATTCCTCTTTAAAAACGAAGAAGCATGTATTGGGCTAAAATGAATTGCTTTGGTACAAGCATAGACAACAATCAAAATTCTTATCCGCCTCAGAGTATCTGATACTCTTAATTTGGCTGCAATAACAATGTTCTTTTTACAAATCATTCCAACCAGAGTGAGAACCATTTCCTTTTGTAGGTTAACATTTTCTTGTAATGAATGAATTTCTATAGTCCATTTTCTTACACCTCTACACTTGCATCTTTTTATCCAATTATTAATATTTTTGTGTAGTAGCCCTGAATAACTCCATATTTTCCAACCCAATGCATTTTGAACACCAACTCCAGCCCTTTTTACTTTGTCCCAACCAATAAGCAACACACATTGTCTGAATGTTGATCTCCACTCAATGTCAAATCTAATAAGAACACTACTTCTATCATTGTCATTAATTGCAACAATTTTTAATACCTCATTAGCAGCGATCTCCACCTCTATAAATGTCAACATGCCACTGCTTTTAATTCTGAAAGAGAAACATGAAGCAGAAGCATGACATGGATCTGCACTTAAAATGTCATTAAGAGCATATGTTAGTAATGGCGTACTATTCCCATGAATAGACATTCTTGATAGTTTAGAATGAGAGGTTTGACCCTCTATTGAACCATTCAACAAATGATTTGAGAGTAAAAATATTCCATCACAGCCTATGTAGAATATTGAGCTTAGACTTGCTGTGAGAGAGATTCGAACCCGGGTGGATTGCTTGTTCAGCCGGAAGTAATTTTAGTTCAAGCGGAAGGACTGGAATGGAATGTTTCTTATATTCCAGGGGCTGTTTTGTTTCTTTCTTATTACCGTTGGGTTAAGTTTGTTATTAGTTGTTAATCGGGTGGTTAGGTTAGAATATAAAGGTAGGAGATCGATTGAACGATTTGTGATTTTGATTCTCAAATTCCTTTTGTAATCTCTCTCGTTTTAGTCTCAATTTTGAGTTTTCTGTTCTTGATTTGATCTTGCTCGATTGTATTTCGATTAACAATTGGTATCAGAGCCTGGTTCGGCTCGAAGGAGAAATCGAAGTCACAATAGGGACGGCATTGATTCAAATCGGTGAAAACATGTCAACGAAGTTCAGTATTGACAAGTTTGATGGACAGAATGATTTCTCCTTATGGAGGATGAAGATGAAGGCGTTCCTGGTGTATCAAGGTACGGTGGAGGCTCTTAAAGGGGAAGATCATAAACCAGAAGAATGGAGTGATGGCGATTGGTAGGAGGTTCTTGATAAGGCTCATAGTTCTATAATTTTGAGTCTTGGAGATCGAGTTCTACGAGAGGTGACAAAAGAGACGTCGGCTGCTGCCCTGTGGTTGAAATTGGAGAGCTTGTATATGACCAAGTCTCTCTCAAACCGATTATACTTGAAGAAGAAGTTGTACACTTTTCAAGTTGCATCAGGGAAGTCAATAAGTGATGTAACAGACGAGTTTAATAAGATCATCTTGGATCTTGAGAATATTGAAATAAAAGTAGATGATGAAGATCAAGCTATTTTGTTTCTATCTGCTTTGCCCCATGCCTATGAGAATCTTGTAGATACTCTCTTGTATGGGAGAGGTTCACTCTCTATGGATGATGTTCTAGCGGCTCTGAAGTCTAGAGAGCTCAAGAAGAGAACAGATGAGAATGAAGATGTAGGCAGTGGACTAATGGTGAGAGGCAAGGGTGATTATCAGTATCACAAGGGGCAGAAATCAAAAGGAAATGGGAAGTTCAAGACTGGATCAAAATTTAAAAGAAAGTGTTTCATATGTGGATCTGAGAAGCACCTAAAAAGGGACTATCCAGACAGGAGAAAACAGAAGTATGATGGCTCTAGTTCAAAAGGCCAGGTAAACAACTCTCAAACTGATGATAGTGAATTTGAAGGTTATGAGAGTAGTGATGTACTTGCAGTAATAAAAGATTCTAACAGGAATATGTGGATCTTAGATTCTGGATGTTCTTATCATATGTCTCCTGTCAAATCTTATTTCAAAAGACTTGATTTACAAGATATGGGTGAGGTTAAGTTAGGAGATAATAGGCCTTGTAAGATCAGAGGACAGGGGTCTATTGAGCTAGCATTGGCTAATGGTTCAAAGTTGCTATTAGAAAATGTTAGATATATTCCAGAGCTAACTAGGAATCTCATATCATTAGGCACCTTTGAAAAGGAAGGCCATGCTGTAAGTCTTAGAAATGGCAGGGCTAAGGTAGTCATTGGATCCAGAGTTGTGTTGACTGGTACTAGGTGTAAAAATAACATCTATGAGTTAGATCTTGATATGAACCATGCTATAAATGTAGTTTTGTCTGAAGCCAAGAAAGAGTCTAGTTTATGGCACTGCAGGCTTGGTCACATTAGTGATCAAGGGCTGGTTGAGTTGTATAAACAAGGAGTATTTGGAAAGTTGCAAGATGTGAAGACTGAGTTCTGTGAACACTGTGTGATGGGAAAGACTCATAGGGTGAAATTTACTAAGAGTAAGCATACCACCAAAGCAGTGTTAGAGTATGTTCATGCAGATCTGTGGGGACCTGCTAGAACTCAAACACTAGGTGGAGCTAGATATTTCTTGTCACTAGTGGATGATTTTTCAAGAAGAGTGTGGGTGTTCATGTTAAGTCATAAGAGTGAAGCTTTTACTAAGTTCAAAACATGGAAGTGCCTTGTTGAAAATCAGACAGGAAGGAAGTTGAAGAAACTCAGAACTGATAATGGTCTTGAGTTCTGCAGTTTAGAATTCAAATCATTTTGTGACAAGCATGGAATTGCTAGGCATTTGACAATTCCTGGGACTCCACAACAGAATGGGTTGGTGGAGAGGATGAATAGGACATTGTTAAATAAGGTAAGATGCATGTTGAATGGTTCAGGGATGCCAAAACAGTTTTGGGGAGAGGCAGTTAGCACTGCAGCCTGATAACGGATGTCGAGACCGTTACAAATAATCCTAAACTTAAACCTATAGATAGGGTAAGTAGGGTATCAATCCAGGGGAGTTAGTGGTCACTAGTGATTTAGATTTTAACTATCTAACTAAATTAACTACCTAAACCTAGATTACTGTCACTAACCTAGATTGATCTAACCTAAACTAAACTAACTTAATCTAATTAATTAACTAGAATTGCCTCTTGGCTGTTTTGAATGAAGTGAGTTGAATAACTAAAAATTAACTAATCTTAAGAACTAAGGAAATTGATTAAACTATCAAATGTGAGAAAACTAACTACTTTTGGATCCTGGTTGGCTACCGATCTAGAAAAACCTAATTACTAACTCGTGACACATAGACATGCCCCCCAATTGCTTCCTTGACCTAACAACCTAAGTTCCTAATGGGCTGATTAGTCCTGCCGCAAGAAAGTGCTAGATCAATAAACAGTGGACCACTAAAACCCTAGGTTACTAGTTAAATTAAACAATTTCGCATGCGGGTGTTCAATGGTAGCAAGTATTCCGGAACAACTAGTTTAGCAATTGATTAGTCATAGAACGATTCCGCCAACCAATCACCAAAAGCGGTTAGTGGTGATTAGCCGGACATGACGAACAAAACAAACATGATCACAATTAAAGATTGCATTAAAAACTATTACCTAATGATTAAAGTCTTCAAAGAATCCCTCAAGAAGTCTGAAAATCCGTAATTCTCACCCCAGAAACGGCTGGGGGTGATTAGGGTTCGAACTAGAACTAAAACACCCTTTAAATAGGTTTAGAAAATAAAATTAATAAAAATATGCCGACTTAGCCCGTGGGCGTACCGCGCCAAAATAGAAATAAGTGGGCGTATCGCCCGTGATTTGAATTCCCGAAATTCTGTTCGTATTTGACACTTGCGTTCACACCACCTCAAATTAATTAATATGCACCCTTGTGCACCTCACGTGAGCTCCATATCTTCCACTATTATAGTAGTCCACAAATCTCCCATATGGCATTACAACCCTCTCTTTCTACATTCTGAGCCCACCTTGAATATGTCGAATTCACCTTTTAATTAGGCTAGCCCTTTAAAATTTATTCCTGTAGTTCACGAATGCAGCAATTCAAATTGACATGGAATCCAATTTTATAACATTTATTTCACTTTAAACTAAATAACAAATAAAAATAACTAATATCTAAAAATAAATAGTCATGAAGTTTGACTCAATAACGTCTTAGGACTCGAGTTTAACTAAATTACACCTTTTTAAACCCATTTTCCTTCTCAACACACTAACCATAAAAACTAACTAAAATAATATACTTTATATACAATCTGGTGTGTATAGGGAGTGATTAATAGAATATAAAGTGTACATTTTAATCGCTCATCACAGCCTATTTGGTGAATAGGCCCCCTTCTTCTGCCCTTAACATGAAAACACCCGTGGAGGTATGGTATGGGAAGCCTGCTGACTATCAGAACTTAAAGGTATTTGGTTCATTGGTTTATTCACATGTGAACCAGGATAAGTTGGGATCAAGGGCTGAGAGATGTATTTTCTTAGGATATCCTAAGGGTATTAAGGGATACAAGCTATGGAGGCTTGAAGAAACAGGTCCCAAAGTGATTGTCAGCAGAAATGTTATCTTTAGGGAACATGTCATGTACAAGGATGTAATGGCAAGTAAAGATAAAGACTTCTTAGAAGAAGTGTTGCCATCTCAGGAAACTGAGTTGGAAGTGGAACCAGTAAACAGGAAGCCTAACCAAACTCATGAAGACATACCTGAGGAAGAGGTTGTTGATACTCATGATCAACCAGGAGATGAAGTTGAGAGTGAGTATAGTATTGCCAGGAATAGAACTAGGAGGAAGCAGGTTAAACCTGTCAGATTCAGAAATAAGGATGAGATTTCTTCATTTGTTTTTGTATCTATGGCAGATTATGAAGATGTGGTGGAGCCCAAGACTTTTGATGAAGCTATGAAATCTGATTACAGAAATCAGTGGTTAGCAGCCATGGAGGATGAAATGAAGTCATTACATGAGAATCAGACTTGGGTTTTAAGGAAATAGGCCTGCAAACAAGAAAGCAATTCCTTGCAAATGGTTATTCAAGCTTAAAGAACCAATTAATGAAGGAGAAGCTCCAAGGTTCAAGGCAAGGTTGGTGGCTAAGGGATTTAGGCAAAAGGCAGGGGTTGATTTTCATGAGGTATTCTCTCCTGTGGTTAAGCATTCTTCTATAAGGATTATGCTGTCAATAGTTGCTACTCAAGACCTTGAGTTGGAACAACTAGATGTGAAGACAACATTCCTTCATGGAAACTTGGATGAAGAATTGTATATAGAACAACCTGAAGGTTTTGTGATAAAGGGAGAAGAACATAAGTCATGCTTGCTTCAGAAAGCATTGTATGGTTTGAAACAGTCACCAAGACAGTGGTACAAGAAATTTGATGATCATATGATCTCAAATGGGTTTAAAAGAAGTGAATATGATCCTTGTGTTTATATCAGGGAGTATGATTATAATAAGTACATATATCTTTTGTTATATGTTGATGATATGCTGTTGGCTTGTGATTCCATTGATCTAGTGCAGGAAACCAAGAGTATGCTCATGTCAAAATTTGAGATGAAGGAGCTTGGTCCAGCAAAGAAGATCTTGGGTATGGAAATCAAAAGAGATAGAGCTAACAGGGAGATCAGACTCACTCAAGGATCATATATCAGGAAAGTGCTTTCTACTTATAATATGATAAACTGCAAAGTTGTTAAAACACCTTCTGCACCTCAGTTTAAATTGTCTTTGCAGGATTGTCCTAAAACCAGTGAAGAGAGAAAGCTGATGGAGAAAGTGCCTTATGCTAATGCTGTGGGATCTCTGATGTATCTCATGGTCTGTACAAGACCTGATATCAGTCACAGTGTTAGCATGGTGAGTAGATACCTAGCAAGTCCAGGGAAGAGGCATTGGGAAGCTGTAAAATGGTTGCTGAGATATATTGCTGGAACTCAGGATGTTGGAGTTATATTCAAGGAGCATTCACAAGTTGAAAGTGTGAGAGGGTTTGTTGACTCTGACTATGCTAAGGATATTGACAAAGGGAGGTCAATAACAGGCTACTGTTTTCAAGTTCTTGGTAACTGTGTGAGTTGGAAAGCAGGCCTGCAGCATGTAGTTGCACTTTCGAGTACAGAGGCTGAGTATATGGCCCTGGTTGAAGCAGTTAAAGAAGTGTTGTGGTTGAAGAGGTTTGTGGATGAGCTTGGGATTAATTCAGATGATACTTGCATATTATGTGATAATATGGGTGCAATACAGTTGTCTAAGAACAACGTATTTCATGAAAGAACAAAGCACATAAGGGTAAGGCTTCATTTTATTAGAGAGGTAATCAATTCTAAAGAATTAAGAGTTGATTATGTTTCTACTACTGATAATGGAGCTGATATGTTTACAAAGTGTTTAGCAGTGAGTAAGTTTAATCACTGCTTAAAGATTTTGGGTATTGGTTGATTATTTATTTTCTGCAGGATCATTAGTTAATAACCAGTCTCATGAGACTTGATCACATTAGGATCATCAAGCCCATCGAGCCTCTGTTATTCGATGATGATTTAAGTGTTGTGGGAATGGTTGTGTATTAACTAGTTGGTCTTTGCTAGATGCTGCTGAAGTCTGGCGCTCAAGGTGGAGATTGTAGAATATTGAGCTTAGACTTGCTGTGAGAGAGATTCGAACCCGGGTGGATTGCTTGTTCAGCCGGAAGTAATTTTAGTTCAAGCGGAAGGACTGGAATGGAATATTTCTTATATTCCAGGGGCTGTTTTGTTTCTTTCTTATTACCGTTGGTTTAAGTTTGTTATTAGTTGTTAATCGGGTGGTTAGGTTAGAATATAAAGGTAGGAGATCGATTGAACGATTTGTGATTTTGATTCTCAAATTCCTTTTGTAATCTCTCTCGTTTTAGTCTCAATTTTGAGTTTTCTGTTCTTGATTTGATCTTGCTCGATTGTATTTCGATTAACAGCCTACAGTAATAACAAAATCCACACTTCCAACACATAGCCAAATATTTTTAGGTAGTGTTTGTAATTGTTCCACTTTTACAAAACTTATTTAACAACCCTTCTGCCAATTTTATTATTTGCATATAGTTTCTATCTTCACAAATATTAGTTGTGAACCTTTTTAATCTCTTTGGAGCATTGCTTGAAGCACCAATCTAAAGACATTTTAAGTTCATAAACTTCTCAAAATCCTTCAATGCAAAACTACCATGGATTGTAAATTTAAGCCATGGTACCATCCGAATATCAAAACCATCCTGCTGAGAATTTAAATTTTGCAGCCTTTGAATTCTGTACCTTATGGGCAACTTATTCCAACAATGTTTAACATAGAAGTGCATGCCTCCTATTAACACATCGTCTCCACTAGTCTCCATGTCCAGTGAACTTTTCAAACAGGACTTGCTAAACAATTGCCAAAACTTGCTTTCCATTTGTGCCACATGTACAATCTTATATTTTTCACACTCGTTACCCAACCTGTATCCGTCCACCATAATAATTTCTTTCTCCACGAATATGATTCTTTTGTTGGCCAAAAGACTATAACATACGCATCCCATTCTACAAGATGATCCCCACTAATTAATTTTGACTTAATTTCTACTTTTTCTTGAACCATATGCCCTACATCAACTAGAAAATCAAGAACCAGTTTCTTGTTGCTCATATCCTCATCAACCATTTCAATTTCTACACTCATATTGCGCTTTAAAGTATCTTTTAACATCAGTTCCCTTTTCTTGATTTAAAGCATCACTCACAAATTCTTTTGTTTCACAACAAATTTCCCTAGGTAATTCGCTTATAATATTCCCAATTTCAGATTTGCCATTGATTTAAACCTCAATTTCATCACTAACCCTTTCATGCATTTCATCAAACACCTTGTAAGCAAGCGGACTTATCAAACATCCTATCTACATTACTAATTTCTTGAATCTTACCATCCTTAAAAGATTCATTACCTTCCTGTGACGCCCACTTCAAACTTGGCTTAAGAAGGGGTCACTTATCGGATTTACTCATGAACGCAAGGTACAACAGAGATAACTAAAGCAGCGGAAATTAAAACTTTTATTTTTTTTAATGCCAAGTACAAGTAAGATAAAACTACTACAACAGTTAACGATAACTATAAAAGACAACGATTAATAGATATGCATCTACCTACATTACTTAAGCCAGCATGCCAGCCTTCTCCTAATAGCTTGCCCATCCACTCCGCTCAAACATGAGCCTTTCCCTTAATGCTCGGATCTTTATCCTCACCTAATATACGTGATTTAAAAAGTCAGCTTACGCTGGTGAGTTCTAAGTATTAAAACTTTACCTTAACCTCGAAAGGTTACTTCAAACCTTTGGGCCTACCGGCCCCTTCTTTATAAACGTTTAATGGATATAAGACATAACATAATTATACCAAACATAACATTTAAACCTTTAGTATTAAAAATCATTTAATACACTAAAATACCTTGGGCCTCCGGGACCCATCCTCTGTGCAAATAATCATTTCATATAAAATAGTCATACGAAACATTATAAGCAAAACCTCTTTTTATTAAGCATTGTCTATATGGGACTACTTTAGCCCCTTTCGGGCGATCGTGGCCTCCCGACCTCTTAAGCAACCGTCGTTACTCCAGTGACTTTATATCCACTGCTTGGATTGTACAACCCCCCCCCCCCCTCTTACCCTCGTCTTAAGCAATATTACTTAGATTAAAACCTCTTCATAAATAACCCTAAGGATCATTTCATTTACCTTTAAAAACTTATTTTAAATTTTACTTTAAAAGTTTAACATCTTTATTACCCGTTTATTATAACCTTCCCGAAAAGAGTTTATAATAGGTAATAACAACTTTAAAACAATTATTGATATTTATAACACTTCACGTATGTGCATCAACACAGAACAAGTAAGGGTATTTCAAATACTTTTCAAGTAATAACATTGCATGTATACTAGCCCGAAAAAATTAAAACATTTTAAACATTTAAAACATTTAAAAGTGGGCTCATAGAACTCACCTTATTCTCTTAGGTAGTATTTTCAGACAGAACCTCCGTTGTCTCTTCCGTTTAAACCTAATTGCGTATTGTATGACGTTAACGCAAGGTTTTATATAATAAATACTTCCTATGTTTATTTTAACGCTTTATATCTTAATAATATATAATTATTAAGTTTATTCATTTTAAGGGTTGAAATGACCAAAATGCCCCTAAAGGCATATTATCTTCTTTTATTGATAATATGAAGACACACATTCCTATAAGTAGACGCTCACTCCGGGATCGCACAGTGAGGTATGCCAGTTCCCAGTTGGAATTTATGCGACACCCCCGCTTTGCCAGAAACGCCAGTGTATAGGCACCTACCCTTCCGGTCCTCACGAACTTCTAATATTTGATTAACTCGGTATTTTTAATACTTCATAATTTATCTATTTTAAACTCATATATACTTATTATATATAAAAACACGTTAGTATATCAAAATTCAAGTCCCCATACCCTCTAGATTATTTTATATTAAATAATCTTATTAAGAAACCCTAATTTCATCAATTTTTGTTTTATTATCAAAAATCATTTTTATTTGAAACCAACTTAGGGTATTATCCATTATAACATTTTATAATATCCTTTAAAAGAGAAAAGCTTAATTCAATATCTTTTAGTCAATTTGGGCAGAGTAACGTTATGAAAACCTTAATTTTGACCCGTTTAACAAAACCTTTACCAAACCTTTTTCTATTTGTGAAATAAACTTAGGGCTTTCTTAAAATACATCATTTTAGGATTACCTATAAAAATTCAGACCCTAATTCCCACCCGATCACTCGATTTTGGCAAAACAAGCTTAAGAACCCTAATTTTAACACATTTTTAGAAATCATACTTGGAAGCAATATTATTAAAAAACTGAGATAGGTTATTGTTAACCATACCTAATGATTCATGACTGCTGATTTTGAGCTCCTAACTCCAAACGGATTGATCGAATTTGACAGAAGAAGGTTCGGACGTTTTTAAGGAATTTTGAGTGTTTGATTTGAGAAATTGGTGAAGAATTATGATGTTATGATCTGGTTTTTATACTGGTTGGGTGCGCCATTAGGTCTAGACACGTATGTAGGTGACTAACAGATCAAAATCAACACATAGCTAGGTCAATTTGGTCAAAACGTGGAGAACAAACCGAACTCGTGGCTTAATCTGGTCGCTGAACGGCTCGCGTACCGCGAGCCAGGCTTCGCGTACCGCGGCCCACTTTGGGCAATTGGCAGTTACAGTCCCTCTATCTTTTATATACATTTGAAGCCCCAAACTTCTACGAAATTGTTATTTTATGCTTAAAAACATTATGGGACATATATATAAAAGTTTCTAAGGCTCAGGACACGCTCGATGATACATGTATACATACGTTTCATATCTTTAAATTATTGACACTTTTAGTCCCTTAACTTTTGTTTTAGGCTTATTACCCTTGTATCTTTTGATGTGGCTATCATATTATGTTCCATAACTTTAATAAGCATAATTCTAACATTCTCAAGGATTCGGTCAAAGGTGGTGTGAAAATGTCATGTATGTGCATATGACTAGGGGTGGAAGGGGAATTATTTAAAAGATTGGGAGATGATACGTGTGAATTAGAGGTACAGGAGAGGTGAGAGGGAGATGAATGGGAAATAATATGATGGGGACTTGACATGTGGGTAGGGGTAATGGGGTTGGAAGAGTTAGGTGTACTATGGGGTGAGGTAGAAGGGAGAGGAGAGAGATTAGAGGAATTTTGGGTTAAGTCATTTGTGAGATAGATAGAAAATGGGACCCACTCTTGATGATTTATAGGAGAAGAGGATATAGTGTTTGTAAGTTTGTGGCAGGGAAAATCAGTTTATGCAAAATTGACATGACGAGAAGTATAAAGTTTAGGGATAATCACTAAAATGACCAAATTTGAATTTGAAATTCAAATTTTAACCACTCAAATTTAGCCCTCACCAAAATGACCTTCTCCACTCCGAGCCTACCACGTATCCCAATCCGGCTAACAATTTGGACCCACCTCAAACCAATGAAAAAAAATGACATCTGGATTTCGATGGGGCATAAGACACATCATCATCTTCTTCGATATGCATTTTTCACTATCTCACTCTTCACCTAAACCCAAAACCAACAAAGAAATTCGGCAACCCTTTAACTCAACATTCTGGCCAATATACTCAACGATAAATCACGTGCGACCCGTCTACGAACTCCTCTCGTTCATACGAACACAATGGCATAGCCTTAACCACCGACTCGAAACCCCGAAAATGCTCCAAACTTGCATAACTCCAGATCTTGATAATAAAAATGATGGGCTATCGAGTGTTTATAAAGACTGATGAAAGTCACGATGGTGATGATCGAAAATGTTTCGATCAGGGCTGAAGCAAACGAAGGATGATGGTGGGAGTAAAGGGTTTGGTGACGAAGAATGTGACGGTGAAAGTTGATGCTGGAAACTGGTTTGACATTAGGGTTTGGCGAGGATGAAAGCAACATGTTCAAAATCTGGATTAAAAATTAAAGTCGATGATGGTGATGGGTCAACTGTGATCAGATCATCGATGTTCACTAGTTCGCTTGTTATGTTCAAACGCTAACCAGAAAAAGAAGTTGCAGGTCTGTACTTTACTTTTATCGTGGGTTAAAGAGGTTTGCCTATCAAAGGTCTGCTTATGAACTGTCAGAGGTTTTCCTATCAAAGAATACTTCCGTCTAAACCCTACTTTTCTTTTCATAGCAAGTTAATTTTGTGAGGATTAACACTTCATGGTCCCGAAGAACCTGTTCGTCCGGAAGAACAACCTTCAAACAGAAGAACATCTTCCGACTCAAATTATGTTCACCAACTTCAACCGGGAAGTATTTCAAACGGAAAAAAACTTCAACCGGAAAACCAACTTCAAGCGGAAAACACATCAACCGAAAGTTTGAACTTGAATAGGAAGATCTACTTCAACCGGAAATGAAGAACTCCAACCGGAAAACGTCTCTTCAACCGGAAGAACACAACTTGAACCGGAAATGTCTCTAACCCAGTTATGCCTCAGTTAGGGTCGTCGGTGACGCTCAGCTCGCCGAAATACGCCTATGTTTGAAGTTCAGGTCGTCGGTGATGCTCTTAACCGCTAGATAAGCTACTAATCAGAATTAGGTGGCCAGAGAAACATGTTTCTGATCGGATAAGCTTCTGGACAGATTTTTATTATGAAACCCAAATTCACAGCAGCCATGCAAGTGTTAGAAATTCAGTAACGACTCGAACAATCGTTCAATCAATTAAAACTCTTTCCGGATACACCTTGTCTTTCCGAGTTAAGAAAAAATCCGGTAGAAAAAATTGAGTTTTTCATTGAGTTTTACGTATTTTTTTTGTTTTTTCTCGAGTTTCTGCGTAACAGTTTTTAGCGATAATTTCTGATCTTTTGTAGCACTTTTGGGGGGGTTTTTGCGGCGTTCGAGGATTTTTTTATCGATCCAGAGTTATTCAAATCCGGAGGATTTTTATTATCGAGATCTGGAGTTATTCAAGTCCGGAGCATTTTTGGGTTTTCGAGTCGGTGGTTAAGGCTAGTCCCGTTATGTTTGTATGATCGAAGGAGTTCGTAGATGGGTCGCACGTGATTTATCGTTGAGTATAATGGCCGGAATGTTGAGTTAAAGGATCGCCGGATTTCTTTGTTGGTTTTGGGTATAGGTGAAGAGAGAGAGAGAGAGAGAGAGTGAAAAAATGCAGATTGAAGAAGATGATGATGTGTCTTATGCCCCCATCAAAATCCAGATGTCATTTTTTCATTGGTTTGAGGTAGGTCCAAACCGTTAGCCGGATTGGGTTACGTGGTAGGCTCGAAGTGGAGAAAGTCATTTTGGTGAGGGCTAAATTTGGGTAGTTAAAATTTGAATTTCGAAGTCAAATTTGATCATGTTAGTGATTATCCCTACAGTTTAAGGGTAATAGGATCGAGTGCATAGTATGCACTATGAGTTGGTGAGTAACCAGCAAAAATACAAGATGAAGAGCGGGGTTATAATTTATGAGAAGTGAATGGGCGCAACCAAGGATAAGCATCCAAAGCTGCGAAGTTTTTGATAGTTTGGATGTTTTTGAAAAAAGTGTAGAAAGGAGATTTGTTATTTAGAGTGGGTGTGGGTAAGCGGTTGATGAGATATGAAACGGTAGTAAAAGCGAAAGGCCAAAAAATTGTTGGAAGGTTACCATGAGTTAAAAGGGCACGCCCGATTTCGACAACGTGTCGGTGACTACGTTCCGCATAACCGTTATGTTCCGGGGTATGAGGTGTGGATGTGAGATGAAAGATACCACATGAGATTAGATGGGGTAACAGTTTAATGTATTCACCATCATTATCAGAAAATAATTGTTTTATTTTGCAATGAAAATAATTTTCTACAAGTTTCTGGAATCTAGTAAATGTAGAAAGGGAATCAGATTTTCACTATAAAGGATATAGCCAAGTATACTTAGTGAAATGATCAACAAATATAAAAAAATATAATGTAATATTTATAGCCATCATATGATTCCACTGGTGAGCAACAAACATTAAAAAAAATGTTCTAATGGTGCTTTAGATATTAAAGAAGATGTTGCAAAAAGTAAACGATGACTTTATTAACCTTGTAAGAGCTAGAATTTTAAAG
>JBCNJP010000023.1:83264098-83374247 GCA_039602395.1 Deinandra increscens subsp. villosa | reverse complement strand
TGGGAAAAACAAACGGGTTAGTTGATAACTGTAATTCCGAGATGCTCGAACCTGCCAGGATCCTGAACTTGCGTAAGGATACCAAACCATTTGAGCTGCCGCCAGGATCCCGGATTATCAGCCCTAACAGTTTTCCCAAATGGCAAAGTTATAACAGAAATATAAATGAGAAAAGGGGTGATTTTTCTGAGTATGATGACTTTCCTACTGAAAACCAACTTGTTTTAGGAAACTACTCTTATAATGATGCCATGGGAAGACCCAAGACCACAAAGGCTTGGGTCCCATACTCCAACTGACCATGTTCTTTACCTGTGTAGGGGTTACCTAATAAATCTCAAGCAAATGTTTGGGTTGTAGATAGTGGGTGCTCCAGTCACATGACAGGTAATAAAAATCTTCTAGAAAATACAAAAAGATATGATGGCGATCCCGTTGCATTTGGAAGCAATGAAGGGTACATTACAGCACTTGGTAATGTATCAAATGGAAGTTTTACTCTTGACAAGGTGAGTCTTGTCAATGTTCTGAATTTTAATTTGTTGAGTGTATCACAAATTTGTGATAAGAACATGAATGTTCTGTTTAATGATGAAGAAGCTTTAGAACTTAAGCCTGGTCTCAAAATTCCTGCTGAAATGATTTTGATAAAAGCAAAAAGACAGGATGGCTTGTACTTACTTGATATGGCAAGTGCCAAATCTCTTAATGGCAATACTTGTCTGATATCAAGAGCTTCTATTGATGAGTCTGACCTTTGGCACAGAAGACTTGTACATGTTAATTACAAAACCATGAACAAACTTGTTAATTTAGGTTTGGTGAATGGTTTGCCACAAAAACATTTTAACTGTAATGAGCATTGTACTGCCTGTTTAAAGGGAAAGCAGCACAAGTCTTCTCATAAGTCCAAATCTGAAAATTCAATTTCTCAACCCTTAGAATTGTTGCATATGGATCTCTTTGGTCCTACAAGGGTAATGAGTTTGGGAAAGAAATCTTATTGTTTTGTTATCACTGATGATTTTTCAAAATACACATGGGTTTTCTTCTTAGGAACTAAGGATGAAACGCCTGAAATTTTAAAGTCTTTAATCACACAACTTGAAAATCAGTCAAATTTCAAAGTCAAAAAAATTAGAAGTGACAATGGCACAGAATTTAAAAATCATGTTTTAAATTCTTTTTGTGAAGAAAAGGGGATATCTAGGCAGTTCAGTGTTGCTAGAACTCCTCAGCAAAATGAGGTTGCCGAGAGGAGAAATAGAACACTGATTGAGGCTGCTAGATCAATGTTGGCTGAGTCTAAGCTCCCTGTAACTTTCTGGGCAGAAGCAGTAAACACTGCCTGCTATGTTCAGAACAGGGTGCTTGTGGTCAAAGGTAAAAACAAGACACCATATGAACTTTGGAGAAAAAGAAAACCAAGTATTCACTTTCTCAAAGTTTTTGGCTGTCCTGTTACAATATTAATAACTAGTGAGAATTTAGCTAAGTTTGCTGAAAAGGCAGATGATGGCTTCATGGTTGGATACTCAGGTGTTGCTAAGGCATACAGAGTATACAACCTCAGAACGGAAATATTAAAGAGTCAATTAATTTGTTTTTCAATGAAAAATCAACTAATAGGTTTAGTTCTGAACCCTCATGGTTGTTTGATATTGATTCACTAACCAATGCTTTCAACTTTACAGTTGATAAGTCTTTTACTGAGTATGTGCAGTCTCAGGGGGAGAACTCAAATGCAAAGAAGGATGCCTGCAATTTTGGTCATTTCTACTCCTCTGTCAGCACACAACCTTACAAACCACCTACCATGCCAACAATTGCAATTCAACAAGTTACTGACTCCACTCCAGTGAACTTGGTTGAATCTGAGTCAAGTGATTCACAATCACAGAAGGATGGTTATGTCTCAGATACTAGTGATGATGGGAGTGTGCAGCATTCTCCTAATGACAATCTATATGGTGATTATGATGGTTCTCATGAGTCAAACTTCATTGACTCTTCTCTTAAAGAGACCATCAACTCTGCTAACAACTTGAGTGATCAACACGTCTCTGCTGCAACTACATCAAATTTACCCCCTTCACAAAGAATGCTAGGAATTGAGCTTAGTGTCTAATTGCCCCCAATTATTCCACCAACTAGGCAAGTTCAAAGTCACGAATTCCCAAGTTTTCAGAACATAAATGTCAGCAAAACTCATCCAACTGAGAATGTAATTGGTGAGTTGAATGCTCCTGTTCTTACAAGAAGCAAGTCTGCTGATGCAAATATCTGCTTATTTGCCTGCTTCCTATCTCAAGAAGAACCAAAACAAGTAGAGCAAGCACTGAAAGACAATCATTGGATTGAAGCTATGCAAGAGGAATTGTTCCAAATCAACAAACAACAGGTTTGGGAACTGGTTGACCTTCTAGAGTATGCTCAACCTATTGGAACAAAATGGGTTTTTAGAAAGAAGAAGGATGAAAGAGGAATTGTTGTCAAGAACAAAGCTAGGCATGTTGTTCAAGGATATTCTCAAGAAGAAGGGATAGACTATGATGAGGTTTTTGCTCCAGTTGCAAGATTAGAGGCAATCAGAATTTTCCTTGCCTATGCAGCCTACAAGAACTTCACAGTTTATCAAATGGATGTCAAGAGTGCTTTTCTTTATTGAAAACTGAAAGAAGAAGTTTATGTCTGTCAACCACTAGGGTTTGAAGACCCACACCATCCTAACAAGGTGTGTAAACTGATCAAGGCTCTCTATGGCCTCAAGCAGGCACCAAAAACATGGTATGAGACACTCTCAAACTACCTTCTTGGCCATGGATACAGAAGAGGAGCTATTGATAAAACTCTCTTCATAAGGAAAGTTGGAAAAGATAAGTTGCTTGTTCAGATTTTTGTAGATGATATCATCTTTGGGTCAACTAATCCGAAGTTGTGCAAGGAGTTTGAGACCCTGATGCAATATCAATTTGAAATGAGTTCAATGGGTGAACTTAATTTCTTTCTGGGTCTCCAAGTTAAACAAACTGCAGAGGGCATCTTCTTGAACCAATCCAAGTACATTCAAATTATGCTCAAGAGGTTTGATATGCTATCTTCCTCTTCTGCCAAAACTCCTATTTCAACCTCTCACAATCTGAATTCAGAATCAGAAAGTGAACCTGTTGATCAGCACACTTACAGGGCAATGATTGGTTCTTTGATGTACTTAAGTGCAAGTAGGCCTGATATTATGTTTAGTGTATGCTTATGCTCTAGATATCAGTTTGCTCCCAAGGAATCCCACATGAAGGCAGTAAAGAGAATCTTTAAATACCTCAAAGGACAACCAAAACTTGGGTTGTGGTATGCAAAGAACAATGACTTTTCTCTTGTTGCCTACACTGACAGTGACTATGGTGGCTGCTACTTGGATAAGAAATCAACATCAAGAGGATGTCAATTTCTAGGAAATAGGCTTGTATCATGGCAGTGCAAGAAACAAACCTGTGTTTCTAAATCAACTGTTGAAGCTGAGTACATTGTTGCTTCAAGCTGCTGTGGTCAAGTGCTTTGGATTCAGAATCAAATGCTAGATTATAGAATCACATTTCTGGAAACTCCTATGTATGCAGACAACACCAGTGTTATCTCCATCACCAACAATCCTGTGAAGTACTCTAAGACAAAGCACATTGAGATAAGGTATCATTTTATTAGAGATTGTGCAGAAAAGAAATTGATTAAGTTACACAAAGTTCATACTGATCTTCAATTAGCTGACCTTTTCACAAAAGCATTTGATGAGGCAAGATTTTTCTTTCTTATCACAGCTATTGGGATGATGAACTTTGGTTAACTTTTGTTGTCAATTGTTGCTTTTATGTACATAATTTTCTGTTACCTTATGTGTTTCTGTATCTTAACATCCATCTCTTTAAAAGCAAGAAAACTCTTTCAAGAAATGTCTTCATAACCAATTCTTCACAAAATTTGCTAAAATTCTTAAGTTATGAGCATCTCTGAACATTCTGCTACTCCTAAGTAAGTTCCGAGGGAACAATATTGTTCCGGAGTAACTTACTCATGAGGTTTTTCCTTCTAGAGAGAGGTTCCGTGAGAACTCTCTAAGGTTTCTAATGAGTTTCAAGTGTTTTTCTAAGTGTTTTAGGTGTTCCGGAGTAAATTTGCAACTCCGAGGGAACTTCCTACGGAAGTGTTGCACAAGAAATGAGGAAAAATGTTCAAGGGAAGAAGTTCCGAGGGAACTTCACTCTTCCGAAGGAACAAAATTATTCCGAAGGAAAAGTTCCGGAGGAACTTTAATGACTTAATCGTTTTTGTTGGATAAAGTGGGACCCTTTACATTAAACATTAACAGTGACGGTTAACTGCTGGCCCCACTAACTCCACCTTTTCCGTTAACGTCAATTCCCTCTCTCCTCACCGTTTAACTGTCACTTCCAGAGAAACCCTTCACTTACGAAACCTAAATCCCAAATACTCTTCAATCGCTCTCGTTTCCTTCTTAATTTATTCAAATCAAATCTCGATTTCCTGAAGAATTACCCAACACAAAAGAATGGCAGCATCCGGGTTTCATAACGAGCACAATCAAAGAGCTTTTCTAGAGAAAACATAGAAGTCTGCTCCGTTTGACGGGATGATTGACTTCCTTACTGCGTCTGAACTAAATTTTTCCCTAACTGTTAATCCAATCATCTATGATGAGACGATTACCCAATTCTGGGCAAACGCAGTAGTGGGTGCCGGGGTTGAAGACGGCAAGCAAGTAATGCAAGTTGAAAGCAAGGTGCACCGAAGAGATGTGTACATCACTGAAGCCATGATTAGAAGTCATCTAAAGTTACAGGATGAAGAAGGTGTCTTAACTGTTCCCAGGGAAGATTACCAATTCACTCTGATGGGCATAGGTTATGGAGGAAATCCCAACAGCAAAACGGTGAAGAAATGTCACATTCCACCAGTTTGGAGATTTCTTGCCCATACCCTACTGGTGTGCCTATCTCCAAGGCGATCACATGAAGAACTTGGTGAAGTCCAAGCAACTGCTCTTCATGCTGTGATCAGGGGAGATTGTTTTAACTTTTCTAAAATGATTTTTGATGGGCTAAGGGAAAATTGCACAAAACCTTTTAATATGTATCCAAGGTTTTTACAACACATTTTGGATACACAATTCCCTGATGTCCCAAGAGCTGGCACTGTTTTTTAATAAAAACATTTAACTGAGAAAATCTTTTCTTACTTGCTTTCTCCAAAAGCTGCTGCCAACTGTCTTGGTGTGGAAAATGACCATCCACTACCAGAACCAAGAGTTATTCATGCACCTAATATGCAAGAACAACCAGTTGAGATTCAAGAACCCACTGAGCATACTGCTCCAGGTGACAACACTGAAACTGCACCATCAGCTGTTGAACCCACACCTGAATTTGACCCTCTTGAGAAATTACCTGTCAATATCACCTATAAAAGACAGAAGGTCAGGAACTCAAAATCTTCCACCAAAACTTCCTCACCTACTTCATCAAAAGTTGTTGATAAGGAGACAAGGTCTACTCCACCTGTGTCTCCTACACTCACCCAAGCAGAAAACCTTGAGCATGACCCACTGTCTGCTCAACATCAAAGCCAAGGGTTTAGCCATATTGCTGATGATCTCTCACTTGAGACCTCATCTTCTATTAGATTGGATGCACAACCCCCATCCCTCTTGTTTACCTCCATAGACCTAAACCTAGATCTACCTGTGAATGAAGCAGAAACTGATCTAAATCCAAATGAAAATCTCTTCTCATCAACCTCACCTCATGGAGATGATTGGGTGGATATTGATCATGTTTCTCCTAACCCCCATTCACCCCCTAAGGAGTTGAACATCAGGAGTGATGAAGATGTTCATATAGAAAGGGCTGCTACTACAATTGGTTCCCCACTGGAACAATTGGGCAGTAGTAAGATATTTATGACCCAATCTATGGCAACCAGCAGCCAGTTTGAACCAAAGGAACCAGAAATGGAACCTGAGGCAACAACTGTAGGGAATCCCAGGCGCCAAGACAACCAGGGTGCTGAGCTTGATCAAGCTAGGCTTGATGGCTCTTCTTCGCCCAAGGATACTGAGAAATCAGTTGAGGGCAGTGCTTTACTACTTGAATTGACGCCTAAACAAACTGAGCTGCAATCACAAATGCAGTCCCTTCTACAAGCAGTTCAACAGCAGGATATTTTGATCAATAGGCTCAAGCAGGAGAAGGCTAGTGCATCAAACCCAACTGGTGAAGCTGTTGCTACCAAAAAGCGGGAGAAAACTAGCCCTTCAACACCTTATCAGAAGATTTCTGCTGAAACCAAGCCTAATGAAGACTCTGCTAGCTCAAGTGAAATAGACTTTGATCCAAATGAGAGGTTACCTGAGAAGATGAAGAAGAAGCTATTCAAGATCTGTGGAATTAAGCCCTTCAACCCAATAGAAGGTTTGCTTAATGTTCACATGGATCAGCTAATGCAGGTAGCACCTGAAGAATGCAAGGTCAATCACATGGAGTTCCTGAGATTTGTGATGGCTGCTTCAGGTGCTCACCCTCAAAACATTGGAGAAGTCAGGAGCTTCTTGTCTAATGTTTACATAGCAAGAGAGCAAGAGTATCTTCAGACGGGTCAAGATCAGTTTGAGGCTGAAGGAGAAGAAAAGAGTGAAGAACAGGTTGATAAACCTGAGAGTGAACCAGGAAGGGATGTGGATCTGTTTGATATTGAAGTCACTGAAGCACTTCTTGATTTGATTAAACCCACATCTCCATCGGCAAAAGATACAACTGAAGAAACTCCTAAGGAATTTACTCCGGAGGAGCCAATCATCACTGATGAAGCTCCAAAGGATGTTACTCCGGAGGAACCTATCTCCACTGCTGAGGAAATTCCGAAAGAAGTTACTCCGGAAGAACTCCTCATAACTGAGGATGTTCCGAAGGAAGTTACTTCGGAAGTTGCTCCTGAGCAATTGCCTAAGACTATTCCGGAACAAGTTGTCCCGGAAGATAGTCCCAAGGTAGTTACTTCGGAAGTTAGCACTAAGACTGTTCCTGAGCAAGTTACCTCGGAAGCCAATCCTATTGCTGCAACTTCACTTCATGAGTCTCCAAAGCCTGCCGATGGTAATTCTCTTGATGAGAGAACCATATCTGGTTTCACTGACTTGGAGGATGATGATCAGAGCACAGGTGGTCAAAATGAAGATATGGACCCTGTTACAAAAGCTCTGACTGATCAGTTGGAAAAGGAGAATGCTGAAATGCAAAAGAAGTTCCAAGAACAGAAGGAGGCTGTTGTGTTTGAAGAACAGAAACGACTGCTCATAGAAGGAGGTATTTTTTAGTATGTCATTAACAACACAGACCTGATGTTCTTTATAAATGGAGCTAGGCTAAGATCTGACTAGTACATAAAAGAAAGAATTGCCAAAGCTGTAGAGCAAGGTCTTTCAGACAAAGTTGAGAAGTACAGAAGGGTCTTAGGGAATGAGTACAGTAGAATTCAAATGAAGAAGAATGAAGATAACAGAATTTTCCTAGCTCAGTTCAGTGTAATGCTCAGAAGCAAGGAGTGTTTCACTGATGCATGGGTTGATGAAATGAAGGGTGATGACTTGGTGAATTGGATGTATATGATCCTCACTATTCGAGCTGATCAAGCCAAGGAGATGAATGTAAAGAGGTTTGTTGATTATGCTTTTGAGCAGGAGAAGGCACAAGAGAAGCAAAGCGCCAGATATCAAACATTCTCTGAGGAGGATGACTTGATGATTCACAAATGGTACTTCAAAGAGATTGTTTTAGAGAATCCAAGAAGAATCAACTCTTGCAAGTTGCCTAGGCTGAGACAAGACTATGATGCCATCATGAAAGGTGAAATAGAAAAAGAAAGAGTTACTGGTGAGAAGAAGCCACCAGGTATGTATACTCTGTTTAATGCTTTGCATCCTGAAGGTATCAGTTATCTCAAGGAGAAGAAGAAAAAAACTCCTGTCTCAACTGCTCAACAGAAGAAACCAAGGATCATCATTGTCAAGCAAATGTTTAACACTGTCTCTGATCCTCATCTCTCATCATCTCCACCCTTCACCACAACATCACAACCCACTGCTCCCACATTTCAAACTCCAAATCAACCAATTCCATCTCCACCATCTTCACCACCTCCTAAAAACCCAAAGCCTACACAACATGGAACTGAATCCTCATCCCAGCAACCTTCAACCATACCACCCATTCCTCTTTCCTTTTCTGGAAGAAAGAAATCCATGGCTGTCAGAAACAGTTCTTTGGCAAAAAGGAAAAAGATAGTATTGAGTGAATCTGAAGAAGAGTCTGAGCCTTCAGATCCCCCCAACCCACATGTTGATATTGCTCATCCCTGTATCCTAAGGATTGAACTTCACAATAGTGAAAACATGCACTACTTCTTCATGAGCAATCGTGAAGTAAGGAAGAAACAGAACTTGAAGATGGATGATTGGGATAAATTGCACCAGATGGATATCATGACAATAATGGGAACTTCCAACTTCATGTGCATAACCTAAGGTTGTGTTAGAGCTCAAGTAGAAGCATCAAGAAGATTCAGACAGAAGAACAGTTTTTGGTATCAACATCTTAGGGGGAGACTGTTGGGAATGTTCAGCTTGGCTGAAATTCTCTAATTCAGAGTCCGAAAGAAGTTACTCCGGAACTTCCTTCACACTAAGTAGTTCCTCCGGAACTTTTACTAGTGTTACTCCGGAACTTTGACTTATCCCCTGGTACAAGTTCCAATGCTGAAAAGCTGTCAGGAAGCAGTTTTACTTTACACCATGCTGTACACTGTTCACCGATAGGTCTGCTCAACTGTTCACAGAAGCATGCTTGTACTACAACAATTATGGAGTAGATATGATTTGTTTATTTAGCCTAGTAGCTAAAAGGAAATAAAAGAATATCTTGTATTTCCTCCTTGCACTATATATATTAGTTGTATTTCCTTTGTTTCTTGTTGATCGACTCTCTCTAGTTTATCAGTTGTAACTCCTTTGTAAACATTATGAAGTAATAATATAGTAGTGCTTGGAATTGATATCTTGTGTTCATCTACTTTACTTCTTGTTTACTAGTTACATTTTCGATCAAAGCATTTTAACATTAACACACACAAGTCTGATTCCGCCTTTCTTGTTTGATACCTTTAAGTGACTTGTTTGGTTAGTTGATTCTAACCACGATCCTACAGCGGATGTTACACTCGTTTCTTCGGTGCATCTTCCTTGGGTTATCGGGAGCATGGATGTAGTATGGTGAATTGATGACGATCGCTTGACCTTCGTTCTTGGTGTTTTTGGCACCGTAGTCTACCATGAAGAACGAAGACTAGGGTTGTTTTTTTGTTTTTTTTTTTTTTTTTGCTCTGATGCCATCAAGAATTTGGGATGAATTCTGTTTTTGCTTATTGATACGTAGTTCATATAGAGATTACAATGAAGGTAAAAAGGAAAATACAATCAAGTAGCCTAAATAAAAGGTTGTATATAAGGAATAGATTAAGTCAAATAAATCAAGGCATAAAAATAAAATCCTCCTTTATGGTCATCATAGATTGAGAGAGTTTTTTGAAGAAAACTATTACGGCTGGATTTGGATAAATCTATAAGGTTTGTACATGACCAAGTCATTTGCTAACAGACTCTATCTCAAGAAACAACTATACATGCGTTTTTCATATGGCAAATGGTAAGTCCATTGAAGATCATATAGATGAATTCAATAAAGTTGTTTTAGATCTTGAAAACATTGATGTAATATAGATGAATTCAATAAAGTTGTTATAGATCTTGAAAACATTGATGTAACCTGAAGATGAGGATCAAGAAATAATTTTCTTAGCCTGATTGACCAAGTCTTATGAACACTTAAATAAGAATAAGAAGAGACATGACCTAATAATGTAATAAAGAGATGAGCTTGTAGTCAGGGGAAATTAGAACAAAAGGGTTTTAAGTCAGAGTCTCCTTCAAGATTCAAATCAAAGTATATAAGAAAATGTTATTTGTTGCATCACAATAACATTTAAAAAGGGAATGCCATGAAAGACAAAAAAAAGAAGGGTGATATACATTCACAAAGGGGCAGAGTAATTATTCTCCTTAGAATGTATCTAATGATAGTTATGATGTTGCATATATGTTGATGGTAACAAAGAACAAAGGGGTTTTAAGTTAAAGACTACTTTAAGATCCAAATCAATGTTTAAAAGAAGATGCTATTTGTATGAGTGCCCAAAGGGTCGCAATAGTTATTCTCCTAAGAAAGTGACGGTTATGATAGTGCAAATGTGTTAGTTGTATCAAAGGCTAAAATTAGTAATAAATGGGTTATGGATTTAGGATGGTCATTCCATACACAATTATACATGGTTAGGCCATTATCGTTAAAGATTTGTAGGTCCTGGACTAAAAAAATCAATTATAGTTTGACCTATTAGCTAAAAAGATCAATTAAACTACTTCATAATTTTTTTGTGGCTTCAGAATACTACCCACAAATAAAACACACAACAACAATAACAATATACCTGGTAAAAATCCAATCAATAGTATGCACTATAAGTAGGATTTAGGGCGAATGAGATGTATGTAAACCTTTCCTTCATCCGAGAGATAAAGTGGCACAAATAAAACACGCAATGATACCATTTTTTTTAAAAAAGTTTGACAAACTAATTTGTTTACCTCTATACGGATTTTGTAGCGACGAATAATTTACTCCAAAAAACTGAATCCGACACCGATCCATTTCTACCTTCTTATCATTTTGCATATTAACAATTTAGCAAAATTGTAGAAACCAGGGTCGGTGAGCCAAGCCAAACCCCGATGGCACAGCGGAAGCGGATCGGAGACTTTGTGAGCTTCGTCTTTGTAAAACAAATAAACACCAAGAAGAACATAAAGGACCGGATCTTCAACAATGGTGTTGTGAGATGTGATGATGATGATGAGGATGATATAGAAGATGTGATGAACAAGATGAAGATAAGTGGATAAATATAACCAAATGCTTACATTTACCTATCCCACACATGCTAGGTTCATGAACAAGTGTTCATGAACCCACACAACTTCAAAGTTTCATGTTCTCTCTCTCACTCATGCATACATACATACTTAGTCTTTCACATGAGAAAGACTATATATACTAACCTAACAATGGCAAACTAGTAAATAACCAACAACTAGTCTAGTGACAAAATAAATAATGTTACAATAAATAATAAAGTCACTAATGCCATGTCTTTGGTTAATGAGAGTCTCGAGTCATGAACTTCACCGTGTTGTGCGAACGGTTAAACAATAAGTGATACGTTGAATTTCATCACACCAAATCTCGAACTCGTCGACCTCGGAAATTCCCAACATAGTAGTTACTTGGATGATGTTGACTTCAAAACCACATTTGAGAGACGTCATTCGAACCATGCTATGAATTTTTTTGTGTATTTTTTTGCTCCATCCAAAATGTCATCTTTGAATTCTTCTGCGTTATTCAAAATCTCATCTTTGAATTCTTCCACGTCATCCAAAATCTCCTCTGTGAAATCTTCTACTGTGAATACTTTTACTTCTTCCAAAATCCCCTCTTTGTATACTCCTACTTTTTCCAAAATCTCAACTTTGAATTCTTCTACTTTCTCCAAAAGACAGAGACTATGCAAAAATCTCATCGGCAAGGACTTCATAATGTGCGAATCAGTTTCTTCGGTCAGCCGTATCACGATATCCTCCCATTCAGCTACAGTTTTGTCGCACAGATTTTCACCCAAAATTTTTAGAGCCCATGGATTTCCTTCACAGTATACCATAAGCTGTTTCGACATTTCTTCATAACCTTCGCTGGAACCGTTGCTCATGAATGCATGATGACTAAAAAGTTGTAATGATGCTTTCTCATTTAAGCCTTTAAGTAAGAGGTTTCTATGCTTGGGTTTAACTGAGAAGTTGATTTGTGCATATCTCCCTAACAATGATGCGTCTTTAGTGGTTATTATAATTTTGCTTCCGGGGTAAAGACCTTTCTTTCCAAGTAACGCGTGCATTTGATCGACACTATCAATATCATCAAGAACTATAAACACCTTCTTACGAGTTAATCCAATCTCGATTGTAGATATGCAGGCCAAATTATTATGAAAATGAATCTGACTTGTTTTTGAAATGTCACTTAGAATTTGTTTTTGTAGATCAAGTAGTCCATTAACTTGGGCTGCACATTTCTCACTAATAGATTCAATAAAGCTGCTTTTGGCGAATAAATGATAATATAACCCATGGACATGTCTAGCTAAAGATGTCTTCCCGATCCCACTGACACCCACAATGGTGAGAATGTCTGCATTATGTGAGGATCCATCTTTCAACCATGAAGTAATGGATTCAATGGAATCTTCCATCCCGAAAAGTAATGGTAGATTGCTTTGTAAGTGTCCCCCTAACCTATGTTGGATGTTTGTTATGACCTCTTCGATCAAATCTGTCTCTTTCCTGAAAATGGTTTTCGGTGAGAATTGAAAAAAAAAACCAAATAAACTAGATTCAAATGATAGAAATTATAAATCATTTATACCGTATTCATTAATTATTTTAAAAAGTTTCCTCGGTATAACTAGACCTGGCAAAACAAGCGGGTCGGGTCACGGATCAAGATGGATGCGGGTCGGGATATGTCATAGTATAACTAGACCTGGCAAAACAAGCGGGTTGGGTTACAAATCAAGATGGGTGCAGGTCAGGATGGGTCATTTTAGAAACGGGTCAAGACGGGTGCAATTCAAGATGGGTTCAAGTTTTTATGGCGAATAAGACATGTTACTCAATACATTTAGAATATTTATTCACCATAAATGATGTTATATATGATCTAAAGTTTAGAAGAAGATAATGGTTTACCTGCCCCTGGCATCCATCCCTTTGAATTGAGCAACTTCTGTAAGGGCTTTGTTCCATCTATTGATCTTTTTGGCCAATTCACTTCTTTTCTCCAAGTTCACTTCTGCCTCCATTCTCTGTTTATGCGCTGCCATTGCCACTCCAAAGCTACCATCTTGCTTCCTCACATGAGTAGGCTCCACATGATAGAAGATGGGGATAACTAATTGATTGGAGGTCAACCGTTGGTCAAGGATGAACACAAGTTCATCAAGACACCATGTTGAAGAAGCGTAATTTGGGGACAACACTATAATTGAAGCCCTGGATTCTTTAATCGCCCTCTCCAGTTCCGGTCGTAGATCGTCTCCGGTCTCGATCTCATCATCATCAAAAAAGGTATTGAGATGAGCTTCCCGAAGGTCATCTCGAAGGTGATCGACGAAGTTATGACGGGTATCCTCGCCTCGAAAACTTAAAAATACGTCATACAAGAATGTATTACTTGATGAAGATGCTTCTGTCATACAATGGTTTGTTTGGTGGGTTTCAATTATTATATGGAAATTTTGTGGATAGGAAAACAAGGATGGGCAAAACGGGCGGGGTGCCGGGTCAGAACTCAATAAAAAAAATCTGATTGGGAAAAGTTAATCTTTGTTCAAGGAAACTTTAAGAATCATATGAACTAAACTTTTATTGAACAATAAAAATCAAACGATTAATCTTTAGCAAGAAAAACAAACTTTTTAGCATTTTAAAACCTTTAAAGTGAAAAGTTAAACCTGGATTCAAAGGATGAAGAACTGATACTTTTGAAAAATCAGACCTGGATTCAAATGAATGAATTAATTATAAATACGATTAGGGTTTCAGCAAAGGAGACGAAAGGATGAAAAAGGAAGATGAAAAAAGGCAATGGGGATGAATCGAATAGAAAACAGGAGAAGGAGACCTGCCTGCTTATAATTATTGGAGACCGAGTTTGAGTTTAAGGAAATTTCTTATCTTTTGACTAATTTTTAATTGGAAAAAGACAAAAATAGTCCATTTGATCAAATTTTGAACGAAAATAGCTCCATCAAATTTTTTTCCCAATTTTTAGCCCTACCTTAATGGTCGCTAACGACCTCCATTTAAACCAAAAACGACCGTTCCTGATGACCAACCACTGTGCGACATGTGTCCACCACGGTCGTTAATACGTTGGAAAGGTCGTCGACGACCGTCGTTTTCCGTCAAATGACCATGGTCGTTGGCGACCACACACGTAGTCGGCGGTCGTTTGACGGAAAACGACGGTCGTCGACGACCTTTCCAACGTATTAACGACCGTGGTGGACACATGTCGCACCGTGGTTGGTCATGAGGAACGGTCGTTTTGGGTTTAAATGGAGGTCGTTAGCGACCGTTAAGGTAGGGCTAAAAATTGGAAAAAAATTTGATGGAGCTATTTTCGTTCAAATTTGATCAAATGGACTATTTTTGTCTTTTTCCCTTTTTAATTTTAGATTCTGAAAAGTCAATAAATGCTTCTTATATTTAAGAGTGTGTTTCCAACGTCCTGTCCTAAGTAATCGGTTTTTTTTTATCTATTTAATATTTACATGTGAGAGAGAAAAAAAATTAGAAACGCCACACGTAGCAACGGGCAGAACCAGAACATTCGGCCATCCCCACCACAGCCCTCCAAAAGGTAGTGGCCAGGTAGGAGAGGGGCGTCTTAGAGCGCCCCGTTGAAGCCAGTCTAAAATTAATTTCTTTTTTCATGACTATTCTCCTAAATTGTTACTTTGATAATTCTTTTAAAATTTTACCAATGATAATGTGATTTAAATCATAGTTGAAAGAAAGAAAAGGTGGAATTTTACAATCATACACTCGTTGGATTTTATAATATGTTAAATGAAAAGACTAGTAAATAATAAAACTTTATAAATTTTCTTCCTCAATTTTCATTTCACTTCCTTTTATTCTTTACTATTTCCTTTCGTTTGAGAAATTCAAAAACACAAAATCTTCTTTCCATTTTCTTTTACTTCTCCACTAAAAAGGACTCCAAAACGTAACATTCAAAACACTAATTAACACCTAAATTAACCTCTATAAAGAAATACAAGCATACAATTTCGGGTAGGTGCATATTTAAAAACCAAAAATATTCTTGGCTAGAAACAAAGAAAGCGACACTCAAGAAGTCAGTCTTACTTGGTGAGCTTATGAAAAAAAAATGGCCAAATAAATAACTAAAAAACAAATCGTTGCAAATGGATAATATGAAAGGAATCTAGCCTGGACATTATTTTTTTTTAAGTTACTTGTCTAATATTTTATACATATATATATACTATATTTTAACACATTTAAAAATGATGAGATTGTTTTTTTTACATTAATTTTTTAAAATTTAAAAGGATAAAATTATCCTTACTAACCGTGTGATTAAATACAGAAAAATAACTGAATAAACAATAAAATAATAAAATTATTTAGAAATTAAATTTATGTTTAACTTAATTCTAAAAATCTATACAAGATTACAATAAATTTAAGAATGCCGATATTGTCCTTTGTATATTGTCTTTTGTATTAACTTTTAGGAGTTCAGGGCTAAAAAATTTTCTTTCCTAATTAGAGCATGCGGTATGATTTAACACATAGTGATTGTATTCATGAGATATAGTTAACTGTGTTCTATATAAAAAGAAATAAGAACGTTAAATCGTCTACCTTAAAGTCAATATTTCGATATGCACATAAGGCATCGAATTTAACAAAATAAGAAAATAAAAACAAGTTGAAATTGTATAATTCAACAACAATCAGGTCGATACTTCTGTATATGCAGAGAAAGTCCGATGAATTATACAAAACACCAAAGAAAAAATAAAGCAGAACTTTAAATGAACAACTATCAGGTCGATACTCCCATACACACAAAGATAGTCTGATCATTTAAAAAAATAAAAAAAACAAACAAGTTTTAAATATTTATAAAATGAACACATGTATACACAGTGACTTCTCATTTTATTTTTCACATATCTTTTGATATATCTTAAAATACATATCAAAATGGTATCCACTCGGTTAAGCATTAGTATTTAATGTCTATCACATCTTAATATTTTCTGATTTGCCGAGCTACCTAGCACATCAATCAATGGTCTTATGGCATTTTCATCTAATTTATCCATGAGATAGACATGTAAGTCAATGTACCATAATTTTCCAATTGTGTTGGATCGATTTTTTATTTTTCAATGTTTTTTGTATTTTTCTGTTTTTCTCCCCCTTAAAATGAAAATCTATTTTTGAATTTTTTTTTATTTAAAAAAACACAAAGACACTATTTTTAATTTTTCAATTTTCTCCCCCCCCCCCCCCAACTACATATAAAATGTAACAGAAAGAAAATTGACCAATCGATACGAATACCTTTCAGTTTTTTAGCTTTCAAAAAATTTCAAGTTAGAAATTTTAAGCATTGCAAATTGAGTTAAGCAGAATGCTCCTCCATCAACAACTTTTCAATCACCGATAGGTCTTTTAGAAGTATCTACACATTGGTCAAACACGTTAGTTTATATATGACCCAAAGCGAATCGCTTCTGGTCAACCAGTGTCTTGATTTCTCTTAGAAACCACCTTAGGTTTCCATTGTTGTTTTGGTAAATCAGTATTTGATGAACCAGTCACAGTAGAATGTGACATACAACCTACATGTGAAACATTTTGAAATTGAGGAATAAATCTTCCTTGTTTTTTGGAAAATGTAGGATAAAATTCATCAAATACTCTACCATGTTCATCAATAAACCTTTGTTTGGCAGATTTACCAACAAATGGGACCTTTTCTTTGGCAGCAGTAGTAGCAAGACAATCATGTACCATATGTCCCTTCTGACGACATTGGTAGCACAACCTATTGTTTATATTTTTCCTTTTCGTACCCGACAAAGCTTCACAAAATTTATTAACTCCAAAATGATCATAAAAAGTCTCATATATCTGAAATTTGTGATCATGCACCCATTTTGATGTTGTCTCTAAAGAGTAGAATTTGAACCTCCAGAAGAAATTCTAGCAGACCGATTCTTTTTGTTCTTTGAACCATCATTCTTCACAAAAACTTCAGCAATTTTCCTGAGCATCCACACAATAAAATGGAAATTTTTTGTCAGAAAGTATTTGTTCATAACCCTTGAGCTTGTAAAATCTCTCGGGTTGAACTTTTTCAACCTTAAAAACAACTTTTTTAACCTTTTGAAAATCAAGCTTCTTCAAATGTTGTTGACGTTGCATTTTGTGGTCATCAACTTCTTCCTTTGAAAACCCTAACCCAGCTTGTTCTCCACAGATGATTTATGCCCGTTTTTCGCCAAACGAGAAAATTCAGCTTTCACTTGACCAACATCTTTTTGTTGATAGAAGATCATCTAATCTGTATGCGAAATAATCGTCTTAGTTGAAATAACTGATTTCTCATTTTCAGTTGACGAAGAACTAGACACAAACTTTGAAAATTTAGGAATTTCAAATTTCTTTTCAGCTTTCTTCCCAGTCTTATTTGCTTTCTTTTTCTTTAAAACCTTTTCTTTAGACTTTGAATCGGAAAACTTTGAATAATCAAATTCTTATCTTTTCCTTCATAACATTGACAACTTGTTTGAATATAACAGGGGGTGGAACTGTCTTTTTAAAAACTTTCTCGAAGTTCTCATCCTCACATAAGAAACTTGTGAAAGACTGCGAATTTGTGATATTGTTTAGCTGACGATTCGCATCAATGACTCTAATTTTCATATCAGAAATATTTTGTTGCGCTTCAAAGAACTCCTTTTCTGTTTCAATTAGCTTCTTAGCAACACGATTTGTTTCAGATTCTGCAACCTCAAATTATCCATTTCATCGAGTAACTCCCTTTTAAGTTTGTCTTCATTCCTTTTCTGAATATAAATATTTTCATTCAGCAATTTATTCTGTCACACCCCCAATTTCCACTAACGGATTTTTACCGTGTGGGTGTGAACCAGACCAGGACCCGAGTCATTAGTTACATCAAACATAAGTTTAGGGTTCAAAACGTAAATATATTTCCAAAGTGGAAAAATACCAAAACTAGAGTTTTAAAATCCAACGGAAGCATAACAAAGTAATGTCGCGCAAAAACAAGCGCCCTTTAAGTAAATAAACCAGTTTTAAATTCAAGTATGAAAAGATTAAAGTCAAGTTCCCAAAATAAAAGGTTTTAACCAACGTACGTGCCCAAAAATCCGATACTCCTAACGTCCTGTAATGCATGCACAACAACCATGTGTCAACTAATGTTGGTGAGTTCACATAAGTATAACTAGTATAGATATGCAGTACGCATACAATAGTCTTTATTCGTATATAAGTATGTATATTACAAGTATAATCCATATCGTAGGTAGCGAGCCTAAGTTCATGTCACTAAAACGTTCGCAACCAAAGCTGACCAGTTAGTTGTAGGAATAATTCCTTATGTGTTTTGTCTTCCCCGTGTCTACTCGATCACGGTAAGTTAGGCTGACATTGTCCTCAGTCCGACCGACAGTCGAGTGGTGCATCTCGTGCCCGCTGAGTGGGGTTTGTCAGACCCCAGTAGTACTACCCAATATCCCCTCGCTATTTGCTATTAACGGTTCACTAAGTAAGGACTTTCAAAGATAAAATATTTTACGTGAACATGTGATATATATTGGATTTCTACTTTAATCACACATAATAGTTGTCGTGTTATCACCCTAACCCGGGTGTAACGTGTTTGCGTGTGTTATCGTCCAAAACCGGACGTAACGTAATGGTTGTGTAACTCACCTTAGGGTGCGCTGCTACAATTTAGTAAGACTTCAAGCCTTGCATGATTACCGAGCATCTATCGATTTTACATACGTAAGTGTGTGTCCGCACATGAGTAACATAGCCTAGACGACAGTGTTGTTATCAAGTAATTCCAATTGTGATGTAGGTGATGGATTTCAATACGTGATAAAAATCGTTTGTTACGAAATGAATCAGAGACGACATTTAGACAAAAATCACGAGAATTTACAATAACCGATGCGAGTATATTATTACCAATAATTTATGTAAAGAATATCGAAAAAAACATATATGATCATAAATATAAATATCGGGGTGTAGTCAAAAGTGTGAAAAATAAAGCGTCCAATATATATATTTATATGCCGTGTCAAAATTTCGAGTGTTTAAAGAAAATATATAAAATGTACGCATGTATATATGTACATGATAATAAATCAAATATATCTATTTACCTTTGTTTAAAACTAATTTAATATTAAGGAGATCATCAAATTTTAATTCATTCAAATTATAATGTTTTTCGTAATATAAAAGTTCAAAGAGTACCCTAACAGTGTCTAAAATGAAGTAGGGGAACGATGGGTGAAGGTTTAAGTTAAGCAAGTTCATGAAACAATTATAAAAGAAATAAAAAGAATAAACCCGGAGGTCCAAAGATTTGAACCCGGGACCTCGGGTTTCAATTCTAGCGATCTAACCATTGGGGGAGCGGCTCGATTTGGTTTAATTCCGGATCAGGAGCCTTTTAAATCATCACTTTTAGCTTGAAACCGGTTGGAATAAAAATAAAACAGAATATTTAAGGTTGGTAGGTCTCGAACCTGAGACCTCTCGGCCTCCAGCAAGAGCGCCTACCAACTGTGCTACCTGATCGATTGTGTTATGATTCAGCACGTTAAATATATAACTTATGCCATCCCGTCATCATCTTCTTCATTACAACTCCGGTGGCCGGAGTTTTATTCCGGTCACCGGAAAATCGCGAAACCAGTAACAAAATGAAGGGTAATGTGCGACTAGAAGGGAGAAGTGGTTACCTCGAAGCAAGGATGAGCTTTGACGCGATTTTGATGCCGAAACGAAACCGAAAACCTCGACCCGGATCACCCGATGGCGCTCCGTTCTAAAAATCGATGCTACAGGGTTGCTCGGCAGAGGACCGCGATCACTATGATGTGCGAATGGGGGTGAGGCAGTGCTGGGTTGGCCGGAAATTTCGAGTTCGCCGGAAATTTAAAAAAAAAATAGAGGAAAGCAGAGGACTATCGAGAGGGTTGTGTGTTTTGCAACTGAATGGTTCTTGAGTGATAATATGATTCTAGTAATCAAGAAGAACTTGAATAAGGGATTGATTAGCAAAATTTGAAACCGACGACGAGGATGACGGTCGGACGAAACCGATTCACGATTTACAGCTCGTAAATGTCAGTTATGTAACTATTGGCAAATGACATAATTAGTCCCTCTACAATTTACAAGGTGACACAAGGTTTAGGGTAATTACATAAATGGTCACACAAGTTTTCTAAAAGAAAAGGGTTTAGTAATTGGCGAGAATAGTCCCTCGGGTTTATAAAAGGCTATCGGGACTCACGAAAAACGTAAACGATGGCCAAACGAGTATATGCATCTCAACACCGTATAACGTGTAACGTTTAAGAGAAATATAAACTTAAACGACCAAATAAAATCATGGATAACAATCTCTAATTATTCGATTAAATTCACATAAAATCATAGATTTTAAATCTATAAATTATCTATATATCTAAGTCGCGTAATCCATGAAATACACTGTGTGCTTATCACATAAAATCATAGTTATAACCCCACAACTATGTGTCTTTAAATTTCTATAAAATTATAGGACCGTTTCGTACGATTACGTGACACATCGTCACATAAAATCATAAAATGACATACGTATATATATACATATATACCACGTAAGAATAATAAATACAATTGACACATAAAATGACAATGCATTTTCATAAAATTATAAAATATAATATATACATATATATAAAATTATAAATTATATATATTCAAGTAAGTTAACCGACGTCTAGACTCATGTGTAATGTTTGTGTAACTATTCTAGTTAACTGATGTAACGGACGTTATCGAAATATAGCACAAGTTATTAACGTGGTTAACCTGGGAAATTGCCGGTTATCACATATTCTCTCGAGCTAACTCCTTTTAATCTTTCAAATGTCTTAGATTATCATTCTGGTAACCTACTTCTTCAACAACGAGTTCATCAGAAGTCTTGTTCAGAACATCAAGTTTAATCTTTGATTTTTCAAACAGATCATTAAAACCAACTTTAATCTCTTTAGCTTCTTGTTTCCACTTTTCAACTTCTTTTGTCAACTCATCATTCACTTCATATAACTTTGCAAATTTCTTCTCTAATTCTTCAGTAGCTATTCGAAACCTTAATTCTTTGTCAGCAGTTTCAGCTTGAAGACATGTAAATTTCTCATTCTGAGATGACAATGCTTGAATAAAGCCTTTTAATTTTATCTTACCTTCTTTTAATTCATCTGTCTTGCTTTTGGTTTAAACAATAAAGAAATCATTTTCTTTAATCAAACCTTGAATCTTCTTATCCTTTTGTGAACAAAATTCACAAACAGACTCATAACCACTAGTTTCAGATTCTGAATCACTCTGTTCAATCTTAACATTTGCCATGAAAGGTTGATGTGATTCTTCAAGAAATCATCATTTGGAAGTTCAGAACTAGTTTCCATAATAGCATCATTAACTTGAGATCTACAAATAAAAGCAGACTCATCAGGAAACTGTGACCAATCATGTCTCTGACCAGTTTGTGATACCAATGCCTTTGGACTTGAATTAGTCATCGTTGACTTTGATGTAGAGTCATGTCCATTATAATTTGACTAACACCTGCTGATTTTGCACATTCACTAGAAAAATGACCAAAATTGGAACACTTGAAGCATGTTATCTTTGATTTATCCAAACCAGTTTGCCATCAGGATTCAGATGATTTATCCATTTTCTTTTCATAAATTTCTTTGCTCTCTGCAATAGCATTGCCATAAACCAGTTAATGTCCATCAATTCAAGATCATCCCGATCTATCTAAGCTATATCTTCTTCTAATAAATTAGAATTTGGCAAACTACCAGTCAGAAGTCCATAATATGAAGATAGTGAACCTGAAATAAATGCCAGATGTTTATCACTTGTCTTAGCAGAAAATGCAGTTTGTTTTGAGTGATTTGGAATCATAAAGTTACATCCTTTTGAAGAACCTGAATTTTCAAAATTTCATGACACATGTCCAGCAATAAATGTTGTTGACGGTGATGAATCAAAACCAAATGATTTAGATTTAGCATTGATGCTTGCTGAATCTGACCATGATATAATTCTGGGTTTTGCAATTGAGCAGTTAATTTGTTTGCATTCAGCATTTTCATTTCCCCTGCATGAAGTTTACTTGTTAAATCATGAAATGATAATGTCGAGAATTATTTGTTATGAGTAATAAATAAAACATAATTCTCCCACTTCTCGGGTAATACCATTAGTAATTTCTCTTTTAATTTCTCCTCGGTCTTATATATGCCAACCACCTTCAATTCACTGATCAGATGTGAAAACCTGGATACAAGAGCAGTGATATTTTCTTTATCATAATGTTGAAATTTGTCAAACTCTTTGTTTAGCACCTTTTGTTTACACTTTTTTTACTGATCATTTCCTTCACATCTTGCAGCTAAAGCATCCCATAACTTTTTAGATTTTATACATGTATTGAATTGATGCAATAACTCTTTTGTTAACGCCATGGTAAGATAACCATAAACTTTCTTTTCGAGTTCATAATTTTTTCTTTCACTAGATGTTGAATCTTTTAACTCTTTAACTTCTCCTCCAACATCAATAGGACACTTGTAATATTGTTCAATTGGAATCCACAAATCAATATCATTTGTACTGATATATGCCGAGAATCTTTGTTTCCAATTATGATAATCTTCCAATTGTAGCAACTTGAGAACTTTTTGATTTGTTCGAATTTCATTATCATAATTGATCAATGTTTGCATTGTGTTTTGCATAGTAGAAAATGCTTGATAATTAGATATGTTGAATTTTCTTAAAAACGGTTCCAATGAACCAATCTATAAAGCTGCGAAGCAAAAACAATCCCACGAACTGAAGAAGTCAACAAAAGTCAACTCTGTTTGACTAACGAACCAAAAATTCTTTGACGAACCAAATACACCTTTAGTGGACCGAAAATCCTTGGCGAACCGAAGTACTCGCGAACCGATGACTTAGGCGAACCGCAGCGGACCAATGATATTTATTGGACCAATGGTTCAGTGTAACCGCTCCGGACCAACCAGTAACTACTCCGAACTGATGTTGAAATTTGTCTGGGCGAACCAAAGAACAAATACAGTCAGTGAACCGAAACTCAGTGACAGACGATGAAGATTCAAAGGGCAAACCAACACACTCAACCGGCAAACCGTGACATTCTTCTAGCGAACCAAACTCAAAATGACTGATTTTGAAGATATTGGAGGAATTTGAATGTGAATCACAGCAGTAAGCAAGAATAACACTCTAGAAATGTTTAGAAATCAGATTTGACACTAGAAACAATCTAAATTGAGAAGAATGAATAAAAACCCACTTTTCCTCACTAGAATTTGCAAATTTGACCAATTCAAACCAGCAGAGCAACCTGGATTTGCTCTGATACCACTTGTAAGAGCACTAGGAATGCTACCACTGGTTGAAACAATCTATCTAGTGAACAAGAAAGTAAATAAGATTGTTGTTTATTGAATCACACAAGAAACAATGAGTACAAGCTCTGGTACTCTCTCTCTCTCTAGAAAACACACAGAATAAAGTCAAATGACAAGATTTCTCTCTAAGCTATAGAGTCTAAGAAGTTAACACTATTTATAGTGTTAGACTGCACAATGAACCAAGCAACCAGCGAACAAATGGTTCGTTGCTCACGAACCATTGGTTCGTGGCATGGTTCGTGGTACCCTAAACTCACAATTACGCTCTTGATTAGATAAAACACACGAGACACTCTGTATTATAGGATTATGCTCTAAAAGTTCTATATCTCCTTCAAGGTGCTTCTAATCAAGATGTTGTTAATGCTTGCATAACTTCGTATTATATTTGGAGAAAATCTAAGGTTCTAAAGTTAACCAAAAACATGTGTCTTTTTCAACAAAATAATCCATCGAATATGCAAGAAGCTGCTGATTTCGCTCAATGGTTTCTCGATATTGGATAAGAAAAACTTGGTGGAGATAATGATGGTGAAACCATTATATATATTCCTCCCGACCTTCTTATTAACAATTCATCTGACCCGGTCAATGATCTTATTGACCTTGTTTACACTTCGCTTCTTGACAAATTTTTTGATCGAGATTTTTTGGAAAGAAATAGTTGTTCTCGCACCTACCATTGAAGTGCATGTTTGGCTAACCATTTGAGAGTGACTTATTGGCTTTTCAGAAAGCCAATAAATTCAAAAAAAAAAAATTAGATAGTGCAAAAGCACTTTTTAAAACAACTTTTAGAAAAGGAGGTTTGTGTATAAATCCAAAACCCAAGAAATATTGGCTTTTAAAACTCCATTTGGGTTTTGGATTGAAAAATTACTTTTATACCCTCAAATAAACCCTAAAATCCTAAAAAAAACAACAACGTTCATTTTCTCTTCTATCGTTGGTTCGTTGCTCCTGCTTCCGCCTCTCCCATCCGGTGCTGCCTTTTGACATCATTCCTCAACCGGCGACATGCTGCCATCATCTCCGTTTCTCCTTCGGCAACCCGTTGCCACCACCACCAGCGTCGTTCTTCCTCCGGCAACCCGCTGACCGGCGCCTCCGTCCTCCATCGCAACATCAAGGTAAAGTTTCACCATCTCCGTCCTTCCTCCACCCCAAATCTCTTTAATTTTCATTTTACTCTGCAATCTACTATAGTATTATGCCAAGTTAGATAATCAATATCATGGTTCTGTGCAATAGATTAACAAGTTCATGGTTGTGTGAATTGCATTATGCCAAGTTATCACTCCAGTATGGCGTAATTACATGAGATAATCAATTTCTAATGATTAATAGCCTTCATTCATTTTTGTATAGTTCTCAATTTGCTTTATTAATCTGCTCATATTGATTAACACCCTACATTCATTTTTGTAAGTTAGATATTTCAATATGCTATAGGCTTTATTAATAGATAATCGCAGTTCATATTTCAATACTCACACATAGCAAATTAGATATATATTTTTTTATACAAATTAGATTACTGTGTTTATAGGTATTTGTTGATTTACAACGTGGTACTATTTAATTCTTAGATTATGGAAGGAAACAACTTTAATGTTGTTGATTGTGAAACATCAAACAAAAAGATTAGGCCACAAGAAGATTCTTACAATCCGAGGGAAGGTGCTACTAGTGATGAAGTTCATGAAGAAGGTCAAAGTTCAAGTCGTGCGAATCATTCGGATCAACTATATATGGCGGCGATAAGAGATATTATTGCGGATGATTTAATGAAATTACATAGTAGATGAATGTTCTATGACATCATTTTGTAATTTTTTTTATAAAGTTATAAGTTTTGTCCAAATTTTTTGTTAAGTACATAATATTATATGTAAAACTAGTAAAATGGCTTAGATATATAAAGGATGTCCATTTTGGTCATTTTACATAAATAAGCTAATCCAAACATTTTTACAAATAACTTATTGACTTATTGGCTTTTCCCACTACAAAAGCTAATCCAAACATTTATTTAAAAACTCCTTTTGAAAAAGCCAAAAGTCAATAAGTCTTTTTATCCAAAAGTGCTTTTGCACTCAAATAAGCACTACCAATGTAGAAGCATATTCCTATGCTATGATGTGTCTCGTGTATTGTATCTATGTGAGCAGGTCTTTGTATGAAGTGTAATGACTATATCATTGGCACCGGACCAGATGGTCCGGCGGACCAAATGGTCCGGGCGTACCATTTGGTACGCAGCCTATGTAGTCACTTACTATAAATAGGTTGTGTTAGAATGTGCATAAAAACGAGTTGAACACTTCTGTCATTCTACACCTTTCTGTATGTGTTTCTAGAGAGAGAGAAACTAGAGAGAACTTCATTGTATCTTCAAGTGATCAATAAGAATTCTCTTATTTACATCCGTTGTTGCTATGATTGATTGATACACGCAGTAGTAAGATCGTTTCTCGTTTCTACAAGTGGTATCAGAGCAATTGGTTGTTCTACTGCTGTGTTTTTGATCAATTTCCGGAGTTTTAGAGAGAGAACGCTTGGGTTTGGTAAGTTTTTCTTCAATTTCTTCCAATTCTGAGTGATTCCAAGGATAAAAATGATTTCTGTATGCTCCTGGAGTGTTTTCGCATCATATTGATCCAGTTTTCAGCTTCAATTGTCAAAATTCGTGAAAATTAGTCGATTTCAGCTTTATTTGCGTCTGGTCCGCTGATAGATCAGCTGGTCCGCTGACTGGTCCGCCCAGGCAATCTTCAAGGAACTGGTCCGTGGCAGTTTTGGCGTATCATATCTGGTCCGCTGGTTTATTTGGTCCGCCGTATCAAATTTGATCCGCTGAAGATATCTGGTCCGCATCTGATCCGCTAGTATAATTCTGGTCCGCTAGTTCATCTGATCCGGAATCTGGTCCGCTAGTACAAATTTGATCCGCCTGATTGTTTTGGTCCGGAACTGGTCCGTCGATTTGTTTTGATACGCTGGCAGAATAGTGACCTTCACTAAAACTGACGTAACTTGCAAACCGTTTGGAGTTACGGAACCCAATACCAGCCAAAACGTTCGTCTTTCCGAGATCTAGGACTTGTACCAGCCTATGGCCAGTACCGTTCAGTTTTGACCCCCAAAATCCGCTTGGAAGACCTCCGTTTTTGAGTTCGAAGTTTTTGAAGTATCATTTTACGGTGAACAATGTCTGATTTTCAAGCGTTTGCGGCTATGCAAAGCACGGTACAAGCTATGCTCAATTTTGATAATGAAATAGGAACAAGTCAGAAAGTTCCCAAGTTGTTAAAGTTGGAAGATTATCAAAATTGGAAGCAACGTTTTTCTGCATACATTAGCACAAATGATATTGATTTATGGATTCCAATTCATAAGTTGTATGTACGTCCAACTGCAGATGGCGAGTATAAAGAGATTCAAGATTTTGATAAGGATGAAAGAAAAAGTTATGAACTTGAACAAAAAGTTTATGGTTATCTTACCATGGCTTTACCTACCGAGTTGTTGCATGAATTCAGTACTTGCAAGAAGGCTAAACAGTTATGGGATGCGTTATCTGCTCGATGTGAAGGCAATGATCAATATAAGAAGATTAGACGAAAAGTTTTGAACAAGGAATTTGAGAATTTTCAACAATATGACAAAGAAAATATTTCTGCTCTTGTTTCAAGATTTTCACATCTAATTAGTGAAATGAAAGTAGTCAAGATTGAAAAGACCGAGGAAGAATTGAAAGAAAAATTAATGGAAGCATTACCAGAGAAATGGGAAAGTTATGTGTTGTTGATTACTCATGATAAAGACTATTCCACATTATAATTTCATGATTTAACCGGAAAGCTTCATGCTCGAGAAATGGAAATGATCAATTCAAACAAGTCCACTGCTCAATTACAAAATCCTGAATTATATCATGGACAAAATTCTACAAGTATCAATGCAAAGGCAAAATCATTCAGTGTTAATTTATCAAATCCACCTCAAACTGCTTTTGTTGTTGGTCATGGTTCAGGATATTCTAGAAATTCTTCAAGAGGGTGTAACTTCACTGTTCCAAATCAGTCAAGTTCGACTTCATATTCAGCAAAAACACCGGATGAGCACTGGGCATTAATCTCAGCTCTGTTATCTTCATATTATGGATTGTTGAATGGTGGGTTGACAACATCTAATCTGATTGAAGAAGATTTTGATCAGATTGATCCTGATAATCTTGAGCAAATGGATATCAACTGGCAATTGGCAATGTTAGCTCAAAGAGTTAAAAGATTCAAGAAAAAGACAGGATTTCAAAGTTTAAATCCAGATGGCAAGGTTGGAATAGATAAGTCAAAAGCAAAATGCTTCAAATGTTCTAATTTTGGACATTTTGCTCGTGAGTGTTCAAAATCAACTGCTTCTTCATCAAAGTCTTCAACAGCCTTGGTGTCTCAAGTTGATAAACAATATGATTGGGGGCAAACTTCTAATTCTCCAGTTGCTTTGACTGCCATTGCTCCTGCATTCAATGAAGGTTGTGATTGGGATGCTAATGTACTTGAAGCATTTGAAAAAGCACGAACATCAAATCAAGGTTATGATTGGGCTACTGATGACATTAATGATGAGTCTGCATGGACTGGTTCATCTGCGATGATTGCTCAAATTGTTAATAGTGATAATGAAGTAGAGATAACTGATTCTGAATCTGATTCAAGTGAATCTGGAAATAGTGGTTATGAATCCGTTTGTGAATTCTGTTCTCAGAAAGATAAGAAGATTCAAAGTCTGATTAAGAAAAATGAAGATTTGGTTGCGGATAGAGAAAAGTTGGAAGGTGTTGAGCAGGAATTTGAAAAGAAATTTACAAAATTATCTGCAGAAAAGGATGAATTAGTTCAAGAAGTGAAGAAATGGAAAGATGAAACTGAGGATACTGCAAACGATTTTCAAAATCTTTTTGATAAATCAAAGTCCAGACTTGATACTCTTACTCAACTTTCTGGTGATCAAGCTACTAAGATTCAATCTTATCAGACTGATATGGAAAAGTTACTTGATGAGAAGAGGGAGTTGGTTAGAGTGAACAAGTTGCAAAATGCAAATTTGGATATTCAGAAAAGAAATGAAGATAAACTCGAGAAGGAATTGGTGGCTGGATTAGATGAGTTAAGATTGCAAAAGTATGAAACTAACAAAGTGGCAAAGAAGCTCATTGCAACAGAAAAAGAGTTGGCTGAAGCTCATCAAAGAATTTCTGAATTAAAGATTGAAGTCATTGATTCAAAACGTCTTTTGAACAATGTTACTAATTCACAATCTTTTACAAGTTTTCTGGCCAAAGATGAAAATTTTGAGAAGATGTTTAACAAGACAGTCTCGCCATCAGGAAGTCTCAAAGAAGGAGTTCATGATTTGAAAGACAAGGTTGAGACCGGTGATTATTCTGAGTTTGTTGGTTCCAAATCTATTGAAGAAAAGCAAGAAGACAAAGGCAAAAGTACTGAAGCTTCTGAAGCTCAAAAGGTTGTGTCTGGGTCTTCGTCTTCAAAATCTGACATTGATGAAACAATTCTTCATGCTCCAAAAGATCTCAAGAAAGTTAAAGCTGAATCTTCTAGGTTGGCAAAGAATGGGCATAAGTCTACTGGAATGGGAGAAAAGGGTTCAGGAGAAAGTGTTGGGTTGGGATTTGAAAGAAAAGCTGATAAAGGTGGTAGTTCACAATTTTCAAAACCACAACAACTGAAAAAAGTCAATGTGAAGCAGGTGAGAAAAGATGTCTTCAAAGCTGAGAAAGTTCAACCTGAGAGATTCTACAAACTCAAGGGTTCAGAACAAATATTTTCTGACAAAGAATTCCCACTACACTGCGTGGATGCTCAGAAAATAGCTGAAGTATTTGTAAAGACTGCTGATCCGAGGAACAAGAAGAATCAATCTGTCCAATATTCTTCTGGAGGATCAAATTCTACTCCAATGAGCCCGACTTCTAAATGGGTTCATGATCATCGTCGTCAGGTATATGATAATTTTTATGATCATTTTGGAGATGACTATGTGTGTGAAGCTATGCAGGTTTCAAAGAAAAGAAACATAAACAATCGTTTGTGTTACAATTGCCGACAAAAAGGGCATATGGCACAAGATTGTCATGTCACTGCTGCTTCTAGTTCAAGAAGAGAAAAGGTGCCATATGTTGGTAAAACTGCCAAACCGCGATTCGTTGATGAATATGGCAGAGTGTTTGATGAATTCCCACAACCTACATTTTTCAAAACTCAAGGAAGATTTATTCCACGTTTTCAAAATGTTTCATCTGTAGGTTGTTCGTCACAATCAACTGTGACTGGTTCATCAAATACTGTTTTACCAAAACAACAACACTGGAAACCTAAAGTGGTTTCAAAAGGAAATCAGGACACTGGTCGACCAGAAGCAATTCGCTTCGGGTCATTTATAAACTGATGTGTTTGACCTGTGTGCAGGTACTTTTAGAAGACCTATCGGTGATTGAAAAATTGCTGATGGAGAAGTATACTGCTGATTTAACTTAAATTACATGTGATATCAATTTCAAAACTGAAATTTTTTCTGAAAGCTAAACCTGAAAGGTATCCATGTCGAACGGTCAATTTTTCTTTCTTTAATACATTCCGTATGTAGTTTAGGGGGACAAAATAAAAAAAAAAATCAAAAATAGCGTCTTTGTGTTTTTGTTTGTGTTACAATGAATATCCAAAAATAGAGTTTTCATTTTAAGGGGGAGAAAAATAGAAAAATACAAAAACATTGAAAAAGGGAAAAATACAAAAACATTGAAAATTAGAAATTGTATCCGACATAATTGGGAAATGATGGTACATTGGCTTACATGTCTGACTCATGGATAAAATAGATGAAAAAGCCATAAGATCATTGACTCGATGTGCTTGGTAGGCTCGGCATTAAATCAGAAAGTATACAGATGTGATAAACACATTAAATACTAATGCTTGACCAAGTGGACAACATCTTGATGCATATCTCATGATATCAAAGAAAAGATATGTGAAAAAGAAAATGAGAAGTCACTGTGTATACATGTGTTCATTTTGCAAAGATTTAAACTTGTTTGATTTTCTTTATTTTGTCAAACGATCGGACTTTCTTTGCGTATCGAAAGATCGACCTGATTGTTCTTCGTTTGACGTTCTGCTTTATTTTCTTTGGTGTTTCGTATAACTCATCGGACTTTCTCTGCGTGTACGGAAGTACCGACCTGATTGTTGTTGGGTTATACAAATTCAACTTGTTTTATTTTCTTATTTTGTTAAATCCAAGGCCTTATCTGCGTATCGAAAGATCGACCTTAAGGTAGACGATTTAATGTTCTTATTTCTTTTTGCATGGAACACAGTTGACTGAATCATGAATACAATCATTATGTGATCAAGTCACAAATGAATTCACAAAGTGTGATATAAAGAAAAAAAACATATTTGAGTATGTCTGATAGTATGGGGTACACTGGTCAATGCAAATCTAATCAATACAATAACATATCCAGATGGTATGAGTATGATTTTGCCTGAGTTTAAGAAGGACAAATTATACCAGTAATCGACATGACTTGTGTGCTGAAGTAATTGAAATTGAAGTGTAGTTCAGCATGATATGTCCAATATGATCCCAAGTTGTGATCTTTCTCACAAAAGAAAAAAAAATAGTGTCTGTTTTAGTATTGCATTTATGTTTCATATCTGAAAAGTTCAAAAAGATTTTAGGTGTGTTTTAGCATAAACTTAGAAAAATCAAAAAGATTTTAGGTGTGTTTTGATATAAAATTTCAAAAAGCCAAAAAGATTTTGTTTCTTATTTGTTTTCGACCGATCGACATGTGATACGAAATCGAAATCTTAAAATCTATCTTGGATTCTCGAAGAGAAGTTTTGCGCCAAGATTAAATTAATTTTCAAAAGAAAAGGAAACCGCGTTTCTGTCTTCTGAAATTGCAGGTTATGGATTTTAAAGACTCAAGCATGGTGAGAAGGGGAGTTTGAAGTATTTTTCACAAATGGATCTTGAAGTTCAAAGTTGATTCAAGAGCGATCCAGCCATGCAAGCTCTATTTCTGACAAGATTTCAAGTCAAAGATCGGATGCAGCAATGTTGAAGATTGAAGACTGAAGTTTAGTTAGAAAATAGATACACTACACGTTAAGGGGGAGTCTGTAGAAGCATATTCCTATGCTATGATGTGTCTCGTGTATTGTATCTATGTGAGCAGGTCTTTGTATGAAGTGTAATGACTATATCATTGGCACCGGACCAGATGGTCCGGCGGACCAAATGGTCCGGGCGTACCATTTGGTACGCAGCCTATGTAGTCACTTACTATAAATAGGTTGTGTTAGAATGTGCATAAAAACGAGTTGAACACTTCTGTCATTCTACACCTTTCTGTGTGTGTTTCTAGAGAGAGAGAAACTAGAGAGAACTTCATAACATACCCGAAGTTGATGACGATATTAATAATCGTTTGCTATCTTTGGTTCCAGGTGATGAACATGAGTATATGAGTTCACACGCTATATGTCAAGATGAGTTCGTAGGTGATAATTTCAGTCGGAACTTATATTCACCTGACATTCTGAATTCGTTACATTTTTCTGACATTCCAAATCATCGACTGGTGTTGAAAGTCGGTGTTCCTGTTATGTTGCTTAGAAATATTGATAAGAGGAATTGCCTATGCAATGGAACGCGACTTCAGATTGTATCTCTAGGTACACATGTTATTGAAGTAGTTATCATCTCGGGAAACAATTGACTTTAGAACTTTTATTCCAAGAGTTTCATTGATTTCAATGGATAAACGAATTGCTTTTAAGTTCCAGAGAAACAATTTCCGATTTCTGTTTGTTTTGCAATAACCATATACAAAAGCCAAGGTCAATCGTTGTCAAAAGTTGAATTGTTTTTAAAAGATCCGATATTCTCCCATGGACAATTATATTTTGCTTTATCAAGGGTGAAGAGTAAGAAGAGTCTAAAAATCTTGATTTTGGATGAGGACGGTCGTCAAAGTAGACAAACAAAAAACATTGTGTTTTAATCTCTTTTTTTTAATTTCTAACTACACTTTTATTTGGTTTTAATTTATGATTATTATTAAAATTTGTTTTACCATATATTTATTCCTGTAATACCACAAAATTTTATGACTTAAGTTGTATACGTGTGTTATACGTGCTAAGTAGCTAATTAAAACGTATATTGATATAGTTACGGGTTAGTAAATGGGTAAAGGATAATTATTTGCAAATGTTGTACGTGTTTATGTTATAGATACATATGATACATGTGTTAGATAGCTAAACATGATAAAAACATATGAAAAATGCATGTTTACCTTTTAACGGGTAATAAATTGAGTAAAGGTAGGGTTATATGAATAATACACGTGATGATTGATGATGAAATAAAATAAATACGTGTTTTATAACAATGATAATTGATATACGTGATATCAAAATGAAATACGTGTTTAGAAGTTAATATGTTTTGGTGGTCACTACTGGCAAGAAGCCTTAAGAGAAGAAGCTCTTTCTAGTAGAAGAGGCTGGGCAAGCACATCAAAGGGCCAGGTTTTTAGTAGTTCAGGGTTGCCGAGAGCCCCAGTATAGAACTTTTATCTGACTAGGAGCAGCTAAGCCCCTACCTATATAGTCAAGAGGGATGGAGCCCCGAAAGAAGTAAGTCTAGTCGATTTCCAAGATTTTAGTAGCTCAGGTAAGGTTCCCGGGATTGGAGTGGAATTATATTATGTTAGATATATGTGTAAGTATATACCTATATATATTCTAATAGTATCAATGCATATGAAATATTTATTTGATGAATATATACGTAAGAATACGTATCTGAATAGTTAAATGCGTGAAAAATAGATAAGAACGTATCCTTACGTTAAAAGGGTTGTTAAAAATGAATAAATATGTAACGTATATGAGTATTATACGTATTTATATTTATTATATGAATCCAGAGGCTTATAGAATATTAGAAATATATCCTAAGATGAATTGGAACATAAACTGATAAGCATGTAAAAGTTTGAGGGGTTAAACCGCAAGTTAGAAGAAAGTATATATAAACATCAATATATATATATATATATATATATATATATACATAGGGGAGGGATATAATGAAAACCTCTCCGAGTTTGGAAAACCGTGAAAACCAAGCTAAAAAATTCGGTTTTCACGGTTTTCCAAACTCGGAGAGGTTTTCATTTTATCCTTCCTCTATATACATATGTATATAAATTTATCGAACGTATCCTAAACGTTAGAAACCTTGAGAAATATGTCCCATAATATTTTAGGGCATAAAATAATAAAAGGGTAAAAGTTCAGGGGCTAAAAGTGCAATTAAATAGAGTTAAGGGACTAAAAAAGACAAAAATGAAAATCTGGCCGAACTGTGCATGGCTCGCGTATCGCGTAGCCTTGCACTCACCCTGGTGCGATACGCGAAGCGGGTCTATGGACAGGTTTGAGATCAGGTGCGATATTGAGCCACGTTTTTGAACTTGGAGTGCAAGATTCAACCTCCTATCGCGTCGTTATTCATGGTTAGTCACCATAGAAACTTGCTACAACCTCCGGCGCCTTTAACATGTATAAATAGCGGCTGAATCAGCTCCAAAACACTCACAATTTCATCAATTCTTAACCTAAAAACCCTAAAACGAACCTAGATCTTCTTCTGCGAAGTTCGGCCAAGCGACGAGGAGTTAGGAGCTCAAATTTTACAGTTCTTCATTTGTTGGTATGATCTAAAATAACCTCTTTTAATTTTTTATAATATTATGTCTTAGTATGATTTCTACAAATATGTCAAAATTAGGGTTCTTGAGCTTGTTTTGCCAAAATTTGGGTGATCGGGTGGGAATTATGGTCTGAATTTTTGTAGGTAATCCTGAAATAATATGTTTTAAGAAAGCCCTAAGCTTATTTCACAATTGGAAAATTTTTGGTAAAGGTTTTGTTAACGGGTCAAAATTAGGGTTTTTGAAACGTTGTTCTACCCAAATTGAGTAAACGGTGTTTAATTAAGCTTTAATATTTTAAAGTATATTATAGAATGTTATAGTGGATAATACCCTAAGTTGGTTTTGAATAAAAATGAGTTTTGATAAAGAAACGAGAAAAACAGGAAATTAGGGTTTCGAAATAAGATTATTTAATATAAAATAATCCTGAGGGTATAGGGACTTGATTTTTGGTATAGTACCATGTTTACATATATAATAAGTATATATAAAGTTATATTTAAAATTAATATAAGTATTAAAGATGCCGCGTTAATCGGATATTTAAAAATTCGTGCGGACCGGAAGGGTAAACGCCTGTACACTGGGGTTTCTAGCAAAGCGGAGTGTCGCATAAATCCCAACTTGGACCTGGCATACCTCACTGGGTGATGCCGGAGCGAGTGTTTACTTATAGGAATGAGCGTCTTCGTATTATCGTTAAAAGAAAATGATAACTGCCTAAAGGGCATTTTGGTCACTTTGACCTTTAAAAGAGATAAACTTAATAATTGAATATTATTAAGATAATAAAATGTTAAAATAAACATAGGAAGTGTTTATTATATTAAACCTTGTGTTAACGTCATACAATACGCGATTAAGTTTAATTGGAAAGCATATCGGAGGTTTTACTTGAATCAACTGCTTAGGAGAATAAGGTGAGTTCTATGAGCCCACTTTTTAAATGATTTAAATGTTTTCGGGCTGATACACATACAAATGTTATGAAAATACATTCAAATAGTTTATAACTGAAATATTGCATATTTTAACTGTTAGAACTGTTAAAAGGTTTTTGCCTAATATATACATGAAAGGTTATATTATGAAAATGATTATTGATATAATGTCTTACAGTATTAAGCCGTTAAATGGCTGTTGATTTGAAATATGCATGAAAAGGTGTGATATTATTTACGGGTGAAATATCTTAAACTATTAAACTCCTAAATTGCTTTAGGACTGATACATATAGGAAATGTTAAGGAAATGCATTAAAATGCATTTTACATGTTTGTGCCGATACACATACGTGGAATGATTTAAGGCCTATAATTGTTTTAAATGATGCTTACCTATTAAGCTGTTTTTGGGAAGGTTATAACGAACGGGTCATATAAAGGATGAAACTTTTATATAAATTTAGAGAAATGGAAAATGTAAAGGTTTGGTCTAAGCTTGCGTTTGTAAATAAGTGTCGGGTAAATATGATCTTATTTGCCTTGTTGTGATTGTAAGATGTGATCTATGCTGGAAGGATTTTGTATCATATCCGTTTTATTTAAGGTGTGGTGGATACGCTGCGGTACATCCTATATATAAACACCCGCAATACAATAGGAAATGTTATAGACTCAGTCCAGTGTAGGTTTCACTGTGGTTCAACAAAACCAATAACATTATATCTATAAAGCGCTTATTCCATATACGTATGACGGATTGGTGTTGAAAAGGTTATGAGTCCAAATACAAAGGTTATTTAAATGGAACTTTAAAGATAAATGAAAGGGACTTTTTAAAGGTGGTTGTACAACTAGAAGCGGGGAATGACGGCTCTCTGGGGTGGCGACGGCTGCTCTATTCTTGAAATTGTATTCGTGGCGACGGTTACCCGAGGAAATAACGTTGTTCCAATAGACAATGTTTAGTAAATAAATGACTGCTTATATTATTTCGTATAATTGTTTTATACCTAATGATTATTTGCACAAAGGAGGGTCTAGGAGACCCAAAGTACTTTAAGTACTAAATGGTTTTTACTATGATTTAAAGGTTATATTTTGGTATAATACTATTATGTTTATACATGTTAAATGGCAAAATAGTGAATGGTTATTTAACGGTTAAATGGTTAAATGTTTTGGTATAATTCTGTTACGTCGTATACCTGATAAATGATTATTAAAGGATAATGGTTTTAAAGTTACAGTATAACTATGTTATGTTTTATACTTGATAAATGTTTGATAAAAAGGGGGTCGTTAGGCCCAAAGCGTTGGAATAAACTTTCGAGAAAAAGGTAACGCTTTTTAAAAAATATAGAACTCACCAGCGTAAGCTGACCTTTAAAAATATGTATGTCAGGTGATAACAATGTTTAACGTAGCTGTAGAGGCTAGATTATAAGGCTTGTAATATTAAATAAGTTGGGCTGGGCTTAGAGGGTTTCATTAAAATCATAGGCTAGTTTGCTATTGTATTTAGGCTAGTTTATGATTGGGTTTGGGTTTACTATTGGGTTTATGATCCACAAGGGGCCCAATAGTAAACCCATTGGGTACCTATATAAACTCATTTGTGTTTATGATTAACTAAGCTTGGAGATTACAGATTACGATTTCTTCCTTCTTTGGTGTTTACGATCCGTGTTCATCAAGCTTCAAGATAGTAGTGTTATTCATTCAAGACTTCATCTTTTACTTAGATCTAGTCTATTCTTCTACTATTCTTCTTGAATCGATCTTATACGAGGATTCCGCACTCGTGTTTGATTAGATATCGTGTGTTTGGGAGTTTTCAGGACCTACAATTGGTAACAGAGCCAAGAATCATTGATTCGAGGCTCACACGATATTGATTCAAGCAGATTTCTGGGTTAAAGTGTTGGTTTTTGAAGATTTGAAGGGTTTGGTGGTGATTACGAGTTCTACTGCTGCTGTTCTGTGCGTTTACGATTGCTTGTGGTTGAAGATCTTCATCAGTTGTGTGTTTACGACATCAAGATTGGATTTTTAGGCGTTTACGATTCGTACATTGGGTGTTTACGACTTTGCTTGGTCGTAATTGGCGTTTACGATTTTGCCTTACCGGAATCGCTAGTCGTAATCATAGTTTACGACTCGTTTAATTGTAATTGGAGTTTATGATCTCTTCTAATCGGAATCAGGGTTTACGACTACGGAGTCGTAATCAGAAATCGTAATCAAGTGTTTACGAGTATACTTATCGGTTATCGTAATCGAGTTTACGAATTTTTGGATCGGATTCGGAGTTTACGATCAGACTTAATCGGAATCTTCGTTTACGATCAGGAGTTTACGATCCACGGTGATTACGATCGTAAACAGGGTTTACGATCGGAAACCCTTTTTGCGGCAAAAAGTCTCGTTTTCACACCTTTACGGAAACGGGCGTAACTTTTGACTCGTTTGGAGTTAGAGGCTCAAATTTGAACACGACGTTCGTGACACCGAGCCCCATAATTACCCCCGACTAACGTCCAGGGGAGCTCGTTTGGACCCCCAAACTCCACTCCGAAGGCCTCCGTTTTTCAGTTTTAAGTTTCTGACACTATTCTTTGAATAGTGATTTTGCCGATTTTGCCGTTTTTGCTGATTTTTCAAAATTTCCAGAAGCTGCATAATGAGTTCAGTGGTTGAAGAAAAGAATATAGTTGAGAACAAGGATGATTTCGCAGCTGAAGTTGACAATACTGAGATATGCCTCAATCCTACTTGTGCTCGTATAATTCCTGGTCTTAGACAAATCTATAAAAATTATCAAATAGAATTGTTTGAGATCAAGTGTGAAAGGAGTTCATTTAAGGGTAGATGGCAGAAAAATGAGGAGAAGGTTAAAGCACAAAAGCTAGACATAGTAAAATATCAAAAACTGGCAACTGAGAAAACTCTCCTGAATGACAATGCTAAGTTAGAAATAGCTGAGCTTGGGAAGCAGGTAGATGAGCTCACACATAAGAACAATGAGTTGCAAGTGAAACTTGATATGAATCAAATGAGAAGCAAAAGGATGCTGGATGCTGGATGCTGGATGCTGGAAAGGAATTGTCACTTGCTGTTGTAACTGGCCAAGTTGGGAAAGAGAAAACGGGGTTTGGGTCAGAAAAGTCTGATAAGTCTCTGTCTGCAAACAGCATCAATCCTCCACCAGTTCCCAGAGACATTGTAGGAATACTTCTTAGTGAGGATCAAGTTGAACGAACCAAGTCTGATTATAAAGAAGCTGCTCCTCCTATTGATAGTGTCTTGGTTGGAACTACACCATTAACTCAAGAGGAAATAGACAACGAGGCAAACATGACATATGGTGAGGGGAGAATAGAGGACGTATCAAGAGATGATGCTGAGTGCCAGGAGTATAACAGATGTCACAACTCTAAGTCTGATGAAGCTGGGATAGAGTTGAAACCATACCCTAAAATTGAAACCCCATGCTTCAAGGTAATTGACGAATTCAAAAGGGAAAAGGTGATCTTGACGATACGACCTGAGGGGAAGATCTTTATGACATCTGGATCAATGTTTGACCAAGAACCAGATGTAGGATATGAATTACCATCCTTCTCCTCCAAGTTCAAGGGAATAACCGATGGAGTGATAAGCGAACCTAAAGTTGAGAGGCCAAAGATCACCATCAAGCATCCAAGCATGAAACCAACAGCTGGAGTGAAGAATGAAAAACTCAAGGGAGTAGCTGTGTCTCCCATTTCTTCAGTTGGATCATGCAGTTGCTGTTGTAATTGCAAGAATGGTGCTTCAACGTCAAAGAATCAAGGAAGCATAAAGACAGGTTCGACACAGGCTTCGAGGATCCAGCAGAAAGTCAAATCTGGAGTTGCAGACAAAGCAAAGAAGCAGGCACAAGGCAAACCAGCTCCATATATGCCACCAAAGACAAATGGGTACACGTCTGACTTCTATCTAAAGAAGCAGACTTGCTTTAATTGTGGCATTGCTGGTCATATTGCTGGAAACTGTCTTTATCGCCACTATGAACCCTACTATCCGCAAAGTCAAAGGGTTTCATCTCAGGAGTCAGTTGAGTCTAAGCCGATGATGGTGCAGAAACCTAAGGCAATGAAGACTATTACTCCTAAGGTTAAACCTTCTGATCAACATTGGGGTGCTGCCAAAGCTGAAAGAAAATCTTTAAACCAAAACAACAGCTTTCCAAGTTACCAAAATTTTCAGAAAAAAGTGATGAAACCATTTTCAAAACAACCAAAGTCTGAAAAACCCAAGATTACCCCTCCCAAGGTAACTAAAACTGTTTTGAAAAATGAGTCTAAAATGAAGAAGGTTGATATACCTAAAGTCACAACTTCAAAGGTGACTAAAACAAAACCTGTTTTGAAAAATGAATCTAAAACGAAGAAGGTTGAAATACCTAAAGTCACAACTCCAAAGGTGACTAAAACAAATGTTAAAACACCTGGAACTTGGAAACCAAAGGCTAATGCAGCTACAACCGAATCATCCCAACTTCCTGATTTTTCAAAAGGAATGTTTTTAAAAGAAATTTCATTCATTGATTCCTCAGGGGTACCCAGAAAAAAAATGGCATGGGTACTATTAGCTAACTAATCTCTCACTCTGTGCAGGAACGATCAAGGAGGATTATCACTAACGCTTTATTACTAATTTGTTTGTTGATAAGTGATTGTTCCAGGCACAGTTTAGGAGACGTATCTTCATGTCATGTCAAGTAATCTATAAATGGAAGGTATGTCTCATTGAGAGGTAAAGGTCAAAATCAGCATGAAAGGTACTGGTCTTAACTTGGTTGTGTGAATGAAGCGGCAAAGGGTGTTTTGAGTCAAACCAAATTTCCTAAAATTTTCACTTGGTGATTGATTGTTGAAGTGTTTGACTTCAGATGCAATGAAGTGTGCATGTCATGAAACCCAACTTTCAAAAATTTTCAAATCAATACTTTGAAAGTTAGCTTGGCCAGATATCTGCAAAATTTTGTGTTTTGTTCTTTTAAGTGTGTTTGTGTGTTTAAAAAAAAAACTGAAAAATGATGTTCACAAGATTGTGACATAAAAAATCAAAAAGTAAGGGGAAGAAATGTAAAGATGAAGAAAAAGTTGACCCCTCAAAAATAGTGTGCTTTTCAATTTTTAATTGTTTGTGTCTTGTTTTTGAGAAGTTTAGGGGAAGTAAAATGAATGTCCGGGTTGGAGATGACTGACACGCGTAAGACGGAAGTGAAAGGCAAGCTCCACGGTGATATGCTCGGTAGGCTCGACCTAAACTTATGACCTCCAATGTAAGTGCAGTGAACTTAAAAGATATATATGTTTAGTTTCCCATCCTAGGTTGCATGGTTTAAAAGACTGAGTCCCGACAAAAATGGGTTGAGAGTGGTAATTACCTAGTATTCACTCTCTCACACGCCATGTCTCTGCTGTCATGACTACACCACATAATAAAAAGAAAAGAAAAAGAAAAGAAAAAGAAATGAAAAAAATGAAAAAGAAAAGAAAATGAAAAATAATCACTCAGTTGGTCTTCTTTGCGTGCTTAGCGGCCGACCTGATCACCAACTGATGGTTAATGAAAATAAGTGGTAGTCATAGTCGTGGTGCATGGTTCCTCAAGTTGGGGGTTTGTGAATCCTCAATAAACTCTGAGGTTGGGTAGGTTTTGCTGTGTACGCTTGGGTGTGGGGACAATTAAACATGACGGTAATAATGTACTATATTAAGCAGGACGCATTCGGTTGGGATTAAACGGGTTTGAGTTTAAAGCGGACAAACATACCGGCAATCACCTGGACTAGTTGAGTAACTGAAGCTGAAAAGGGTTCCTCAGTCAGATTCATACGGTTTGATCCCTTGTAAACTTTCTCATGTTTGATATTGGTAAGTAGTTGTTTATTTTTATCTTTCGTGTGTGAGTCGTTAAGTTCTTTTTGGTGTATTTTCGTCTTGGCCAGGTTGATTTGAGAAGTCTAAATGTGTTTTTCATGGGTTTTAATGCATGACAATATGTCCCCGACAGATCTTGCCAAATTTTTAGGGGAAGGAGGGAGGATAATAAATATTATCCGAAAAGACTTCCATAATACATAGTATCTGAAGGGAACTCGAAGATAATATGTATTATCTCAGGGGAAGTCCTTAGCTGAGGGGAAGTTATCAGCTAAGGGGAAGTCTTTAGAGGTCTTGGGTTCATGGGAAGTTTTATAGAAAACCCGTAATCTATATTATGGTTTTTGGTTAAAATTATGTTAATTTGAATCAACTGAAGAGATGATAATTACCTCCTAACCCAAAGACCGGTCATCAAATGTTTGGTGGAGTATATTTTTTTTCAAATGTGTGTCAGACAGGTTGATGATAGAAAGATGTTGCTACTGCTCAAGTTAAAGAACCAGCCAGACAAGACTTCCATCTGAATAAGCAACTGTTCAGGGGAAGTTGTTGGTGTCTTTACAAGTTTTCAAAAGCTTTAATGGTTTTCAAAGAAAATGCTCACAAGTTTAGGGGAAGCTGAAGATTTGAAGTCAAATCTTTGAAAAAGAAAATGATACAGAGAGCAGTCAGAGTTCATGAAGTTTGAAGATCAACAATCAAGTTCTTCACAGTTAGAGGTTTTTCAAAATTTAACCTCTAATTGTTTTGGAGTTTCAAGACAGTTACCGAAGATTCAGCAAGAACCAGTTCGTTCAAGAAGCAAGTCAATGAGAGTCCTCCATTTCATTGCTTGTCCATTTCAAGAAGTTCAAGCTGATGCTGATCAAGAGGAAGTCCCAAGTGCCCATCATGAAACCCATTGAAGATTTCTGCGGAAAGAATCTTCATCAACATCCATGCCAGCCAGTCAAGAAGAAGAAGTTCAAAGATCGAAGACTTTTAATATCACAAGCCTAGAGGAAGATTGTAGAGGCTAGATTATAAGGCTTGTAATATTAAATAACTTGGGCTGGGCTTAGAGGGTTTCATTAAAATCATAGGCTAGTTTGCTATTGTATTTAGGCTAGTTTATGATTGGGTTTGGGTTTACTATTGGGTTTATGATCCACAAGGGGCCCAATAGTAAACCCATTGGGTACCTATATAAACCCATTTGTGTTTATGATTAACTAAGCTTGGAGATTACAGATTACGAATTCTGCCTTCTTTGGTGTTTACGATCCTTGTTCATCAAGCTTCAAGATAGTAGTGTTATTCATTTAAGACTTCATCTTTTACTTAGATCTAGTCTATTCTTCTACTATTCTTCTTGAATCGATCTCATACGAGGATTCCGCACTCGTGTTTGATTAGATATCGTGTGTTTGGGAGTTTTCAGGACCTACAGTAGCAAGGAAAGGGCTCTGGTGAGGGCAAACTAGGTGAGCAAGCTATTAGGAAGGACTCGATAGTAGATTGACATAGACATAGATAAGACCTAGTTGTTATAGAATGTTGTTATCTTCCTTACTGTTGTATTTGACTTACAAATAAATGAAAAGTTTTTAATTTTCGCTGCTTAATTATCTCTGTTGTATCATGTGTTCATGAGCAAATCCGATGCGTAACCCCTCCTGATGCTAGGTCTAGGAGTGGGCGTCACAATTCCATTATATATATATATATTATTTATTTTACACTACAGCCTCGGGTATTTACCTAGGTCATTGGCTAGTATAGTTCACACAAGACATGTAAAAAAACATAGTTTAATCTAAGAGTCAAACACAATAAACAAGCAAACTCACAAACCCTACTCCGAGATATGATCACATAAATATTTAGTCAATAATCATAATGAACAAATGATATGGTTCAAGATGAACCAGAGGCTGCAGATAGAGAATCGAAGAGGGACAGAAAGGCCTTTTGCTTAATTCTTGTTATTTCATTCCTAATATGAAGATGCATTTAAATAGGAAATACAAACACCTAACTACCTAAACCTAAGGAAAACATGGAGACAAACGTCGTGGGAGCATCCCCCTCAACCCATTATTTTTGCCACAAACAAAACTACTAAAAACCTAACTTACGTGTGATCCAAACCCACTTCGTGATTCTGCTGACCCGACCCATTTACCCATTCGGAACACATCATTCCACCCCGCTTGAATTTGCCTTGTCCTCAAGGTGAAGGTCGGGGTTTTCCTTGGCGTCGATGATCATCATCAATTGTGGTTTCGAACATTTATAGCCCGGTTTATATGTCTCATCACAGTAGTAACATAGTCCCTTCGCATGATGGTCACGGAGTTCGGCACTTGAGAGGCGACGGGCCAGATTCGAAGCCGGTAATGCGAAATTGTTGGATGGAGCTGGACCCAAGAGACCTACAGCGGGTGGGTCAGTGATGGAAACAATGGAGAGGTCCAACTTCACCTTTTCTTCCACAAGTCGTGCCATACCGATGGCCTCCGACAGTGATCTTGGAGACTTCACTTTAACCTCCAAACGAATCTCTTCCTTGAGCCCGCCCACAAAACAACCAACCAAGAAGGTTTCCGGTAGGCCATCAACACAGTGGGAGAGACGTTCGAACTCTTCTTGATAAGCCACCACTTTCGACTTAAGGCGGGATAAGGCCTCAGCCAGGTCTTCGTAAACCGTAGGGCCAAAGCGGCTATGAATGGCCCGAGAAAACCCAACCCGCGACATCGGTCCCTTGGATTTCTCAAGCCACTGATGCCACTGTAGGGCTATACCATCAAGACGAAAGGAAGCAAGATGAACTTTGTCGGCATCGTCGACCCGTTGAAACTGGAAGTATTGTTCGGATTGGTAGATCCAACCGGCTGGTTCTTCCCCATGGAAACGAGGACTCTGTAGCTTCGAGTAGGGTTTTGGAGGGTTGGAACCAGGCCTACCGCCACTGCCGAAGGAGCCCGGAGCACCTGAAGAGTTCTGTTCCCGAATGTCCGTCGTGAGTGTCTGAAGCTCGGTGAAAATCCGTTCCAGCAGTGCATCGTGGGCGGCTAACTTCTGGTCGGTTTCGGCTTGAAATTCGGCGTTTGAACGTTTGCGAGTATCCATGGATCATGGTTGGCTCTAGATACCACTTATATGGTTCAAGATGAACCGGAGGCTGCAGATAGAGAGTCGAAGAGGGACATAAAGACTTTTTGCTTAATTCTTGTTATTTGATTCCCAATATGAAGATGTATTTAAATAGGAAATACAAACACCTAACTACCTAAACCTATGGAAAACATGGAGACAAACGTGGGTCGGAGCATCCCCCTCAACCTATTATTTTTGCCACAAACAAAACTACTAAAAACCTAACTTACGTGTGATCCAAACCCACTTCGTGATTCTGCTGACCCGACCCTTTTACCCATTCGGAACACATCATTCCACCCCGCTTGAATTCGCCTTGTCCTCAAGGTGAAGGTCGGGGTTGTCCTTGGCGTCGATGATCATCATCAATTGTGGTTTCGAACATTTATAGCCCGGTTTATATGTCTCATCACAGTAGTAACATAGTACCTTCGCATGATGGTCACGGAGTTCGGCACTTGAAAGGCGACGGGCCAGATTCGAAGCCGGTAACGCGAAATTGTTGGATGGAGCTGGACCCAAGAGACCTACAGCGGGTGGGTCAGTGATGAAACAATGGAGAGGTCCAACTTCACCTTTTCTTCCACAAGTCGTGCCATACCGATGGCCTCCGACAATGATCTTGGAGACTTCACTTTAACCTCCAAACAAATCTCGTCCTTGAGCCCGCCCACAAAACAACCAACCAAGAAGGTTTCCGGTAGGCCATCAACACAGTGGGAGAGACGTTCGAACTCTTCTTGATAAGCCACCACTTTCGACTTCTGTTTAAGGCGGGATAAGGCCTCAGCCAGGTCTTCGTAAACCGTAGGGCCAAAGCGGCTATGAATGGCCCGAGAAAACCCAACCCGCGACATCGGTCCCTTGGATTTCTCAAGCCACTGATGCCACTGTAGGGCTATACCATCAAGACGAAAGGAAGCAAGATGAACTTTGTCGGCATCGTCGACCCGTTGAAACTGGAAGTATTGTTCGGCTTGGTAGATCCAACCGGCTGGTTCTTCGCCATGGAAACGAGGAAACTGTAGCTTCAAGTAGGGTTTTGGAGGGTTGGAACCAGGCCTACCGCCACTGCCGGAGGAGCCCGGAGCACCTGAAGAGTTCTGTTCCCGAATGTCCGTCGTGAGTGTCTGAAGCTCGGTGAAAATCCGTTCCAGCAGTGCATCGTGAGCGGCTAACTTCTGGTCGGTTTCGGCTTGAAATTCAGCGTTTGAACGTTTGCGAGTATCCATGGATCATGGTTGGCTCTAGATACCACTTATATGGTTCAAGATGAACCAGAGGCTGCAGATAGAGAATCGAAGAGGGATATAAAGACTTTTTGCTTAATTCTTGTTATTTCATTCCTAATATGAAGATGTATTTAAATAGGAAATACAAACACCTAACTACCTAAACCTATGAAAAACATGGAGACAAACGTGGGTCGGAGCATCCCCCTCAACCCATTATTTTTGCCACAGACAAAACTACTAAAAACCTAACTTACGTGTGATCCAAACCCACTTCGTGATTCTGCTGACCCGACCCATTTACCCATTCGGAACACGTCAACAAATCAAATATTATCACTACAAGATTGTTCATCACAAGTAATCAATCAAAATATCTAAACACCTTAATTGAAATTAAACAATGAAAAAAAAAACTAATCTTTCTCGGCTAAAAAATACAGCAACAAAAGAAGTTTTGCTGCCCAGTAGCCAAGGAGGCTGCTGCCCTCGTTCCGTGCTTTCAGCCCTCCGTCCCCGCGATCGTGAATGCCCAATCCCCTTTTTACTTTTTGCCTCGTTTTTCCCTTGGGCTAAAAGACCCATTTATGGCCCATGAACATTTTTCTTTTTGGACTATGTTAATTAGCTTCACCTTGGCTCCTGCTGTTTTAGATAAATCATCATCAAAATATATAGGTATTTGTGTTTCTTAACATTTTCTAATTACTTTTAAATGTTAAAAGTAAAAGTTTGTAAAATGATATAGAAAGTTTTTACTCCAGAATTCGTTAAAGCACGTGTTTAACTCAATAGGACTAGTTTAAGCTCATTTTCACCATAACCCATTAATTACAAGAACCAATCAAAGTAATTTGTTTTGTACTTAAGGGAAAATTAATATAAAATAAAGTCAGCCTAAAATGCAAAAATCATATCTCAAATTTAATGAATTTTACTACTAAGATAATAAGATAGATAAATATATAAACGAACATATATACACAAGGGGACATAAACAAATGTATATTACACTATATATACAAAAGACAACCTATTGTACAAACTCTAAAACCTAATGTACAATCCTTCATTGCTTACACGGTACAGGTTTTGCAGCACTATGTACAAGCCACTCTTGCAATCCATTTTCTATCCATTTAGTACCCTTCCTAATGCCCAGGGTACAACCTCATCTGCATGCCAAGTAGGAAGCGGTTGGTTGTGGGCCCACTCCCGGTCACTTTTCTTTTTCGCACAGTTGATTGTGTCCCACCTCCCACTAACCCTCTTCTCTAACAGCGGGATTTCAGGCGACCTTCTTCTCTATCGCCGTGATTTGAGGATTTGCTACGGCAAGCCACAATTAATGCGGCAAGGCGATTTGGTGGAGAAGCGAAGACCTTAACAGGGATTAATACACTGTAGAGCGTGGTTGAACTGTCCTTCATCCTTACGTCCTTCTCTCCATTACCGTCCCTCTCTCCATGATATATACATGCCTGGTTGGAATCAAATTCTTCATATCCATCCATCAATTAGACTATCTGGTGAGTTTTTGCTCACTTTCCCTCCCTTGATTTTAATTTCAGTTCGTCAATTTCCTTATCGTTGCTGCTTTGGTTGTTCATCTCTGATTGACAAAAATTGGATATTGGGTGTTCTTCGTGATATGATTATGGTTTCATTAGATTGTTATTATGTCTACATTTTTTTTTGGTTTTTTAACTGGGTGTGACTTCTCTGCTAGGTGTTCTTGATGATATGATTTTTCATTTTTTTGGGTTGTTCATCTCTAATTGAGAAAAATTGGATATTGGGTGTTCTTCGTGATATGATTTTTCATTTGGGGGTTTAACATGGTCTATGGTTTCATAAGATTGTCAAGTTGGATGGTTTTTTGGTAAGTGATGATGTAACCTCTTTCAAGAGGCCTGCTTCCTTTCCATAGTATATTTTAGGTTTATCTTCTGCACTACTGTCATACTTCTTTCAGAAGGCTTGCTTTCTTTCCATGGTGTATTAATAAATTTTAAGTTTACCCATGTGTTAACTCATGTTGGATGGTGTTTTTGTAAGTAATAATGTCACATTTTTTAAGATAACTAGCTGCTTTCCATGCTATACTTTTGACTTACCCATTTGTTGATTTATCAGAAACTTTAACTTAGCTTTTGCACCGCTGTGTTTTTATTGCAAGATGCTCTATGAAATTGACTAGCATGTACATTTTTTTGGTTTCCTGAATGAGCATGTTAGGGTCTGTTTTTTGAAATGCTTGGCATTATCCTTTGCACCTCTGTGTTTTTATTTGATTGTCCTTTGTTAAAGTGACCAGCATACACATCTTTTTTGGCTCATCAGGCTATTATTATGTTTGCACTATTTTAAGGTATGTAGTTTAGGTCTTGGGGGTAGCAATATTGTGTCCTCTGTGTTGGGCCTCTGCTATATGTGTCTGCTGTCATACCTGCCATTGCAGTTTGTCACTGCAGCTGTTATGAAAAAGGGTTAGCTAATTTTAGATGCTCATGCTTTTTTTACAGGTGTTACATTGCTGTTGTTGGTTTAGTGCACCTTTACACTCTCAAGGTCTTTGTTTGTTTACCTCATTGTTTTCCTTATGTTTACTGTTTTTCTCACACCTTATAGTTTATGTTATTATATATGCAGGCTCTCTCCGGTCTTATCGCTCTTTGTAAGTTTCTATACCCTCATTAGAAATAATTGTTTTCATACAATCTTAGTTGGTTATTTTCCTGATGTGGTCTTTGCTTTCGTAGCCGTCATTTTGAGTTACTATTTGGGTACTTTCATTAGTTTTTAGGGGGTGTATGTTATTTCTGTTTTTATTTGTGGGCTTATCGTTATTGTCGTCATGGATATGTGCTTACTCATGCTGTTATCTATATGGTTATTATTAGTTTAGCCTATGTTCTGTGAAGGCCAATCATTTTTTGACCAGGCCTGTTACTATGTCTATATTGTTATTTTTGGTTGAGTAGGTCATATTGAATTTGTAGGGCAACCTGTTACTATGTATATATAGTTATTATTTTCGCTTTGGCTTGCGTCCTGTAAAGACAAACTACTTTATACCAATGCCTGTTAATCCTGTAAGGCAAAAGCGTCTGCGTCCCTCCATCGCCACTGGCGTTGGTTCATCATCTGTGCCAGCCTCTTCGTGTGCTAATGCTGATAGCTCTGTCCCAATTGATGTTGGTCGCGTGTCGCGTAGGCGTGTGGACAGTGGTGCTGCTTCCTCATCTGTGCGAACATCTTTGCGTGCTGAATATGATAGATCTGTTCCTGTTGTGGTTGGTCGTGTGTCACGTAGGCCCACAGGCAGTGCATGTGCGGCCTCATGTGTCGCTTCCTCTTCGTCTGGTCAATCTGACTGTTACGTGGACCTGGGCAGGTGTGATCAAGTGTGCGAATTCTGCTCTGCCACCTTCTGGTATGCCGAGCGCCTTCGCTCTACGCCGGTTGGCAGACGTCCTAGATATAGCATTTGTTGTAGGGGCGGTGCTGTGAAAATTAAATATCCAGTGAACCCACCGACTGCCATCAGGGAACTTTTTGAAAATCGCGCTTTCCTTGCAAGTGTTCGTGCTTATAATTCTATGTTTGCTATGACATCGTTTGGTGCTGAGATCGATGATTCAGTCAATGATGGAAAGGGCCCGCCTGTGTTTAAAGTTGGTGGTCAGGTGTCTCATTGGTTAGGATCTTTATGCCCAGCCTCTAATGCAAAGCCTTCCTTTCTTCAGCTGTATATATATGACACTGCTAATGAAATTTCTAATAGGCTTGATCCTTTCTCTTCGTCCCAAAAAAAAAATTGCTGCCCAGCGTTGTAAACAGCCTTATAGGCATATTAGACCGTTGTAATTCTTTGGTTAAACTGTTTAGGACTGCCAGAGATATGTGCAGCTCTACCACAGTTCCCGATTTTGCAGTCCGTTTGTTCCAGTCAGCTGGCATTCATCCATACCAGGCTCCCGCTGATGGTACTCTTGGCGCTATTGTATATGACAATGACCCTACTGCCAGGGACTTTGACATTATTATTCGCACAAAGGATGGCTGTCGTCAGCGCATTAACCACCTGCATCCATCCTACATGTCTTTGCAGTACCCATTGTTGTTCCCGTTTGGCGAGCCTGGATGGTGTTCAGAATTAAAACAGAAATCCCCTCCTGCGAGCCCCAATAAGCGTTTGTCAATGAATATGTATTATAGCTACCAAATTCATGATCGTCCTGGTGTTTACACATTGCCGCTTCGTGGTGGTAGGCTTTTCCAGCAATACCTGGTAGATGCGTATATCTCTATAGAACGCAACAGACTGGATTATTTTCTAGAAAATCAAAGTGACCTCCGTACGGACATTTTGAGAGGTGTGGAGGATGCAATTGGTAGAGGTGACACCGAGGGTCGTGCTATTGGAAAAAGGATTATACTTCCATCTTCCTTTACAGGTGGCCCGCGGTACATGTATAAACATTACCAGGATGCATTGGCCATATGTAGAGTGCATAGGAACCCGCAATATTTCATCACATTTACTTGCAATGCAAACTGGCCGGAAATCACGAGGGAGTTGGAGAAAACTCCCTTACTTGGGCCTCAGGATCGTGCTGATCTAATTGCCCGAGTTTTCGAGATGAAGGTAGATGAATTCATTAATTTTCTGAAAGAGGACACGCCCTTTGGTGTCGTGGTTGCAGGTATTTCTTCATCTGTTATTATTTTGTTTACTCCGTTCACATATATTCACTCAAACTCATAGGCAGCTTGTCAATGTCTTTTCAGATCTCTACACCATAGAGTTCCAGAAGAGAGGCCTCCCGCATTGTCATACACTATTATGGGTTGCTGACCCATTCAGAATTCGACAGGCTGACCAGATTGATGCTTTCATATCTGCGGAGATTCCAGATAAAGTGGCAGAACCATTTCTGCACAGAATAGTCGCGGAAACTATGATTCATGGTCCATGTGGGTTGCTGAATACTGCTGCTTCCTGCATGCATAACGGCACTAGCTCAAAGAAATTTCCAAAACAGTATGAGGCTGTCACAAGGATTGACGACAAAGGCCATGCCTTTTATAGGAGAAGAAAGGGTGGGCAAACTGTTGAGAAGGCAAGTGGTTTTGTTGATTGTGGATTCGTAGTTCCATACAACAAACGCCTGTCATTACGCTTTCACGCACACGTAAACGTAGAGCACTGTGGCTGGAGCATGATGATAAAATACCTCTTCAAGTATATTTCAAAGGGGCCTGATCGAGTTAGATATTCAGTGAGCTCTAAACAGAATGCACAGACACCGCGATCGTCGACTAACAGCGATACAATAGATGAGATCCAAAATTTTGTTGACGGTAGATTCATTTGCCCACATGAGGCCGCGTGGCGGATCCTAAATTTTCCGATACACCACAGAGATCCTGCTGTGCAGGCTCTCTGTGTTCATCTTCCAAACCAACAGAATCTAACTTTCAGGGATCATAATTTGCTGCGGGACGTGGTTCGAAACCCAATGTCAAGGAAAACAACCTTGACGGAGTGGTTAGAGTGTAACCTAAGAAATCCTGCTGCCCGACACCTAAAGTATGTTGACTACCTGAAAGAATATAGGTGGGATTGCAAGGGTAAGACCTGGATTCGACGGGCAACAAAGAAAAAACCAAGTATCGGTAGATTGGTTTATGTGCATCCTACTAGCGGTGAGCTGTTTTATTTGAGAATGCTGCTGAATCACAGAACAGGCTGCACATCGTTTGATGACATAAAGACTGTTTCAGGCATTGTTCAACCAACGTATCGTGCAGCATGCGAAGCTTTGGGTTTAATTGGAGATGACACGGAATGGGCACTCACATTTCAAGAAGCAGCTCTATGGGGAACTCCTGTTGAGTTAAGATTCCTTTTTGCTCAGATGCTTCTGTTTTGTGAGGTTGCAAATCTTGTAGTTTTATGGAACGAGAATTGGCGGGCAATGAGTGATGATGTTGTGCAACGTATTAGTAGGCAGACTAATGTTGATCCAAAAAATATCCCAGAAAATGATGTTCAGCAACAAATACTTTATGAGCTGGAAAAGCTACTAAACACTAGCTCATCATATTCAACGCTTGCTAATTATGGCCTTCCTATGCCTGAAGGTCAGCTTCTGGAGCTTATTAATAACCGTCTTCTAATGGAAGAGCGATGTTATGATAGAAGCCAGCTTGCATCACAACACGAACGTTCCAGAGCCTCTATGCATCCAAGGCAGCTAGAAGTGTATGAATTAGTGATGCAGGCACATGAGAACAAAAAACAGGTCTTGCTCTTTATTTATGGTCATGGCGGCACCGGAAAAACATTTTTATGGAGCACAATCATTAGTGCTATTAGATCAAAAGGTGATATAGTTTTGGCAGTTGCTGGATCAGGCATTGCGTCGCTGCTGTTGCCTTCAGGTCGCACAGCCCATTCAAGGTTTCAAATACCAATTGATGTGACCAATGAGGCTATGTGTAGTTTTAAAAAGGACAGCCCTTTGGCAGGTTTGCTGCGTGAGACTTCTTTAATAATATGGGATGAGGCTCCAATGACAGACAGAAAATGTTTTGAGTGTTTGGACAGGACGCTGCAGGATATATTAGATAAACCAGGGATCCCATTTGGTGGCAAGTCCATCCTGCTTGGCGGTGATTTCAGGCAGACCTTGCCGATAAAGAGGCGTGCTGGTAAAGTAAAAGTGATTGCTGCTTCTTTGGCAAGGTCATACCTATGGCAACATTTTAGAATCATTAAACTCACACAGAACATGAGGCTGCTAAGGCATGGGATCTCAGACACAGAGAAAGAGTCCATATCACAATTCTCCCAGTGGCTACTCGATGTTGGTGATGGAAGGCTGGGAAATAACTCAGTAGGCACGAGCATCGAATCCAAACAAATAGAGATACCCAAGGAGCATTTGATAATGGGCGACGATGATCCATTGTTACAGCTGATACAGTTCATATACGACAATGCCACATTAACAGCGCCGACAGCCATGAACCTCTCGGACAAAGCAATAGTTTGTCCTCGGAACATCACGGCTAATGAGATTAATACAAGGGTGTTGCATATGGCTCCAGGTAACACCTCAACCTATTTAAGCACGGACTCAATCACTCCGAGAGCACATGATGGCGGTAACAGCGAGATGCTCTACCCTGTAGAGTACTTAAATAGCCTCAGCTTCTCAGGCTTGCCTGCTCATTGCTTAGAGCTTAAGGTAAACACACCTGTCATCCTTCTGCGGAACATAAACCAAACATGTGGTCTGTGTAACGGGACACGTCTGATTGTGACACAGCTGCTAGCAAGAGTCATCGAGGCAACAATCATAACAGGGACATCTATAGGAAACAGGGTCTATATACCAAGGATTACGTTTCCTTATGATGATAAGGAGCTGCCATTTATCTTTAGAAGAAGGCAGTACCCTTTAAGGCTTTGTTATGCGATGACAATTAATAAAAGCCAGGGTCAATCTCTGTCAAAAATAGGTGTCTACCTACCACAGCCCGTGTTTGGGCATGGTCAATTATATGTGGCCTTTTCTAGAGCGACATCACCTTCAGCTTTGAAAGTGCTCATAGTGCCTGAGGAAGGCTCTCCCAATAATAAGACAACAAATATTGTCTACTCAGACTTCTTACAGGAAATAGAAGATAACCAGGTCCCCTCACCTAAAAGTTTGAACAAGCATGTTTTTAATAATATAAAGTAAATTGTTGGTTTAGCTTCTGTGTGTCTTACTTCTTGACTGTTTGTTTCTATAATTAATAATGCAGGATACACATGGCAGAGAACATGGGCATACCTCAAATAACTGCAGGGGAGGTTCCAGTTCAAATTCAAGTTAGGGTGCTAAATAAGTGGAAACCATATAAGGATGTGGACCTCTACAGCTACCTATTGGTTGACAAATCTGTAAGTGAATCTCACCAAACCTGGCCATATAATAAAAGTATCAATCAAGTTAATATGTACATAATAGCCTTCTAATATAAAATAAACAGGGTAATGGAATTCAGGCCACATTCTATTCAGATGAAGAAGTAGACATGGACAACCTAATTACAGTCGGAAAATGCTATGTCCTAGACAAGTATGCATGTAAGCATGCTCTGACGGTGCTAAGGGTGACCGCACACCCTGCGTCAATCAAACTTAGCAAGAACGACCTGATCACTGAACTGGAAGATGATCATACCATACCAGATTACTACTTTGATTTCTACCCGTTCAAAAACCTGAAGCTCAGGGAGAGTATCCACAAGATATTAACAGGTATACATACAAATTACATCATATCAAACTCTTTCAGTCGTGTGTCAGCAGCCAAATTTGTTTTCTATGGACAATATGTATTGCCAATGATACCTATGGATATTAATTGTGTTCACTTACAGCCTTCTAATTATTTTTTACATCACCGACTCCTATGATATATCTATTGACTTTCATACAGATGTCATTGGCAAAGTTGACGATTTGGAACGTGTGGAAACAACTGCTGACAATAGTCTGGTCCGACTGAAACTGAGGGACATGAAGTATGTAACAAAAATTATATAATATATAAATAAATTAGTTGTTTTTCGCTGAACACAATATATAGCCTCATTTATTTTTCATACAGTGATGATGTAGTTGTGGTGGCATTATGGAAGGAAATAGCAGCCACAGTTGATATCGAGTCGCTTGCAGCAACAGACAAGCCAGTCATAGTTGCAATTGGAGGACTGAAAGTCGTGCCTTATCACAGTAAGACCACTAACACAGTCATATTCAATTATGTAAACAAACAATGTTAACAAACATATCCAATAATAGGTGGAGTTCAGTTGCAATCATGCTCAGGAACAAGAGTTTCTATTAATCCAAAGTTGGATCTTGCAAGTGAAATGGCCACCCGGTAAGCAACGATACCTGCCACCCACATATACAAGATAACATTACTGATTAATGTTCCCTGTTTCCAAACAAATTACAGGTTCAGGGGTGCTCCGACACCTGATAGGGTTCGCTTCACGCCTAAAATATCAGAGAGGAACAGAGTGACCCTGTCGACTTTGTATGAGCAAGATGAACAGGCCCTCTCAGTAAGTACCGATTTTTTTGATTATTAACTTAGTAAATGACAAAATTGCATGGAGGATATTGACTTCAAAACTAATTCTACGGCAGAAGGAGAAGTTCACCTGCATTGCAACTATCATGCGACTAACCCCAAACCGCAATTGGTTCTATGCATCCTGCGAGCAGTGCAAGGTGACTTTATCAAAACAATTGGGGGGCTATTCATGTCCTAAACATGGGGATGTCTATGTCAAATACACGTAAGCATACCTCAGTCCAAGATACATGTCACAACCATATCAAAAAATTAATCGTGACATTGAAAACAGGTTTTGTGTCAACTGCACAATCGAAGATGCAGAGGGGCTGGCAGACATCACTTTGTTTGAGCAGGCTATGGCAGGCATCGTCGGTGTCAGTTGCGCCGACATGGTCACAACCCAAGGACATTCCAACGCAGCAGTTGCACCAGATGCAGTTAAGGCAATAATAGGGGTGAAAAAGATTTTCCAGCTCAAGAAGTCTGACAAGCCGTTCAAAAACAGCATTCAATTTGTCGTCAACAAGATTTTCGATATAGGCGAAGAGGTTGAGCCTACTCCCGCCAGCACAGGTGCCTCTTCAAGCGTTGCTACTGAATCTACAGCTGATGAGGGGAAGGACCTGGACAAGTCACATGCAAAGAGAAACATTCTAGAGGAACTAGGTGATTTCTTTTATATGTTATTTTAAATTATAGGCCTAACATGAGGGCTCATAATAAACTGACAATTTATAAACAGAAAATGCAGATGGGTCACCCAAAAAACTCAAAGGGAAGGATGCCATATGATAGATGATTAGCTATGTGTGGGAACAACAACTTTTGGGCACTCTTTTGTAAAGGCACCAACTACTAACTCAGCAAGGACCTTCGTTTTGTGCATCAGTAATAGGTTTGCAAAAATATATATGTATTAGTAGTTGGTTTCTGTAATAGCCTTTATAAAGTGTATTCTACAAACATATGATATGTGGTAGCTTTTGCAAAGAAGTAGGAACTATGTAAGAAACTTATGCTATGAATGGTTTTTTTTCAATTATGTAAGTCAACGCTTAATGGGTGTTCTTCGCTGCTACTGACAAGAAGTGTATATATGGTTATTTTCATAGCTTTCACTTCCAAAAATCAACTACTGCCGTGAATTCTGGTGTCATTTGCGGTTTGGAAATAAAGCTCATTTCATTGTCTATTTTTTCTCTAATATTATTAGTTCAAGTTTCATCCATAGCTCATACTTTATTTTCATAAGGTCTACATGGAGAAACAGGAAATGAAGGTTAACATAGGTTGTATATATCTTTATTTTAGTTAGTTTGACTTCCATAAGTCAACTGCAGACTCTTTTGCTGTGTTAGCCTATAAAATATCAGTGCTTGATTTTCACAAAGAGATCATGTTGTCATATTTTCAGACTAAATCTGTTGTCATCTAGCAATATGAATTGATGGTTTGTACAAAATGCACATGGAGCACATTCAGATTTGGAGTCAAAGGAAGCAGGTTCATTTTTCCAAATACATAGACATAGATTAGTACAATACAATGAGCCTAATTCTATATGACTTTCAAATGCTCTTGACCTCCTGTCTATAGGTCTTTCACTTCATTCTTGGCCCTCTTCTTCCCCTGTAAAAGCAGTCATTTTCCAAACCCAATAAGCAATGTTTTTATACCTGCCAATTCATATAGCACTAATACATTAGCTTCTTTTTACCAAAAGTTTGACTTTTCTTCCTAGAATCTGAAAACAGTAAAAAAAACAAGTCGGTTCCGCCGCGAAGCGCGGGCAGCCCATCTTGTGAATGAATATAGTCGAAAGTAAATGAATGAACATAAACTAACATAAAGAAACATAAATGAATTTTTTGTCTCACGGTTCACTGAACATTTGGTTTGTTTGTATGCATACTTTTAATTTTATTTTGTTACATCATTTGACCAACAATTTTGATCAACACATATTTCTTATTATGGCTTTTAGTCTTGTGATGAGAGAAAGGTTTGGATGTTGAAGGGTACCTCACCAACTATTTTATTTTTAGACTTCTTTGGGGAAGAAAGCTTTAAAGGCCTTTTTAAAAGCCACCCTGCCAGCTTCTGTTGAAAAGAAAAAAAAAATCAAAAGTTATACTTGATTCATTATTATTCGCATCCACTCTAAATTTTATTACCGAAAGCAATATGTACCTTCATACCAGGCTCCGTAATCAAAGTACCGATGATAACATTTATTGTTGTGACTCAAATAATTCAGAAACCCATCGTTATTCAGGACGTATTCTCCCGTCGTTAATTGAAAAGGAGAGAGATCTCGACCAATTATGTAATTCCACGACTTGTAATAATCCAACACATCTTCTTCTTCGTCATTCTTCTCATCTTCATCATACACAAAACTAATCCCACACTCCTTTGCTTGTAGCCCATGATTATAATGTCCTTGCTCTACGGTAATAATAATATGGTCACCGGCTTTCATCTCATTTGGCCCAAACATCCAATGGCTTAACAAACTAAAGCAGTAATCTCCGGAGACAAAGTCAATATAAGGTTCATAAATCCATGTGTGGTTGGTTGTAATATTGATAATTTTGATATATGGCAACTTAGGTGGAACCATATCCACACAACAAAAGTTCAATCCTCGAAGGTTGTTAGGAGAAGATGGGATGGTAAATAATATTGACGAGACCTTGCTTCTACACTTAATCCAGCTCGGCATTTCTTCGCCCTCGTAAATTGTGCTGAATATTCCAAATTCATAATAAAGCTGTCAAATACAAAACTAATTAGTCACCTTAAATTCATAGTACACACATATACATAAATATATACACATATATAGGGCTAGGTTATATTAAAAATAAGATTTTACCTAAGAAGTGTAAGAAACAAATGATATTTAAATTTTAAACATAGTGTCTTATATTTAATTTAGCCATGTTCAAAGAAAAGGAAAAGCCACGACATCATGTCCAAAAACTAAACACCATATACATCTTACACCTTTCGACAAAATCTTCTTTTGAAACATATTGTCGGGGTTAATTGTAGTTCCTTAAAAAGTGTAGAACACTAGAACCGTAAATCCTCTATTTCACATGTGAAATTACTTTCTTTCGCTTGTGAAATTATTTGTATTCGAATGTTAAATTCGCTAAAGAGGGAAAACAAACTTTTCTCCAATTTTCTTTTTTTCTCTTCAGCGAATTTTACATATGAAATAGAGTAATTTTCCATCTAAAATAAGGGGTCTATGAATCTACAGTTTTTAAAGGGTCTACAGTTAACATGCCCCTAAACATATGTGTGTGTATATATGTGTGTGTGTATTCACAAAGCAAAGAAAATTAAATTAACTAAGAGGAACCTGAGTTTGAGATTTATCTGATCCTGTATGGATGTCATGAGTTTCCAAGAGCATTTCTTTAGTAAATTCTGGATTTATCCAACCCAAACTATGAAGTAACTTTTCTTCAACGCTTTCCATGGGTTGGATTTTCACCATGCCATCAATTTCCAATGATGATTGTGGAAATATTATCCAAGCTTTATCAAAGATGAGTGGGGACATTTCTGGATCAAAGTTATATTGGCCAAACACTCCAAGCGAAGGCGAATAACGTGGTACTAATGTTCGTACACACCGATATTGGCTTAGTAAGTTGAGTGGCGACATTTCTGGATCAAATTTAATCTTCCTTGTCAAAGTCTTACTATTCTGAATATTAGAATAGATGTGTAATTCTCTTAGTGTACGTGGAGGATGCTCGATCGATATCATCTTATCACAGTATATCATACTAAGCTTCTCAAGTCGCGGCAGGCTTCTCACACAACTAGGCATTGAAACAATTGGATTATTGTCCAAACATAACTCCTCTAACATGCCTAGGCGGCTGAAGTCCGCTGGAAAGGATTCGTTACCCAAGTTACTATTTGCAAGTGACAACATTCTTAGTGAAATTGGTAAAGAGATCACAAAGAACTTTGAATCACTTGATAGAGGCTCGATTTGAGATTCATGAAAATCACAACCATCTAACAATAGTGTTTTAACCTTCTTTAACTTGCCTATGGATATTGGAACCTTTTTAAGTTTGCAGCAGTAACTCAGATCAATGTGGACAAGTTCAACACATTGCCCAACTGATTCACAGACATCAGTTAAATTTATGCACGATCTAAGTATTAACCTCTCAAGTGCAAGGAGTTCCGAAAATCCACCAACACTATGAAGTTGTTCACAGAAGCTTAGATCAAGAATCTTTAATGATCCAAGCAATTGTTTATCTTTTGACATGTCAAAAGATTCAATTTTGCTATAGGACATGTCAAGAGCAACCAGATTCTCCATTGGTAAGTCTAAAGGTATAGACTTTAAAGGGAATCCATGCATACACAACCATCTTAATTCTTCTGGAAATTTATCAAAAGACCCATTTAGCTGCACGTAATTGAGTTGCAGTAGCTTTAGATTATCCATAAGACCAAATGACTCGGTTTTTAGCTCAAATGATCCACGCAAGTTCTTTTTGTCAAGCATTTTCATGTCCAGGGTAATGCCTAGAATATTTTCTGTACCCTGTGCAGAAAGGGAATGCAAACAAAATCATATATAAATGTTATATATACATGTATATAAATAATATAGGTACTTAGAATATGCATAACTAATAAAAAATACATGGCCCTTTACCTTTCTTTGTTTCAGCACTTTGAATGATTCCTCATGACACCATAAGCGACTACGCTCCCACGGCTTGTTAGGTGATTCTTGACGTACTAAATCTCTTCCCATCTCTTGAATCATTGAATGCATCATCAATTCGTTAGTCCATTTGATACTAAGAAAGCATTTTTCCACAAGATTTATCATCCCAGATCTTGTGTTTATATCACATGTTTTTAATATTGTTTCGGTCTAATGTCTATCTTTTCCTACAAAGAAACAAGCAATATACTTAAAGAATTCTTTATCATTATCAGACGATAAAGAGTCAAAGCTCATCATCAATGCCCTTTTTGCCTTTTCTATACCAGAAAGAGGTTCTTTCTTTAACCCTTTTATACACTCTTCCCAATATGGTACATCTCGCTTATGTAAAGACTTCCCCAGAACTTCAAGAGCCAATGGGTGTCCATCACAATACCTCGCGAGTTTTCTTGACACCTCTTCATAACCATCACTAGGATAGCTGCACATGAATGCATGATAACATAAAAGCTCCAAAGATACATCCTCAGATAGGCCTTCAAGTGTGCACTCTGTATGCTTGGGTTTAACTCCCGTTTTGAATAATGCACACCTCTCTATCAAAGACATGTCCTTGGTTGTTATGATGATTTTGCTTCCAGGATGAAAACCTTTGTTTCCTAATAAAGCATCCAATTGGTCGAGACTATCAACATCGTCAAGAACTAGTAGCACCTTTTTACGCGCAAGGGCATTCTCAATCTTGGACGTATATACACAAACATTATGAACTTGAATCGAACTTGGTTTTGAAATTTCATCACAAAGTTACTTTTGTACATCAAGCAACCCAAGATATTTTCCAGCACATCTCCTGCTAATATCTCCAACAAAGCTGCTTGTGTAATCACGACGATGTAACTCGTATGCATAGTTGGCTAGATATGTCTTCCCTATTCCGCCCATACCCCAAATAGTGAGAATGTCGGCAGTAAGCGAGGATCCGTCTGTTAGCCATGAAGTGATGCGTTCAACGTGACGTTCCATACCCACAAATTGTGGTAGAGTAGTTGGTGCACCTAATCTAATATGGATGTCATTAACAATTTCCTCAATAAGCTCACTCTCAAACCTAAAAATTGATTTCAATGAGAACTACAAATTAAACACAATCCAGAAAACTCTATTAAACTAATATCAATATTATATAGTATGAACCACCCAAATAAATAGTTAAACCATGGAAATATTATTGTATTATTGATATTGTAAATAATAGGGTTACATGGGGTCTCTATATATAGAGAATAATATTGTACTCTAATACCCTTAACTATAATATATCATATCTAGTATAATAGTCTAATATCAATAAAGTCCCATTAAAAGCACAAAAAGTACTATTAGTAAGTTCTAAATGAACCAATATTTGTAAATACGAAGGTATATGATTTTAGATATTTTTTAATGTTTCAACAAGATTTAAGATGTGTAAATCAATAGATCTTATGTATACAATTTTTATGTGATGTTACTATCCATTTATATTTTTAAAGTGTTCGTTGATCAGTGTATTTAGAGACACTTTAGTTCATGTTAATTATTCATTAAATGCATCAATATGATTATAAAATATACAGTTTAATCATTTTTTATGTTTTTGCAAGTTGTGGAGAGATTATAAGCTAAAGCAAGATATTTGTACTATGAAGATGTTTAAGAATGACAATAAAGTTTACAAATACTAGGACATTAATTCACTCAAACATGGCATTATTTAATAAAGTGTTGAATTCCTTTTGGAACCAAAGTCAATAAGGAAGGCATTCAGGCAACGTGGCAAGCTCTGAGAATGGAATTGAAGACATGATATATTGGTATAGAGTTCATATAAATTGCAATCAGTTAAATAGTGGGCTAAAGATTTAATCCAGCTAATGGACCACAAACTAATGAAACTATACGAAAATAATCATGGCAGCTTAATGGCCTAGCATGTGGGCCTTTGGTGAGCCAACGGGGAACAAAAGAGGAGGTAAAAGAAGGAGAATACGACTGGGAAGTTCATTTTTTTTTCCAACGAATTGAGTATCCTAATTTCATTAATTTTGATGAATAGATTGGTAACGACAATATCTAATTTGTTTTATTATTATGGTTGGTTAGAATTACTCAGTGGCGGACCTACTAAGGTCCCAGGGGTAGCGCCCGCTACCCCTGAACTTTTACCCCGACGTGCAATTTTTTTTTTTATAGGTTTTCGGTTTTTCGCGACCCCTGAAACGAATTTTTCGCGACCCCTGGAAGAAATTTTATGGCTTTTACTTAAAAATATGATCAAAAGCCCCTTAAAAATATGATTAAAAGCCCGTTAACTACCTAAATTTTTTTTTCGGGGGCGCTGCCCCCGAACCCCCGTTAGTCCCCGCTACCCCTGATATTATTTCCTGGATCCGCCACTGGAATTACTCGTAATCATACCAAACTGTAGAGTTAGTACAGGAATATATATACTTTTTTAAATTGTTATGGGATTGGAAGTACGTTCAATTATGTAATTTTTGAGATTGCCCAGTAACCCATTGGTTTATTTATCTGATTAAGATTCATTTTTCTTGATTTTGATATTGCTTAATAGTTAACCGGTATCTTAATTGTTAAGTGGTAACTAACCTTATGCTTACCAATTGACGTGCAGTATGACAACATCTTAGTTGGGTCCCTTATTTGGTTTCAGGTCATAGCACCGTCGGATTACTTGGTCAACTTATGTTTATGTAACGGTTTGATGATAATCAATCAAGTTTTACGTTGTTTATTGCTAACCGAATACCCTTATGTGTGTATTCGGTTGTATTTGAAACTATTATTTCACAAATTATATTTTCTTTTTTAAGGCCATGCATGTTCTTCCACCGTTTTACCTATTTGCTTTAACTTCTAACTCTTACTTGTTTTAATCTTCCTACTCTAATAAACAATTACAATTGATGACACTTGTCAACACTATAATCATTCTCACACAAATTTTTCCTCCCAAATCTACTCCCTGATAAATTCTTTTTCTTTTTTTGGAAATTATATCCCTTATAATCATGATATATTTTTGTTTAATTATATTTATGGAATTATGACAATCATATATTAATTTACATGTAACTTTTATTTAAAATTATTTTTTAAACTATTATTGATTTCATTTAATAAATATTTAAAAAACTTATAAAATACCAATAGACACTTATTTACTGTGTTTTTCAAATACAATTGAGCAAACCATATTTAATATTATAATTAATGAATAACTAATATTGTTTTACAAATTCAATCAACATTGTGGAGGAAACTATTTATAGAGAAATCCGTAAACGATAAAATTTATGTTCATAATATCTAATATTAAATAGTTTTTCTATCATATCAAATGATCCATGTTCATTCAAATTGGAAATTTTAAACATCATGACTAATAAATTGTAAGTTTTCTAATATATATACCAAGATAAATATTTTTTATTGATTTAAAATTATAATATTCTGATTATAATTTAGACTTTATACTCAACAACTAGAATATGTTCATTATAATTTTGATAAAACTTTATACTCACCTAACTTTCTATCGAGACTTAAAGTCTCAAGTTTGTCAAATCATAAGTTAGTGTTAGTCGTTAATCAGGGTTGGATTGTTTTTCTAACAACCATTTTTTAAAGATGATCATGTTTATGTTGTATTTTTTCCAAATATACAAGTACAGACATGCTCTAAATATTATTTTTATGAAGAAGGTAAAGTCACCAATACCATATTATGAATTATAACTTTATTAAATGTAATGTAATACGTTATTCCGGTAATAAAACAAGTATGCATGAATTATCAATTATATATATATTCAAATTATTTAACCCGTATAACCCTTTACAAAAAAAAATGATTTAACCCGTATAACATACGGGTTCTATCCTAGTATTTATTAATATTATTTCACTTGTTATATCATGTACTCTTTTTTCTCTATAATTTTATTATTTTACTTGTTAGATCACGGGCGTTGCGACGACCCGTGGTTGACGTGGATAAGCCCTCTATAAGGGCCGCGTTGCGCTTCTCTGCCCTTGACCAGCCCACCAAACTCAACCCATGGTTGACGTGGATTAGCTCTCTACAAGGTCCGCATTGCACCTCTCTGCCCTTGGCCAGCCCGTCAAACTCAACCCGTGGTTGACGTGGATCAGCCCTCCACAAGGGCCGCGTTGTGCCTCTTTACCCTTGGTCAGCACCTTGGTTTTAAATTGCGCGCATAATGCGAGCATATTGCGTGATGCGACGATGCGAGGGTAAGAGCGCATCGCTATGGTTGATGCGTATGCGTGCCATGATGCGACCTTGATGCGGTGATGCGCCGCAAAATGCGGTATTGCGAGATGCGTATGATGCGTCGCATCTGTGAATTGGGTTCTATTTTGCTGCAAATTAGGTCTATTAGAAGGAATAATTGGCGGGAATAAGCAGCGGGAAAAGTTCTGGCGCCTTGGTGGACCCCTTTTTCATTAATCAAAGGAAAAAGTCAATTTTCTTCTAAAATTCCAAATTCTTTTCTATTCACGAACACCAATACACGATCTTCTTCTTCTTCCTTCCAAAATTCACCTTTCTATACATCTTTTCTATTCACCTTTCTATCCATCTTTTCCTCAAATCAAGCATGTTGCAACAATGGAAAAAAATCAACCTGCTTTGCTCTTGACTTATTACCAAATCCGACCTGCTGTGACCCTGTGAAAGTCATCGGACCAGCTTCTGCTGTGGTTTCTATTGCTGATTACCAAATATAAGGTTCTTAATTTAACCTTCTTAGATCATTATGGCTCGTTTTTATTCTTGTATTCTCCAATCTCCATCAATACTTTTTAAGTTTTTAACATCCTGCTACTTGCTAGTTGCTTTATATTTTGCTACAATTATATATATGTTGCTGTTCTATGTTGCTACATATTATGTTGTTCATAGATATTGTTATAGTTTTATATTTGTTGCTATATATTATGTTGTTCATAGATATTGTTACAGTTTTATATTTGCTGCTCTTCATGATTATATTTTGGTACAATTTCACATATATTGCTGCTGTTCTTGATTATGTTCATCAATCACCAGTTTTAGTTGAGATTTTTTTTTGTTGTGCTCTTTTTATAAACCTGCTGTTCCAATCCAGTTTAGTGCTGTATTTTGCTACTGTTGCTGCTGTATTTTGATTTTATATATTGTTGTTCATGATTATATTTTGGTATAGTTTTACATATATATATATTGCTTTTGTTCATGATTTTGCTACTGATTTTTGTTGATTTTGCTACTGTTGCTGCTGTGCTACTGATTTCTACTTATCAATCTTCAATCTTTTTGCTGTGGTGCTCGTTTTTTTTATGTTGTTGCTGCTGTTTTTTTACTACTGTTTTTTTCTCTTCAGTTTCGTGAGTTGCTGCTGTTTCAGAAGTAAATATGGCTTCATCTTCGGGTCAAAATACCATAAAATCAAACGACCCGGGTTGGAAATATGGAACCCCAGTCCCTAACGTCCGTAATAACGTAACTTGTCATTTCTGTGAAAGGATTATAAAAGGAGGTGTTTCGAGATTAAAACAACATCTTACTGGAGGTTCTAAGGATGTAACCCCTTGCTCAAAAGTCCCACCGCATGTAACAGAGGAGTTACAAATATACATGAAGACGAAAGAGATGTCAAAGGTTGAAAATCTTATGAAATCGACAATCAACCTTGATGATTATGATCTTGATGAAGAGGAAGAAATTGAACCTAGTGGTTTGCGTACTTCCAAAAAACCAAGGGTAAAAGGTCCAATGGATGTTATCTTCAATAGAATTAGGAAGGAAAAGGAAGGAGGTGGGGGTGGAAGACAACAAACAATCAATGAGGTTTGCAAAAAAGAGTTGCGGGAGAAAGTATGTAGAGATATAGCTAAGTGGTTTTGTGATGCGGGGATAGCTTTCAATGCCGCCTCCTATGATAGTTTCAAAGTAATGATTGAATCTATTGGACAATTTGGTCCCGGGTTGAAACCACCGAGCCCGTACGAGTTGAGTGTTCCTTTACTTAACAAGGAAGTCGAAGAAGTTGACAAGCAAGTTGAGGAGAACAAGAAAGAGTGGGCGAGCAAGGGGTGTTCAATTTTATCCGATGGTTGGCGAGACTCGGTTGTCAACAAAGATATACTAAACATAATGGTTAACTCACCAAAGGGCTCGGTCTTTTTGAGATCTCTTGATGTTTCCGATGTATCCAAAGATGCAAATTTATTGTTCGATATTCTTGATGGAGTAGTTGAGGAAGTTGGAGAGGAAAATATCGTCCAAATTGTAACCGATAATGCATCGGCTTACAAACTAGCGGGTAAAAAGCTTGAAGCGAAGAGAAAGCATCTTTATTGGACTCCATGTGCGGCACATTGCATTGATTTAATGTTGGAGGATATTGGGAAACAAATAAAGGATGTGAGGGATTGCATACGGGACGCTATGTTTGTAAATGGGTACATTTACAACTTTGTGGGTCTTGTGAATTTGATGAGAAGCTTCACAAATGAAAGGAACTTACATAGACCCGCAATTACTAGATTTGCCACATCCTTCATCACTCTTCTCCAATTTCACAACCAAAAAAACAATTTGAGAAAAATGATTATTTCTCAAGAATGGAGAGATAGTAGATGGGCAAACGATCCAAAAGGCAAAAAAATTGAGAGTATCTTTTTACATGATGCCTTTTGGAGGAATATTGTGTATGCTCTCAAAGTAGCAAGTCCTCTTGTTAATGTTCTTAGGATGGTTGATGGTGAAAGAAAGCCCGCCATGGGATATATCTATGCGGCAATGGAAAGTGCAAAAACAACCATAAAGAAGAGTTTGAATGGGAAAGAAGATTTATATGAAAAAGTTTTTGAGATCATTGATAAAAGATGGGAGTGTCAACTTCATAAACCGTTGCATGCTGCGGGACACTACCTAAACCCTTCTATTTTCTATGACAATGATGAAGATATTTTGGCAAGTGAAGAAGTCATGGGTGGCTTGTTTGAATGCATTGAAAGGTTGTCTCATGGAGGAGAAGAAGAACAAAACAAAATCACATCGGAACTTACTAAATATCAAAATGCCGAAGGGATGTTTGGTAAAACTTTGGCTATTAATCAAAGAAAAATCAAAGCTCCCGGTAAAAAAATTACTTTTTTTTTTTGCTCATATCAAGTTATCTCCTTTGTTATTTATTGATGATTTACTTTTTTTTTTAATTTTTTCTATCTTCTAGCGGAGTGGTGGGCAACTTTTGGATCTTCAACTCCTAGTTTAAGACGATTTGCCATAAGAGTTCTTAGTCTAACTTGTAGTGCTACAAGCTGTGAAAGAAATTGGGGAGTTTTCCAACATCTTCACACCAAGAAGAGAAATCGGTTGTCGCAAAAGAAATTAAATAACATGGTGTATGTTAAATTTAATCGTGCTTTGCATCGTAGACATAAACACGAGGGAACCGCCGATCCAATCTTGTTGGAAGAAATTGATGATTGTAATGAGTGGTTGATGGGTAGAATGGAAGAAGATGGTGAAAACGAGGATGATCTAGTTTTTGAGGGGGAAGATTTAACATATGAGACAGTTTATAGAGCTTCGGGGGCAAATGAACCGCATCATTCAACTAGAGCCACAACATCAAAAAATAAAGAGGCTCGGTCATCATCAAGAAAAGATAAAGGAAAACAAAGAGCTCTTTATGATGAAGATGAGATTGAAGAAGATGTTGGAGTGGACAATGAGGAGGGAGGTTCAACTATGGTTGATGATGATGATTTGTTGATTATTGATTAGAGTTGTGACTTTTTGTGAATTTATGTTTGCTAGATTTGGATTTTTGGACCGTTATGGCTTTAAACACTTTTTATCTTTGCTAGATTTGGATTTTGGACCATTACGGATTTAAACACTTTTTATGGTTAAGTATGTTTTTATGAATTTCTACATATATTTAATTTTTTAGTAATTTTTTTATAAATAGCGCATCGGAGACGGTGATGCGCCCGCATCACGCATCACGCATCACGCATCGGATTTTTTAATCGGTCGCATCGCAACGCATCGCGCAGTTTAAAACCAAGGTCAGCACGTCGAACTCACCCCTTGATTGTAAGCAGTGCTCATATGGTCCCACTCAAATGTTTTTTCTAATCTGAACAGGTAATATCCTTTATAAATAATATATATTTAATCTAATTAATTGAATAATAACATAAATTCATTATTTTAATCTAATTAATTAAATAATATTCTAATTGCCTAAATAATATCCCAAATGAAAGTTAATATTTTCATAAAAACACTTTAACGGCTATTTTAATTTCATTTAATATATTATTAATTTGTTTTGCAATTAAATTAATATTTGTATTTTCTTTTTCATTTATTTAGTTACATAACAACTAGATTTTTTTTCTTTTAAAGGCCAGGTTTTTAAACCTTTTATAAATATAGAATACAAACTCAAATATCACTTCACACTCAACTCATTTTTCTCTTCGAAGTTTCTAATTTTCAATATCTTTAAAATCTTCAAGCAAGTATTGTCTTTTATTTTAGTTTTCAATTTATCTGTGTTTTATTTTTAATGTAATGCAAGTTTTAATTTATGAGGTAATGTAATGTTTGTTTAATTATTGTTTAAATGTTTTTATTTTACTTAATTATTTATTTTTTTTAACTATTTTTGTTTTTATTCAATTATTTAACTTAAAATTAATTAATTATATTATCATATAAATAAAATGAGTTAATAAATTAGATAAAATAAATCTAAAAGAAATGGTGATGCAGAAATAATGAGGTGTTTATGGGAAGGGTTGTCTTGGGATACAAAATTGTTTGTTGAAAATGTTATAGAAAAACTTATGTAACATGCTGACTATGCAACTTGTAGGAAAAGTTGTTCTCAGCTTGCGTTGAGGATGATCTTAAATACTTTATAGAGTTTGATGACCTAATTAGGCTGTGTTTGGCACGCCATAAGCTAGCTTTTTGACGTTACCAAACGGAGCTTTATAAAAAGGGTAGTTTTTTTTTTTTTTAAAAAACCCCGTTTGGTAATATCAAAATGCTAGTTTATAAGCTAGTTTTTGAAAAGCTAGTTGGAGTAGAGTTTCAACTAGTTTTTATAATATTTTCAGTTTTATCATTCCCTAACTTATATATATTTTGTTTTTAGGAAAAATTGCATATATCCCCCTACTTTGGGAAAAAAATTGCATATATCCCCCTACTTTGGGAAAAAATTGCATATATACCCAAAATACAAGTTTTTAATGCATAATGTACAATAGTCTTAAAGCATGATTTGGGTAAATATGCAATTTCTTAACTTTATACTTTTATGTTATTTTATATTTTTTTAGCTAGTTTATCAACTAATTTTTACCAAACGTTATTTTTTAACAGCTAGCAGCTAACTTACCAGCTAGTGCACCAAACACAGCCTTAGTAGACTAATATAAAAACGAATTGTCTATCTCACATTGACTGAAATCTAATATCATTTAACTTTTAAATGATCGTTTGATTATATATTGATAGGCCTTCTGATTTTTTTAAACTTTTCAGTTAGTCATATAACTTTTTCAAAATAGTTGTATGACTTTTTAAAAGTAAAAAAGTCAAATATCTGAAAAGTCAAATCGTAAATTGACACATTAAACTTTTAATATATGTTTGTAGTTCTTTTTATTTAATTTCAAACTGTTAGTAACCCTAAATATGGTCATCTTTTATATTAAAGTTATGTGTAGTGGTCAAGCCCCATAAAGTCTTTTTTTAGATGTTTTTTTTGTCATGTGGCAAATGACGTGACAAGGGGGGGGGGGGGGGGGCTTGATCATAAAATGAGATGTAGTGGTTAAAGCCCTATCAAGCCCCTAGTAATCATTACTCAGTTATTTTTTGTCAATTTAAAATAAACAAAATTAATTAAAAGAATACTTTCTTTTAAATAAAACCAAACACTTAAAAAATACATGATTAAATAAAACCAAAGACTTAAAAAAATACATGATTAATCTAAACGAGAGGCCATAGTAGAGGATAAGAAGTTGTGTAGTTTTTGTAAAAATATGTTTGTATATATAGTCGTTTAAATAGGGTATAAACAAATAAAAAAATAAAAAAGAAAACTAGTCATTCAACGGATAGTTTAACAGTCAAATTCTCCGATTCTCCCCACTTCACAGCGCGATGGGGGTCACAATGTTGTGATTAACTTCAACCTACCTAACACAAAATATCTAAGGTGGCAAAAGTGCTCTTTAGGTAAATAGTAAAGGTGCTCTTTAGGCAAGTGCTCTTTAGGCAAATACCAGGACATTCTGATTGTAGTGAATTGACTCTGTATCTCTGATTAAAATTATTTGTAGTTATGGAGCCTCTTCTTTAGATGTTTTTAGACACGTGTCATCCTAGTCAGCGATGAGTTTAATGACTAAAAGTGGTGTAGTCATAAAACTCCATAATGCTCATCTAATTATTAAACAAGTATATATAAAAGATCACTCAAACTATTTTTGCCAATAAAAAAAAAGCCAATCGAAGAGGGAAAATAGGAGGAGGACGGCGCGATCAGAAAAATGCAGGACCGGACTTTTGCTCTCATAGTGCCCTTGGGGGCACTATGAGACGTCATATCAGCTACTTAACGCCCACTACGGAGAGCCTAAAAGGTATGTACCAATTACGAAAGATAGGTTTCGGATCCTATAAAGTACATAATTGTATTTGTTTAAAAAAAATCAATTTAATTAGAGATTGCGGTTCAAAAAAAAAAAACAAAACAAAACAAAAAAGAAGTAAAAGGGTAAAAGAAAAAACAAGATAAATTATGAATAGTGTAGGTAGGTACCTGCCCTTTGCATCCTTCCCTTTCAAATTAGAAACTTGTTTAAGTGCATTCTTCCATATCTCTATCTTTTCACCCAATCGACCTTTTTCCTTCACATTTGACTCCGACTCCATCTTATGCTTATGCTTCTCCATTGCTTCTCCGAAGCTTCTTTGTTGCTTCCTGACATCGGCGGGCTCAACATGATAAAAAATGGGGATAACGATTTGGTTGGAGTCCCTTTTTTGCTCAAGAATTAATACTAGTTCTTCAAGACACCATGTTGAAGAAGCGTAATTCTGAGACAACACAATAATAGAAGCCCTCGATGCTTTGATTGCATTTTCTAACTCGGGTTTCAAAAATTCTCCGGTTTGAATCTCTTCATCGTCCAAAAAGGTTGAGAGGTTAGCCTCCACGAGGGCTCTGTGGAGGTGATTAGTGAAGTTAAAGCGAGTGTCAACGCCTCTAAAACTTAAAAATACATCGTACTTGTGATCATAAGTTGGTGATGAAGAAGATGAAGAGGCTACAAATTCAGAGAGAATAACCATTAATTATGAGTTTGAATTAGAGGAACGTGTGAATGATTTGGGAGATAATTAAGGAGATGAGGATGATTTCTAATTATAGTGTAATGGATTAAACAAGTTGTATTTAATTATTCTTTGATAATTATAATTATTCTTTTTTTAAAAGTCTACGTTTTGTAAATATTACTTGGTGAGAAAGAAAAACCAATCTGAAAACAAGAAAATCTTGGTGAGCCTACATCTCAAAAGAAGAAATAATATCCAATGTGAAAAAAAAAAGTGTCATATCTAAAAAGAAAAAAGAATATTGATTGGGGTAAAAATTCAAATACAAATGTATGAAGAAATCCCGTAAGAAAGATTTGTCCTTACGTGATTTTAAAAGACATATGTGACTCAAACTGGAAAAAGTTGAATTTATCACACAAAGAGCCGAAATAATCACAAAAGGTCAACCTTTTTTTACATAATCCCTTTAAACATATTTGTGTAAAATAAACTTAGGGGCTGTTTGGTTCGTCTGTTTCATTTGGTGCTAAATGAATAAGCTGTTTGTATGGTAAAGAAGTGCTGAATCAATAAGGTGCTGAATCATAATGTTGTTTGTTTGGACATCTGAATGATTGTATAATCAAACAAAAAAAAACATTAACAAATCATTGTGAGAACAAAAAAAATCTATTTTTTTCTTTCATTTAGCTTGTCCCATATTGGTGTGGGAACAAAACACCTAAATTTTCCTTCATTACCTTGTCCCATATTGGTGTGGGAATAAAAACTCTTAGTTTTTTTCTTTCATTTAGTTTGTCCCACATTGATGTCGGAACAAAAACATGGTTAGCTTATATATGAAAACCTACATGACATAATAAGTTCTAATGTTGTGTTTTACTTCGATATCTACCCGCGCGCAGGGGGGGGGGGGGTTGTGCAAATTTGGTAAAATTGCCTTCCCGTCCGTACGACCTGCGGACACGAATGCAACTCCGAAAACTAGGGGCGAGCACAAGTTTCGTTTTTTGGTGTTATTTGTTTGTTTTTCGTTGATTTTCCCTACAATAATCCCAGTTCTAAACATATTGATCCGTCATTAACTAAACACTAACGGCATTAGTTTTTAGCTGACTGGACATCAAAATAGGATCTTAGGTATCATTTCTTAGCTGACTGGACATCTACATTGAACTTTTAATGATCTCATTGTTTGTTTATTTTGTGTACTTAATTAATTAATTCAAAATTTGAGTCTATATACACATGCGTGCAGGGCTTTACATGTGCTTCAGAGGGTGATATAATGGTAGGATCCTATGTAGATGTTCAGTCAGCTAAAAACTAATGTCGTTAGTGTTTAGTTAACGGCATATCAATATATGCCAATATTGTAAGACTATGAAATCACTGAATAATATTCCTGAATAATTGGGTTACAATATATAGATAATAGATTCCAAACCCTAGATACCTAATGGGCACGTGGGCTCATTATTAACCCTAATCTCTAGTACTCCCCCGCAGTCGTAACGAAAGAAAATTAGACGTTAAAGATTGGAAAAACAATAAAAAAAACATAAAGATAATGATAAAGCTAAAAAAAATAGCTTCAACTTTGGTTCTCGACTCCAAATCCCAATCTTCTGTCAACCAATCAATTGTGCACTTGAATGTGCCAAATTATATTTTTCAATGTCATTGATCCTGTAGTCCTCTAGAAACAGTCTTTAATGCAACGGTAGTTTAGGACCTTAGTCCTAGAGGCGGCGTGACAGTGGACTGTAGTCCCAAAGGCGGCACGACGATGGACCATAGTCCGAAAGACGGCGTAACGGAGGACGGTAGTCCGAAAGGCGGTGTGACGGAGTACTGTAGTCTGAAAGGCGGTACGGCAGATGATTAGTCTGAAAGACGCCGCCGCGGTACACCGTACAAATAGGTAGCGCCAACATTCTCTATGCTCTAGTCAGACAATCAATCTTCCAAATAATGAAAGTAATTTGTAACTTACACTGAGGATTAATTGCAACCGATGGAACTTCAAATCCAAATTGGATGTCCAAATTGCTAATAGACAAAAACTGAATGAATTCGTAATTCGTAAATTACGATGACAAACTAATTGATTTTTTTTAATCAATTGGATCTCCAAATCATAAAGGACCATAGTCTAATACTCGGAAGACGAACAGAACAAGGTGCATCAATTTTTTTTGTTTGTGATAACGGCTGTCGAGACAGCTACAAATCTCCAACTTAAATTGATTTTGTAGTAATGGTAAGCTAGGGTTATCGTACCAAGGGAATATGTGGAATTTGACTAATTGACTAGAAATTAACAATTAACTACTAAATTACCTAAATTTACCTAGATTGCCTCTTTGCTGTTTTTGAGTGAATTTGGTTGATTAACTACTAGTTAACTAACTTAACAACTAAAAAAATTACTAAAGCTAAGATCTTGATTACTAAAAATTACTAAACTGATTACTGATGCGACATGTTAACTAAAAATTACTAAACTGATTACTGATGCGACATGTTAACTACTTTTGGATCCTGGTTGTCTACCGATCTGGGCAAAACTTAATTAATTGTCAATATTACATAGACATGATCCTTAATTGCCTAATCGACCTAATAAACTAGTTTCCTAATGGGCTGCTTAGTTCCCACAGCAAGGAAAGGCTGAAACACGACAGTGGACCACTAATCCCTACTTTAGTAGTTAAATGAACGAATTAAGCATGCAGGTGCTCAACGGTTGCAAGGAAAACCGGAACAACTAACAACTAACAGTTAGGAACATAATGAATCCACACAACCATTCACCAAAAGTAGTTAAAAAAAAGTTAGCCAGACATGGCTAACGAAACATACATGATTATAATTGAAAATTGAATTATAAACTTGAAATTGCTTGAGCGTGTGGATCTTCTACTTAGTCGTATTGAAATCAATGTATAACGAGTAATACACGAAGAGTAAATACAAATGAGACTTGTATTAACCACAGAGAACCACAGAGTACACTGAGAGAAAATATGACACGGAAGCTTAACAATTCTATACAAGACAACATATTTATACTAAGCTAAACCCGTTGGTCCGAACCTGAAGTTCGGCCCAAGGTTCGGCCACGTCCGAACTTCAGGTTCGGCCTGAGTTCGGACCTCAGCAATCTTGTGTGATTCGTCTTGTATTCAATACTTCACATGACGATTAGGGACCATGTATCAACAAACTCCCCCTCGGCATGTGCAGTATCATCTCCTCTTATCAAAACTTGTATCTTGTATCTTCAATCAAACTCCTCCTCGATCTAGACGATGAGTTAAATCTTGAATACTTGATATTGCATCATGTGTTCTCTCTTTATCAACAATCTTCAGAAGACTTGAAGTTGTGATGTTCTCTTCCACTTAGAAACCTGCCAACATAAATAATCTTGGCGCAAAAAGTATCTTCGAGACTCCAAGATATTTTGATTTGGAAATTGATTTTGTATTCCGTGTTGATCAATCGAAAACAAATCAGAAACAAAATCTTTTTGGCTTTTAGAAACTTTATATCAAAACACACCTAAAATCTTTTTGGTATTTTCTGATAATAAAAGTAAATGCATTACAGAATCAGACACTATTTTTGTCTTTTGTGAGAAAGATCACGACTTGGGATCATATTGATCATAACATGCTGAACTACACTTCAATTCCGATTATTGTAGCACATAAGCCATGTCGATTGCAGATATAATTTGTCCAACTTTAAACTCTGGCAGAATCATACTTATAACATCTGGATATGTTAAGGTATTGATTAAATTTGCATTGACCAGTGTACCCCACACTATCAGACATACTCAGATATGCTTTTGCTTATCACATTTTGTGATTTCATTTGTGATTTTAATCACATAATGATCGTAACCATGAAATAGTCAACTGTGTTCCGTGCAAAAAGAAATAAGAACGTTAAATCGTCTACCTTAAGGTCGATATTTCGATACGCAGATAAGGCCTCGGATTTAACAAAATAAGAAAAATAAAACAAGTTGAAATTTGTATAACTCAACAACAATCAGGTCGGTACTCCCGTACACGCAGAGAAAGTCCGATGAGTTATACGAAACACCAAAGAAAATAAAGCAGAACGTCAAACGAACAACGATCAGGTCGGTCTTGTGAACACGCAGAGAAAGTTCGATCGTTTGACAAAATAAAGAAAATCAAACAAGTTTAAATCTTTGCAAAATGAACACATGTATACACAGTGACTTCTCATTTTATTTTTCACATATCTTTTTCTTGATATATCATGAGATATCCATCAAGATATTGTCCACTAGGTCAAGCATCAGATTTAGTGTATATCATATTTGTATACTTTCTGATTTGCTGAGCCTACCTTACACATCGATCAAATGGTCTTATGGCTTTTTCACTTACTTTATCCATGAGTCAGACGATGTCAGCCAATGTACCATCATTTCCCAATCATGTCGGATACAATTTCTCATTTTTCAATGTTTTTGGCTTTTTGCATTTTTCAATGTTTTTGTCTTTTTCAAATTTTTGCAAAAACAAACTCCCCCTCAGAAGGAGACGAAGTGAAAAACATGAAAAATTGATCAACCAACACGAATACTAGCAGTTTAGCCTTTTTGAAAACAAAAAAGATTTGAAAATTCAATTTAATTAGAACAGATATTTCACAATCAGCAATTTCCAATCACCGAAAGATCATCGTGAAATACCTGCGTGACACTAAATAAAACATTAGTCGCTCTGGGACCGACCCGATTCAACAGCGTCGGGTCGCCCGGTGTCTTCCACAAAGTCATTGTTGGCCTTGGAAATAACTTTTGGTTTCCACATTTGTAAAACTTTTAATTTTTGATCAGAACCGGAATCAGATTCAACCGACATACTTGGTTTAGACCAAGACGATTTACGAGTTGATTTGATCTTTGGGGACCATGGTTCATCAAAAATTTGACCTTTGTTATCCACATATTTGGCAGTTTTGTGGATATATGCAGTCGTAGGACAAGCAGCAGCTAGATGTCCCGGTTGACGACATACATAACAAAGTCTTTCTCGAAAATTGTTTGAAAATTGTTTTGATTTTGAAAAACCAGATGAATGCTCAGAATCAAAATTATCAAAGAAACCATCAGAAGAATCATACCTAGGAGATGGACTCCTTGAAGATGACGATCTTCCAGAATAGTAAGAAAATTCTTTATGAGATGGTAATTTCTTTGCAACTTTAGCTTTAATAGCCTTGTCAGCTTTCACTGGTTTCTTTACTGCAACTGGAACTTCCTTCACAACAAAACCCAAACCTTTGTGTTTGTAACCTGAAATCTTTGAAGAATTTGAGGAAAAACCCGAAGCTTCTCTTGCCTTAGCTTCACTAGTAAATTTGGCTTTGATATCTTTCAGCTTGTTCTTCTCAATCAACCCTTTTTCTTCTTCGGTTGCGGATGAAGAACTTAAAGCAACCTTATCAAACACTTTCTCATTTTCCAGCAATACAGACTTTGAAATAAATTTTGGAGCTTCACCCAAAGGCTTCTCCTTCTTTTTAGACTTAGACTTGTTTTTCTTGGGTGGAGTGGCAAATTTGGAATAATCATGCATTTCAGCTTTAGGATCAAGCGGAGAAGCAATAACCTCAATTAAATCCACTGGTTGTGGTACCAAATGAACATCATCTGCCTTAGAACTTTCCGAACTCTGATCCTGCTTATATAATCAACAATGTTGTGACAAATTGCAATTCTTTACTTGCCTTTTCAACTCCAAAATTTCCAATTTCAAGTCATAAATCTTTTGTTGAGCCTCAAACACCTCCTTTTGTGACTTGATGAACTTTGCATTGAGATCATCATATTCATAAGTTTGTAATTTCCTGATCTCACATTCTGCAAACAACTCTTGAAGAACACTTTCTCGCTATCGCTTATAGATCTCAACATCCTTAGTTAATACTTCATTTTTGTCTCTGTAAAGAACATTCTCATCTTGAAGCATAGAGATCTTATTTTGGAGCTTTTCAACAGTAACAGCGGTTGTAGCAATAAGAGCAGTAGCTTCCTCATACTTTTGCTGAACTGGATAACTTTTTCAAATAAATGTTCAAAATCTTGAGCTGCGTCTAAAGCTTCAGCTTTAGCCTTCTCACATTCCTCAACCAATTGATCCTTTTCCTTCAAAACATCTTCATGAACATGAACCAACTCATAATACTTCTTTTGAAAATCTTCCAACTCTTTCTTAAGCACCACAATTTCTTCAGTTGAAATTTTACGACGTTGTTCAAAACTTGCAATCTCTTGGATCAATTTCTTACATTTAAGACATTCAAACTCTTCAACCTTTGAACTATCAGAAACTTTAGCTTGATTATTAGACTATATATATATATATATATATATATATATATATATATATATATATTATTGTACATATGTGGAAGCGTAGGGATGTAAACGATAAATATTGTAACTATATATATTCATGTGAATGGAATAGAGAGGCAACTTTGCAAACTAACATGGTATCATGATCCTTTCGTGATTGCCAAATCTCTCTTCTCCTTTTTTTTCGATTCCCTCTTCCCTACGCATAAACCTTCCGGCCCTAACCCTAGTTGATCACCTGCTTCCCTTTTTCGATCTACATCTCATTCTCTTGTTTCTTTAGCAAAAGCAGCCCCTACACATAAACCTACGCATAAACCTTTTCTACATTTCATTCTCCTGTTTCTTTAGCAACCATGGCCGACAAGTCCCTTCATCCGGCTCTCGCCGTCACCAACATAAAGAGCTACATTCCGATCACCTTGGACCTTGCCAACGATGAATATAATGCTTGGTCGGAACTATTCAAAATTCATTGCCGAGCATTCCAAGTGATCGGACACATACTACCAAAAGAAGCCCTGCCTCCTCCACATCTAAGTCCGATTCCGACGAAGCCAAAGAACTGTGGAAACGCTTAGATTCGTTGGTCCTTCAATGGATTTACGGTACGCTCACTCATCAACTTCTCCGGACCGTTCTGAAGACCGACCGCACGGCCGAACAAGCCTGGACTACTCTCGCCAAAGTGTTTCTTGATAACCAAAATCAACGGGCCGTTTACCTGCAAACCCGGTTCTCTACGACCCGCTTGGATGATTACCCGGACGTTGCGGCTTATTGTGAAGCCATTAAGAACATCTCCAACCAGCTTTCGGACGTTGGCGCCCCTGTCGATGAACATCGTTTGGTCCTTCAACTTATTGCGGGGCTTAATGAAAGATTCGATGGCGTCGCCATGCTGTTACAACAATCACAGCCCCTGCCGGACTTCTTTACAGCGAGATCGAAGTTGATCCTCGAGGAAACCCGCAAGAAAAATCAGCAGCTCTCTTCCGCTTTTCTTCTGTACCACAAACATCCATCTTACAACCTTTCTTCTGTACCACAAAACAAAAAATCCATCTCTCCCACCTTTCTTACAACTTATTTACTGAATATCTTACCCACTTAAACAAAAAATCCATCTCTCCCACCTTTCTTCTGTACCACAAACATCCATCTTACAACCACCTGCGCGTTTTCGGTTGCCTTTGTTATCCACTCTTTCCTTCGACCACCATCCATAAGTTACAACCTCGTTCATCGGCATGCGTTTTTCTTGGTTACCCCTCCAATCATAGGGGCTACAAATGTCTCGAGATCGCCACTCGAAAACTTTTCATTTCCCGACATGTCGTCTTTGACGAACGTGTATTCCCATACAAAAACCCCAAACAACCTCCCTCCGACTACTCTTTCCTCGAGAGCGGGTTGAGTCCCTCGATGTGGTCATCATTCTACCCACCTTCTTCCCCACCACCTAACGCCATCAGCCCCCCCGTAACCACCCCCGCTGAACCACACCCACCCACCTCGCCACAAAACGCCGTCACCGAACCCAACTCGCCGGCTGCCACTCCAAACCCCACCCCACCGTCCCCACCGCCACCACAACAAACCAGAACCATAACGACCCGAGGCATGGTCGGGACTTCCAAGCCCAAGAAAATATTTAATCTCCAAACCTCGTCTCTCACACCGATTCCTAAAACTGTCCACGAAGCCCTATCCATACCCGTGTGGAACCGTGCGATGACTGATGAGTTTAATGCCCTTATCGATAATAATACTTGGGAACTAGTACCTCGTCGTTCGGACATGAACTTAATTAGGTGTATGTGGATCTTTAAGCATAAATTTAAATCTGATGGAACTCTGGAGCGCTACAAAGCGCGTCTTGTTTGTGATGGCAGGTCACAACAGGTGGGGATCGATTGCCACGAGACGTTCAGCCCGGTCGTTAAACCGGCAACCATTCGGATTGTCTTGAGCATAGCCTTGGCAAATGGTTGGGGGATAAATCAGTTGGACGTAAAGAACGCTTTTCTGCATGGAAATTTACAGGAGACAGTTTATATGCATCAACCGGCCGGTTTTAGGGATCCAACATGTCCATCACATGTTTGTCGTCTCAGGAAATCCCTATACGGTCTCAAGCAGGCTCCTAGAGCCTGGTACCAGCGGTTTACCGATTATGTCTCAACACTCGGCTTTCAACACAGCTCCTCTGATCACTCGCTTTTTATTTACCGACATGGTAGGGACGTGGCATACCTACTCCTCTATGTTGATGACATCATCTTCACAGCATCATCCGCGGCTCTTCATGCACAGATTATGACTAGACTTTTCTCCGAGTTTGCTATGAAGGATTTGGGACCATTATCTTATTTTCTGTGCATTTCGGTCCGGCGTGACTCCAGTGGCATGTTTCTTTCGCAACAGTCCTACGCAAATGACATTCTCACCCGCGCTCAGATGACGGATTGCAATCCCGTCCAAACTCCCGTTGATACAAATGGGAAACTCAGTGCCTCCGCTGGTGATTTGCTCGATGACCCTACCACATACAGGAGCCTTGCAGGTGCGCTCCAGTATTTAACATTCACCCGCCCGGACATCTCTTATGCCGTACAGCAGGTATGCATGCATATGCACGCTCCACGGACTTCTCATCTCCTTGCGTTAAAACGCATTCTTCGCTATATTAAAGGCACTGTTGACATGGGTTTACACATGACTGGGACTACCACTTCTTCCCTTGTTGCCTACACGGACGTCGATTGGGCTGGATTGTCCGGACACGAGGCGATCTACTTCCGGGTATTGCGTCTATTATGGCGAGAATCTCATTTCTTGGTCCTCGAAACGACAGACGACTGTTTCTCGTTCCAGTGCGGAGGCGGAGTATCGGGGGGTGGCCCATGTAGTTGCCGAGATATGCTGGTTACGAAATTTGCTCCTCGAGCTCGGTTTTCCCCCCAGGCGCACATCCTTAGTCTATTGTGATAATGTGAGTGCCATTTATATGACCGGGAACCCCGTCCAGCATCAACGGACGAAACATATCGAGATAGATATTCACTTTGTTCGGGATCAAGTAAAACAGGGTCACATTCGAGTTTTACATGTGCCTTCTCGCTACCAGTTTGCAGATATATTTACTAAAGGATTGCCTCGAGCTCTTTTTCTTGATTTTCGATCCAGTCTAAGTCTTCGTAAACCTCCTCCTTAGACTGAGGGGGTATATTAGACTAGATATATATATATTATTGTACATATGTGAAAGCGTAGGGATGTAAACGATAAATATTGTAACTATATATATTCATGTGAATGGAATAGAGAGGCAACTTTGCAATCTAACATTGATCTTGTTGAACCAAATATGCACTTGAATAAGAATCAGAATCAGTCAGAATGCTGTCATCATCAGCATGACGAGCAGTTAAAGCAATTGAGATTGGAGTATGATTCTTTTTAACTTCTGAATCTGCATTCCATGCAAATTCATTTGAATGCAAAAATGTATTGGTCCAATCATAAGCAAAGGTAACAGATTTCTTCTCAACCTTTTCAGCTTCCTTTGATGGATGAAAAACTAAATGTGCATGTTGACCAGTCTTCAATTTACTTTCCGTAGAACTTGGACATTCTCGAGCAAAATGACCATAAACTGAACACTTAAAACATTTCACCTTAGATTTATCCAAACCAATCTTCCCTTCCTGATTCAATCTCTTCTTCCCAGTTCTGTTGAAAAATTTCTTTGTTCTTCGAACCAACATTGCATATTGCCAATTTAGATCCATTTCTTCCAAATGATCATAATCAATTTGATCGTAATCTTCATTTGCCAATTCAGCATTACTCACAGCACCAGTGATAACACCAAAATATGAAGATATCAACGCAGACATCAGAAGCATTATAATCATCGATAGTTTGAGCAGACAATGCACTTTGAGTCGAAGAACTAGGAATCAAAACAGTACAACCAGCAGAAGAATAACTTGGAGTTTCAGATTTACCTGCCAGAAATGCTGTAGAGGGTGCAGAACTAAGAATATTTGACTTTCCAGCATTCAATGTAGAATCATTTTCACCATGATATACAGCAGGATTCTGAACTTGTGTAGGAAGTGATTTGTTTACCATTAACTCCATATCTCTAGCCTGGATTCTTTGAACTAAATCATTGAAAGAAAATCCTGAAAAATCCTTGTCATGAGTAATCATCATCACATAATTCTCCCATTTCTCAGGCAAAGCTTCCAAAATCTTTTCTTTCATATCAACTTCTTCTTTAGTAAGGTTCACCAAACGCATTTCACTCATCAGATGAGCGAATCTTGCAATCAGATTAGGAATCGTTTCATTTTGATAATGCTTGAAGCTATCAAATTCTTTCTTCAAAACCTTTTGTCGACTTTTCTTGTATTGGTCATTGCCTTCACATCGTTTTTTCAAAGCATCCCATAGACTTTTTGATGTGTAGTTACCAGCAAATTGATGAAGTAACTCTTTAGGCAATGCCATCGTTAAAGTACCATAAGCCTTTTTCTCTGCTTGGTAAGATTTCTTTTGCTCAGATGACATTTTCCTTTGAAGAATAGGTTCACCAGTTTCATCTTTAGGATATATATATTGTTCAGTAAATGATAACCACATATCAATGTCATTTGTATCGACATATGCTTCGAATCGCTTAACCCAACTATGATAATCTTCCAATTTCAGCAATTTGGGAACTTTCTGACTTGTTCCAATTTCATTATCATAGTTCATCATTGTTTGCATCGTTGCTTGAACCGAATTTTGAATAGCCGCAAACGCTTGAAAATCACTCATCTTGTCCGAAAACTTGTATGTCAAAACTTCAAACTCAAAAACGAAGGTCTTAGAAGTATATTTTGGGCTCCAAAACGAAGGATACTAGCCGTTAGGCGAGTAAAAGTCTAGATCTTTCCGTGACGGTCGTTTTGGCTGGTATTAGCTCCCGTAACTCTTTACGGTTCTCAAGTTACGTCAGTTTTCGTAAACCACTCAAAATCTCAACACTGTTCACCGAACCTCCTCCGAACTTCCACCGAACTTAGTCCGAACTTAGAAACACCGAACGTCCTCCGAACCTAACCTTCGGACGAACAATCAGAATCTGGTCCGAACGAGCTCCGAGCGCTGACCGAACTTTGACCGAACGTGGACCGAACTACCTACGAACGTTGTCCAACCTCGAGTTCGGAGCGGTTACACCGAACTTGTCCGAACCTCAGACGAGCTCGACCTCACTCGACACCATTTTCTCGATTTTCAGTGTTTTTCGATGGAAATTTCGACAGGAATTCAAGCAAACTCGATAGAAACGAATTAGGAATGAATTTTTGACGTGAAGCACACTCGAGACAATCAAACGAACTCAAAAATGATTGATATTTTCGTAAAAACGTGAATTTTAACTCGAAACTCCGAAACATAGTGATTCCGCCTAGTAGAGCAAACCAAATGCTCTGATACCAATTGAAATTGCTTGAGCGTGTGGATCTTCTACTTAGTCGTATTGAAATCAATGTATAACGAGTAATACACGAAGAGTAAATACAAATGAGACTTGTATTAACCACAGAGTACACTGAGAGAAAATATGACACGGAAGCTTAACAATTCTATACAAGACAACATATTTATACTAAGCTAAACCCGCTGGTCCGAACCTGAAGTTCGGCCCAAGGTTCGGCCATGTCCGAACTTCAGGTTCGGCCTGAGTTCGAACCTCAGCAATCTTGTGTGATTCGTCTTGTATTGAATACTCACATGACGATCAGGGACCATGTATCAACAAAACTGTACCGAATGATTGAAAATACTCCAAAAATCTCTAAATAAGCTTGAAAATCCGTAACCCTAGTGCTCTGGTCGTACAAGAATGAGGAGGAAGTCTAGAAACTTAACATCCAAGTTTAAATAGCAAAACCCTAATTTTAGTTTCTGTCGACTGACTTGAGGCATACCGCCCCAAAATATATGATTTGGCGCGTACCGCGCGAGTTCTTGATTTTGAATGATCTCCTTACTTTCCAAGTGTGCCGCCCTGATATGCATCAATCCTGAGCGTACCGCCTAGGTCTTGTTCTCAGGAATTTTTCTTTATTTTCTTTTTTCTTTGCTTGCTTCCCGATCAATTCTCGACTTGGTACCGATCAGCTTCCTTGATCTTCATAAAAGCTAAGATTTAAGCAGTTTTAGCTCCATGTACCTCATAACATAAAATACCAGAAATATAATGTAATCCAACCAATAGTGTTACTAAAAATAAAGAATTAATAACAATAATGCATGACACTTTGGACTAACATCACATCCCCACACTTGACTTTTTCCGTCTCGGAAAAACTGCAACGAGATCATAGCCAGGAAACTAACCCAAACCAGTACAAATTCAACATATTCAATTTAATTCCCATATACACATTCTGATTGCAAATTATCGATATTTTGATCCGACTAAACCCATCCACTGATTCATAATCCCCCAATAGCATCAATTATGTTTTTCCTTTTCTTTGTTAATTACCATATAAATCTACCCAATGTTTCCCACACCCAGGAAGCTATAAGTCTACCTAATCCCGTCTCAAAGCTTCATGGTAAAGTTTTCAACCGTTTAGATTGACCTACCACTTTAACCCAAATAGTCGTCTATATTGGAAATAATGGGCATGAGTAAAGATGGATGTAAAGATCTTTGAGCTTCATTTATTTATCTTTTTTTTTTCATTATATTTTTATATATATAAATATCAAGCAACTAAGGTCGAAACCTAGAATCTCACCAGAGGCACCGTTAGAGAGTCACTATCCCCCTTTCTAGTACATTGGGTGTTGACTCAAGACCTCATCCATAGGCGCATCAAACGAGCTTGTAACCCGGGAGGTAGCACGTAGAGTCTTTGCCCTTTCATTGCTATCTATATATTTATTTAATTAATTATTGCAAACGAAGCTCAAAGGTGGAAAATATAAATGATGGGGGGGGGGGCGCCATTATTTCTCGGATTTGCTTTCGCAAAATGATCATAACGTGCCAGGTAATTTCCAAGATATACGACTTAACCTAAAGTGGTCCTATCGTTCTATTTTTGACAGTTTCAGCATCCCTATTCACTCCTAAGGTGGAACCCACTATGGCTTCATGATTTATTCCACTTAAGCACATTTATTAACTTCCTAAAGGATATATAAACACTATGTTCAGCTGGGCCTACCAATGCATCACAAATCAGATATGTATTAACTACAAAAACCATAACTTTTACTTTATTCGTTTGAAAATTAGCTCCCCAACCGTACTATCATTTCCCGTGTACTTGCAATTAATTCCAAAGACATATTCGACTAAAAACACTATAATAACTAAAAATGGAAAATCTTTTTGGATTTTTTTATTTTTTATTTTTTTTGGATTTTTATATTTTTTCAAAAATAAAACAACACTACCTAAAAATTTAAAAACTGACGTCCTGTCCCCTCCCCACACTTGAGTTCAACATTGCCCTCAACGTGATAGAAGAAGCACACACATAACGAATATACAAACACAAACGATAAAAATAAAAATAAAGCTAAAAACAAAATAAAGTGCGATGATAAATAAAAATAAAAATACACAAGTTGGAACAGACTCCCATGATATTAGCGTGAAAGCTCCTCGAAAGTCGTGCCAAAGCCGTCTCATGGTAGATCGTGAATTCCAGAAATCGGATGGAAGAAGTAATGCATGAATTGCACATCTCACACTTATTCTACCAACAAACAAACCATCATACGAGATAGATATATATCAAAATGAAAACACAACCACCCCAACCGGTTATACAGAACCTCCGCATATAATATAGTATAATATGATACAGACCATGATGAGATAAAAACAAAATAACCAAAAATTACAGGGAATCGGAAAATAAACCAATCAGAAGTGGCAGTGATATCAGCATCTAAGCATCCTCCTCAGCATCATCTCCATCACCTTCTCCAGTCCCACTAGCACTTGCTCCAGTATCACCCTCAACATCCATCTCCTCATCATCATTATCTCCATCACCATCAATGTCATCATCATCCTCAGGCTCTCGAAAAACTCGGGAATCTCCATCCCCTGATGGGTCATCATGTACCGCATCGCCCTCTCCAACCTCTCAAACCTCACATCCACATAATCCAATCCTGCACCGACTCCAAAGTAACCTGTCCAGCTCTCGGCTCCCTCTCTGGCCTCTGCCTCAACGGCCTCTCTACCTGATGCGCAATCCTACGCCTCCTCCTAGCCCGTGCAGCCTCATCTCCCTGAACCACAATCTCTCTAACGGCCTCCCACTGTGGGGAATCAGTCATAGTAACCATCGTAGCCAGCCACATATCACCCAACTCATAATGTGAAGTCTCAGCTCCAATCGTCAAATGTGTCTCCCGATATCTATCAAACACACCTAATCTCCTCGCCAACCTAGTCACATACGGACCCATACTCAGATGTACACCAGCCCTAGAAACCCTCCTCCTCGCAAATGATGAAATCAGAACACCAGCAACGTTGAGGCCATGCCCCTCAACCATTGATCTCAGCACCGCCATATCCAACTTCGTGCATTTCTCTACACCAGACCGGCATCCGATGAGAGTGAAAGCAATAATCCTATGTAAGTAGCGGATCACTAGATCTCGAGTCTGGGACTCCAGCAGGTTATCAGTGTATGGAACTGCCCCGATCGTATCCCAAAACGCTGTAATCTGGATATCGGCCACACCCTGTGGGTGAGCCCTGCTAAAGACACCTCTCGGAAGAGCAGCAAACTCAGGCGCATCAACCTTTGCCTGCATGTACAAACCGGTTAGAACCATAAACTGCGGGATACTCATATGATGAGTCTGCCTACCTAGCGCAAATGAAAGCGCGTTCCCATCTCCAAACTTCCCCGAGCCCACTCTAAACGTCGCCAGAAACTCCATCGTCAACTCAAAATACTGATGCTCTTCAGGTGTCAATGCCTTCCTCCACCTCTCAGTCACCATACCCTCCAACTTCTCACGCTGTCTAAGCTGCCATATCAACGCCTAGTCGATCGTCCTATGGTTTAGCAAAGGCATATCTACAAACCGTCTCGCCTGCTCGTCCTCTAGTGTACCCCGTGTAAACTTTAGTAAAGAATGATGCATGTGGTTCCTCCGATCGAGCGAAGGCGGTAGAATCTCTGGATCAGGTAAAATCGTGGGCCCCAAGTAATCAATAATCCGCCTCCTGAATGGAGGCACAGGCACAACTGGATCCGGGTCACCCTGTTTCCTCTTCCTCGGCCCACGCTTGCCGGTACTAGACTCTAGGCGTTTCGACATCCTGATTCACACAAGTTAGCACATGAAACAATAATAATAACAATACCCGGGCCCTCCTGCAATTGATTTCCAAAATAACAAACTATTTTTGTATTTGTCTGATTTTTTAACTTTTTTGGTTTTTTCAAAACAAATTTTTAACGAAAAACAAAATTAAAATTGAAATAAACGAAAAACCAAAAACAAAACAAAATTAAATATTAAAGAAAATTCTGAAAAATCTGTCATTTTAGCCCCTGGGCGTACCGCCCTGAAATGAACCAAATGGGGCGGTACGCCACCCAATTATATGCAGGAAACCCTATTTCCAGTTTGGGGCGTACCACCTCAAACTTATGAGACCTAGGCGGTACGCCGCCCAATTCAAAACGTAGAACCAAAAAGCGGCTATTTCCAGTTAATCCATCCTAATATCACACTCCGACAACCTCATTCCTCACTTCAATCAGTCCGACAACCTCATTCCTCAGTTCAATCGGTGTCGAACAAAACTATCCTACACTCAACCAAAAATACCAAAATTGTAACCTAATCTATCGAAATTAAACAAAAAGAAACGAAGAAGAAATCCTGGCAAAGCTCGGAATTGGTCGTGATGTTCGGTAATGGCAACGGTGATGCTGCGGTGGTCGACGATCCAACCGGCGACAGGTGCAGTGGCGGATCAAACGGAACCCATCTTAGCTCCGGTGGTGTGTGAGGCGATAATGATGTTAGTGCGTGCTGGTGTGAAGGTGAGTGAAGGCGATAGCGGCGGTGTGGTCGTGGTGGGGTGCGTTCGGCGATGGCGGTGTGCGTCGGTGGTGAAGATGATAGCGGCGGGTGAGTGTGGGAAGGGAAGGAAAATGATGGCGATGAAGTGGGGACCAACTGTTTTAGGGTCTTATTTTTTCGTCGTTTAAAACTCATGCGTACCACCCTGAGATGAATATTTCTGGGCGTACCGCCCTTCCCCATTTTTGGCAGAAAGTTTGGAAAATTTTGGGGACTCAAATTTTTTTCGATCTCTGGAAAAAACACTTGTTTTGCACCACCAGGCATTTCAACTACAAAATTGTTAATAAAACTTACCTGGAACGCAGTATATGGCACAATTTCACTCCCGAGCTTCCCGATTTCCTGAAAACACACCAAAAACGTAAAATCTAACAAAAAATATGAAAACACACAAAAAATAAAAAAGAAAACAAACCCATGGGTTGCCTCCTAGTTAACGCTAAGTTTTTAAGGTCTTCAGCCAGACTGTACTTTCCTTTCACGTTTCGAGGCTTTCAGGTGCGAGCGCCAAAAAGTAATCATCCTTGTCTATTTGCCCAAGAATGTCGGCTGAATCCAAATAAGGCTTCAATCTGTGCCCATTTACTACCTGTCTCAGGTGGTCATCCAAATCTTCAATCTCAAATTTACCATACCCCCCCCCCCCCGCACACACACACACTTGTGATGAGGTACGGCCCCGTCCACTTGCTTTTCAGCTTACCTGGGAACAATTTCAGTCTAGAATTAAATAACCATACCTTCTGACCTACCAGGAAGTTCATCCGTTTCAACTTGGCATCGTGAACCTTCTTCATCTTTTTCTTGTAAGCCGATGCACATTCATACGCTTCGTCGCGTAACTCTTCCAATTCTCCTAGTTAAAGCTGCCTTTCTCTACCTGCATCATCGTAACGCAAGTTAACTTCGTTAACAGCCTATAATGCTAGGTGAGCTAACTCAACAGGTAAATGACAACCATTTCCATAGACCAACCGATATGGAGTGGTTCCAATAGGTGTTTTAAAGGTGGTGCGATACGCCCACAAGGCATCATTCAATTTGTTTGACCAATCTTTGCGGTCGGTTCGCATTGTTTTTTGTAAAATTTCTTGGATTTGCCTATTGGAAACTTCCACTTGTCCGCTTGTTTGCAGATGATATGGGGTTGGAATTCGGTGGTCTATGCCATATTTCTTAAGCAATTTGCCAAATTAGAATATTTTGAAATGGAATCCCCCATTGCTTATGATCACACGAGGGATTCCAAATCTAGTGAAAATGTTTTGTTGGAAAAATTTGCAAACGATACTATGGTCATTGGTCTTAGTGGCAATGGCTTTTATCAATTTTGACACATAATCTACAGCCACTAATATATAAATAAAACTATTAGAGATAGGAAAAGGGCCCATGAAGTCAATGCCCCAAACATCGAAAATCTCCACAACCAAAATGGGTTGCAAAGGCATCTCATTCCGCTTCGTGATGCTCCCCATCTGTTGACATCTCACACACTTCTTCACAAAGTCGAATGCATCCCTAATGATGGTGGGCCAAAACAATCCAGATGAAAGAACCCGGTACCCCGTCTTTTGCCCACTAAAGTGACCTCCACATGCTGATACGTGTACCAGTTCTGAAACAGCTTGCACCTCTGACTCGGGTACACATCTCTAGATCAATTGATCCGTCCCTACCTTGAACAAATCCGGTTCATCCCATATGTATTGACTCACTTGATCCTTCAAGTGCATCTTTCGCCTCTTGGACCAATGCTCCGGAATTGTACCTGCAGCCAAATAATTGACAATGTTAGCATACCAAGGCAAGTTAGATACATTCAACTAATGTTCATCAGGGAATGTTTCATTAATTCTAAAATCCTCTTCCTGAGCTTCAATGTGGGGCAATCGGGATAGATGGTCCGTCACCACAATTTTACTCCCTTTTTGTCTCGAATTTCCAAGTTAAACTCCTGCAACAGAAGGATCCACCGTATTAGCCTCGGCTTGGCATCCTTCTTCTCCATCAAGTACCAGACCACACTGTGGTCCGAGTAGACTATCAGTTTACTCCCCCAAATGTAAGACCTGAACTTATCAAGAGCAAACACAACTGCAAGTAATTCTTTTTCAGTAGTAGTATGATTCATTTGAGTCCCATCTAAAGTTTTATTTGCATAATAAATCACTACCGGTTTCTTATCTACCCGTTAACCCAAAACTGCCCCACCCGCATAATCAGACGCATCACACATAATTTCAAAAGGCGCGGACCAATCGGGTGCTTGCAAAACTGGTGCTTCAATAAATTTATTTTTTAAAGTGTTAAACGAATTCAAGCACTCATCATTAAAATCAAAAATTTCATCTTTTAGCAACAATTTGCAAAGAGGTTTAGTAAGTTTGCTAAAATCTTTTGTGAACCTCCTATAAAAACTAGCATGTCCCAAAAATACCCTAACACCCTTAACATTTGTGAGCGGAGGTAAAGTTGAAATCACTTTATTTTTTTCCCGATCAACCTCAATCCCACGACTCGATACCACGTGTCCCAACACAATCCCCTCTTGAACCATAAAATGGCTCTTTTCCCAACTTAACACTAAATTCGTTTCTATGCAACGCTCTAAAACACGTTTTAATTGGTTCAAACATTACTCAAACGTCATACCAAATATCGAAAAGTCATCCATAAAAATTTCAAGTGAATCCCCGATCATATCAGAAAAAATAGCGATCATACATCTTTGAAAAGTGGCCGGGGCATTGCACAAACCGAATGGCATCCTCCGGAAGGCGAAGGTGCCATAAGGACAAGTAAAAGTGGTCTTTTGTTGGTCATCGGGGTGAATAGGAATTTGGTTGTACCCCGAGTAACCGTCTAGAAAAATAATAAAATTTTTGACCGGATAACATTTCAGTAATTTGGTCAATGAAAGGTGGAGGAAAATGGTCCTTGGAAGTTGCAGAATTCAACTTCCTATAATCTATGCAAATTCGCCACCCGGTTACCGGTCCGATGGCTATTTCCTCACCTTTCTTGTTCCTAACAATTTGAATACCCGCTTTCTTAGGAACAGTTTGAGTTGGACTTACCCATGTGCTATCGGAGATAGGATAGATAATACCTGCATTGAGCCATTTAAGTACCTCCTTTTTAACTACCTCTCGTATGTTCGGGTTAAGCCTCCTTTGTACATCTCTTGCGGGGTTTTCCCCCTCTTCGGTTATGATCTTGTGCATGACTATGGATGGGTTGATTCCCTTAAAGTCTACTATGGTCCACCCAATAGCCACCCGATGCTTCACCAAGACCTTCATTTAACTCCTCTTCCTGCTTCTTAGTCAAACCTGCAGAAATAATCACGGGAAGAGTGTTATTTTCTCCTACAAAACCATATTTTAAATCTTTAGGAAGTTCTTTAAGTTCAAGTGTAGGTGGTGATTCAAGTGAAGGCTTCAATTGTGAATCAATGTGCTCCGGTAAGCTCTCCACTTGAATGACCATGGTGGTCTCTGATCTCTCACTGCCATCAACTCCTGGCTCTCACCTTTAGCTTCCAACTCCTTGACCACATCCGCATAGCCCCTGCCAAACAAAACACACTCTTCGGGGATCCCATCCTCCTCATTACAAGGAAAAAATGGAGATATGTGTTTTTGAGTGCACATATCTTTCAGGTACTTTGCATAAGCCGGAATTTGCTTAATAGCATCTAAGAGGGGAAGATTTATTTTAACTTGTTTAAAAATTTCCCACATCTCTTCTTGTTGTGGGCCCCTTTTATTTGCTACCCTACTTTGGTTTGGTTCAATTAGTGCCTTAGGGAATGGTATTGTTTTCTCTTTTGGTTCAATTGACTCTTTATCTATCACCCTATTCTCAGATTCATTGAAAGTTACCTTTTTAAATTTCCTAGGGCTACTAGACTCGGTTTCAACTGGGTTTGGAACTGTTTCTGGTTGGTCATTTTCCAGCTCACTCTCACTGTCACTTACCCAATCCTCCACCACCCCATCAATTTTTGGTGAAGGTGTCCCCTCCTTATTATCTATGGACTTACCTGAAAGTAAAGTGGTGATCTTGTTGATTGGCACATGTCTTGTGTTCGTTAAGCTAGATGACTGATGTTGCGGGTTAATGGTGGTATCACTCGGCAACTTTCCTGGATCTCCTTTTAATGACTCGGCCACCAATTGACCCACTTGTTTGTCCAAGGCTTCATGATTTTTCTCTTGAATTTCAAACTTCCTCTCCAAACCCTTGATTGCATCCATGATACATGCCAATTGTGCTCCAAAGCCATCATCTTGCTTTGGTTGGGCTTGTTGATAACTTCTTTGTTGCTGATTTCCACCTTGGTTGTAGGTGTTCCATTGGCAGCCCCCTTGGTTGTATCCGGCTTGTCGGCCTTGATATTGCGTTTAAGCTCCTCCCTGCACATTAGAACCTTGAAAATCAGAATTCAATTGATTATTAGTGTTACCATACCTAAGATTTAGGTGGTTTCGAAGGCTGGGATGATAAGTGTTGGAATTCATGTCGTAGGGCTTTTGTTTCACATAATTGACATCTTCACCCTTCTTCACTGTTGCGGGACAATAATCTGCGAGATGGCCCAACTCTCCACAATTTGTGCACACCGAAATCTGTGCACTCGCTTTGACCTCTCCGAGTGCTCCACCCAACTTCAATTAGGCTACTTGCTTCTCTAAAAGAAGATTATGTTGTCGGAGCTTCTCAATTCTTTCCTTGGCCTCATAATGTATAGCCTTGACCGATGAGGATCTCGATCTTCTAGTATTCTGAGCAAGTCTCTTTGAGGCCGCACTCAACTGATCCATATGCCCCTAATCCACTGCTTCCGAGTTAGTTAAAAAGGTACCATTGCTGATGGAGTTCAAATCTCTTATGTCTTTCGGAAGTAGACCATCATAAAACGATTTAATGAGGTCCTATGTTTCTATCCCATGATGCGGACTCTTTCTCAACAAATCCTTGAACCGAGTGAATGCTTCGTGGAACGGTTCTCCCGAATGTTGCTGAAATGACTGGATTTCCTCTTTAACTTCACTTGTCTTGCTTATGGGGAAGTACTCCTCTAGAAAAGCCTCTTGCATTTGCTCCCATGTATAGATACTCCCTGCGGGCAAACTATCAAACCATCTTTTTGCCCGGTCCTTTAATGTGTATTGGAACAACATCAATTTGACATCCTCTGCTGTGAACCCTGGTGCTCGAATAGTAATGCAAATGGACTCGAATGCGTGAATGTGGAGATAAGGTTCTTCGGTCCGTTTTCCATAATATTTCGGTAGATGGCCCAAGTATTGCGGACAGACTTCAAAAGCTCTTGGTTAGCTCCAATTTGGGTAACCATTGCCGATGAACTTGGAACTACCACCGGATTGAAGTGGCTTACAACCCCTTGAACCGGTGCGTTCACTACTATCCTTGGAACTCCTCCTTCCATTTGTATTTGAGCTCCCCCATTATCCGGTTGAGTGAATTATGGTACTCCTCTTGGGGGTTGATCTCTTGGAACATTTGGTGCCACATTTGGAGGTGGTGCTCGTGCCCGGTTCCTTGGAGCTTCATTTTGTGGCTCCGCTCTATAACCATACCCATCATCATCTTCATTGGGGTCGTACCAGTCTTGACCCCACCGCTCCTATTGTCTCTGCCAATCTTGTTGCTCATACAATGGATTTTGTCTGAATTGGGGTTGGTTGGCATTTTGGAATTGTTGTGGTGGAGGTTGTTGTGGGGCTTGGCGAAATATAGGTGGTTGTTGTTGTGGTGGAAATGGTTGCCAACCTCGGTAGTGATAGTCTCCCGCATCATGATGTGATGATTTGGGAGACAAAGAGGGGAGGGAATCGTGACCATGGACACGAAATGGGGGAGTTTGAAGTGGAGGTGGTGATGCTTGTCGGTATGGGTTAGTGGGTTTTTGAGCTTGGGGAATATTTGGTGGAATGTTTGGATTTTGAGCCGGTGGGATGTTTGGGTTCACCGGCTTATTGTGAGGTGGATTTTAAGGTGGTTGGTTTTGCGGGTTGTTTTGATTTTGGTTTTGGTTTTGCCCCTCCATTAGTCTTTGATTTCTTTGCTCTGCTCGGTTCTACCGAGCTGCTCTTTCAATCTCTGGATTGTAGATCAAAGGCGATGTTTTACGGGAATGCCGCGTATGCATACAAATTCACCTAAAACCTGCAAAATTGGTCACAAAGAAGCAAACCAATTACATAGCACTGTTCCAGGGGATGAAAATAATGCAATAGAACAGAAAAAATGCAAACTTGAGTGGTCAAAAATTGAAAAACTTTCTGTGAAAAATGGTCCAAGGCATACGCCCGAAACTGTAACTTCTTAGGCGTACCGCCCCAGAAATGAATTCAACAGAATTTAAATTTCTTTTTTTTAGTTGTAGAAATTAACAAGAAATTAAAAACACTATTTTTAGGTTTTTTGGATTTTTTGAAAAATTAACTAAAAATGCAAATTAACTAAAAATCAACAAATCAAAAGGCGCAGTAATTCCCCGGCAATGGCGCCAATTTGATAATGGTTGTCCAGACCGTTATAAATCCCTAACTTAAATTGATTTTGTAGTAGTGGTAAGCTAGGGTTATCAAACCAAGGGAATGTGTGGAATTTGACTAATTGACTAGAAATTAACAATTAACTACTAAATTACCTAAATTTACCTAGATTGCCTCTTGGCTCTTGTTTAGTGAATTTGGTTGATTAACTACTAATTAACTAACTTAACAACTAAAGAAATTACTAAAGCTAAGATCTTGATTACTAAAAATTACTAAACAGATTACTGATGCGACAAGTTAACTACTTTTGGATCCTGGTTGGCTACCGTGGGCAAAAACTTAATTAATTGTCAATATCACATAGACATGATTCCCAATTGCCTAATCGACCTAATAACCTAGTTTCCTAATGGGCTGCTTAGTTCCTACCGCAAGGAATGGCTGAAACACGACAGTGGACCACTAAAACCCTAGTTTACTAGTTAACTGAACGAATTCAGCATGCGGGTACTCAACTGTTTCAAGAAAAACCGGAACAACTAACAACTAACAGTTAGGAACAGAACGAATCCACACAACCATTCACCAAAAGCATTTTTAAGAAAGTTAGCCGGACATGGCTAACGAAATAGACATGATTATAATTGACAATTGCATAATAAACTGTACCGAATGATTAAAAATACTCCAAAAATTTCTAAATAAGCTTGAAAATCCGTAACCCTAGTGCTCTGGTCGTACAAGAATGAGGAGGAAGTCTAAAAACTTAACATCCAAGTTTAAATAGCAAAACCCTAATTTTAGTTTTTGTCGACTGACTTGAAACGTACCGCCCCAAAATATATGATTTGGCGTGTACCGCGCGGGGTCTTGTTTTCGAATGATCTCCTTACTTTCAGGGAGTACCGCCCAGGTCTTGTTCTCAGGAATTCTTCTTCATTTTCTTCTTTCTTTGCTCACTTCCCGATCAATTCTCGACTTAGTACCGCTCAGCTTCCTTGATCTTCATAAAAGCTTATATTTAAGCAGTTTTAGCTCCATGTACCTCATAACATAAAACACCAGAAATGTAATGTAATCCAACCAATAGTTTTACTAAAAATAAAGAATTAATAACAATAATGCACGACATTTGGACTAACATCAGTTTGTCAATGGTAAGAATTTTAAACGGCAAAGAAATTGGAGTACGGTTGTAGGCAACCAATTAATAAAACGATTTCATGATAGGATTTCGTTGAGACTAGAAGTTGGAATCTTGAATCAAAACTGAAGCTTTATTTGAACGGTAAACAGGAAAATAGAAAGAAAAAAAACTAAACCGAGAAACGAAGTTGAGACAGGGCGGCGCGGTGGCGGCACGCCGCCCTGTCTAGGGTTTCAAAACGATGGTGACGGCTAAAGCAAAGGGATTTAGGGTTCCAAGGAGTTTGGCTCTGATTACCATGTAAAAATATGAAATCACTGAATAATATTCCTGAATAATTGGGCTAGAATATATAGATAATAGATTCCAAACCCTAGATACCTAATGAGCACGTGGTCTCATTATTAACCTTAATCTCTAAAAAATATGTTTAAAATTAAGATTATTATGAGAAAAAATTAAAACTAGAATTATAATCGACCAATATACGAAAATAACTAAGATTAAAAGGGGCTAAGTTTTCTTTTATTTTAAATTTAATTTTCTTTTACCAGATATGTTATCAACGGATCTGATTTTTCGTTGACCCGAAGAAAAATATAATATTAAGTCTATATATATACACGCATTAATAAAATATTGATATTGGAATATTGGATCCACCAAACTTTGACATGTTCTCACCGCTATTTTTGGCTGTACTAGATAATGTATATTAAGTTGCTTTATTAGAAGGTATCTTTTTTCATTTTTTTAAGGAGATCTTCATAAAGCGGTCGACCTGTCGTACCCCATATATCAAACCGTAGCGTGATATGTGACGTCCGTCTTCCGGACATGGTTTTGGCATGTGTTGTTTGTATGATTTACTCAGAGATAACAAAAACAACATTTTTTTTAACGATGCTTTCATTAGAACCAACCTAACTTAGCAAGAAGTCAAGAATGAAAAAAAAAAACAAGAAACAAACAAAAGAAAGAAGGAGAAGAGGACTTACATTTTGAAACCATCCCAATCCTTCCACTTTAATCCCTTCCAATTCCCTCTATTTTTTTTTAACGGCAAATTTGGATCACTGACGGGGACATTACACCACCCACCCGATCATCTCCAATCCGCATTAGGAGGAAACTCACCACTGGTGAGAAAACCCCCTGGCCCAACTTGTAACCCCCATTTTTATTCTTTTTGTTACAAGTGGGACTTGAACCCAAGACCTCCTCTTAAGGGGTCATACACCTTTGCCACTAGGCTAACTAGTGGTGTGTAATTTCCTCTATTTTTAACCCATAAGAAAGCAAGACATTTAACATCATTAAAAAGCACCGGGATGAAAATCGATCTACTCTTGCGATCAAAGTGAGAATCTTTCACTAATTTAACCAGATCCTTCATGTCAAAAGCATAAATCGAGGAACTCTACACTAAGCCGAGATCAAGTTTCAAAGAATAGCCGCCGTCCTACATCCAACGAGCAAATGATACAGCGTCTCCTTTCCATCCCCACAAATCGAGCAACTCTCATCTTCGATAATAACGTTCCGTCTAACGAGAGCATCTTTAGTTGGCACTCTCCTTTTCAATGCCCTCCAAAAGAACAAATTTATCTTTACCGGCACAAGTTTATTCCACGCCATGATAAAAAAAAAAGTCGAGGGAGATTGAGGATTTTTGCATTAACCTTTTAATAGACCCCACAGAAAAAATTCCGGAGTTGTCACCTTTCCACACAACCCGATCTCCCTCATGGACGATTAGACCCTCCAAATCTACCGAGTCCCGCTGCAACAAATCAATAATCCTATAGATATTGTTCCACACTCCCCCGAGCTCCCTGCGAACAGAAACCAAACCCACAGGAGCGACTTTTTTGTGAATGCCATATACCACTTACCTCCAGAGTCTATCTAGTTCATTATGAAACCGTCAAATCCACTTAACTAATAAACATATATTAGTGACGTCGAATGGAAGCAGCCCCAAGCCCCCTTCCTTAACCGGTTTGGTCACCTCATCTCTACTCACTCAATGAATGCATTTTTTAGATCCATCCCCACCACCCCAAAGAAAACTGTATCGGATACCTTCAATCATATCAATAATTTTTACCGGCGCCTTATAAAGGGAAAAGAAATAGGTTGGGAGACTTTCAAGCATCACTTTAACGAGAACCAATCTACCTCCAAACGATAGCCGAGAAGCTTTCCACCTCGAAAATCTTTTCTCAAAAATTTTGATCACTTCACCCCAAAACTTGATCCGGTTCATGTTTGCCCCAACCACAAGGCCCAAATATTTAAATGGTAACTCCCCATTTGAACATATAAGAAGATTGGCTTTTCTCATAATCTCCTCTTTGTCCACATGAAGACCAATAATTGAGCATTTTTTTAATTGATTTTTAAACCCGACACCATTTCAAAGATCCGAACAAGCCTTGTCAAATTGACGATGTTCAAATGTGACCAATTCCCAATGACAATGGCATCATCCGCAAATAAGAACAAAGAATATTAATTGGGATAAAAATTTAAATACAAATGTACGAAGAAATCTCGTAATAAAGATTTGTTCTTGCGTGAATTTAAGAGACATATGTGACTGAAAGATGAAAAAATTGAATTTATCACACAACCGAAATAATCGCAAAAGGTCAACTTCTTTTTTACATAATCCCTTAGTACATTTAAGAAAGAAAAAAAACATATTTTTGTAGAATAACATTAACCTTTTAATGGGTGAGCCTAAATCAGGTCGATAAAGAGTAGTCATCATATATAGGGTGAGGTTATTGTGAGAAGTTTAGTTTATATAAGAAGGATAAGAAGGAATCATAGCATTAGATCTTCAACTAAATGAACATTTATGGTCCAAAATTTTCTTATGTAAAATTAGAATGAAAAATTAAATAAAACAATAGATGGAATGGCATTATTGACTTTTTATCAAATCCCCTCATTTTTTAAATCTACATAACTCCTAGATGTGACATTATTTTTTTAAAAAGAATTACACCATAAAAACGAGCGTTTTTATCTTTAAAACGTGTATAGTGTTGCTATATAAAAAATTAAATTTTTTTTACTCTTTCGATTGTATTAAAATGTTCAGATCATTGTGTCATTGTGTCAAAATGTTCAGATCGTTGTGTCATATTGTGTCAGAAATGTTTAAATCATTGTGTCATATTGTGTCAAAATGTTCAGATGATTGTGTCATATAGTGTCAAAAACCGAAAGAGTATTTAATTTTATATATATCAACACTATATATATTTTTGACACAATGACACAATAACACAATTATCTGAACATTGTGTAAAAAATCGAAAGAGTAAATTTTTATTTATTTTTTATATAGCAACAGTATACCCGTTTTAAAGATAAAAAGTTGCTCGTTTTAGTGGTGTATTTTTTTTTAAAAAAATAATGTCGTAAGTGAAAGTTATGAATGTTTTAAAAAAATGGAGAAAGTGGGTAAAAAGTCAACAAAGATGGCTAAGACTAAAATACCTCTCTTTCCTTTTTTATTAGATCAAGATCCAATAGTTGAAAATTCTTCTTTATCCTTTTTATTCAAACCAAAGTTCTTATTTTAACGTATTCCATCATATATATAACTATTTTATTCTAAACTCAATTTCTTTTTTTTTTACCATATATGTTATCAACGTACGGATCTCATTTTTCGTTGACCCCTTGTAGAAAAATATAATATAAGTCTACGTATATATGCATTAATAAAATATAGATATTGGATCCACCAAACTTTGACATGGTCTCACCGCTATTTTTGGCTATACCTAGATAATGTATATTATTAATTAAGTTTCTTTATTAGACGGTATTTTTTTCTTTTTCTAAGGAAATCTCCATCAAGCTATCGTACCCCGGATTTCAGACCGTAGCGTGATGTGTGACACCCGTCTTCCGGAAATGGTTTTGGTAGCATGTTGTTTGTCTGACTTACTTATCGGTACATAATTTATCAGAGAAAATAAAAACAAAAGAAACTAAAACTTTATTTTATAACATAACTGAGTTTTACACAGCGGAAATATATGAAAACGAAATGAAACACCATACCAGTCTTCAATGCCAAACAGTAGCCATCACCGATGCCATATGCGAATCCGTCTTGCTCTTGCTACATGAAGGTTCACCGAAACCTAATATGCATACTTAAGTGATCAGCCTACGCTTATTAGTTATAGACATTATTCATTGTATTGTTTATGATAGTATAGGGGTGCGTTGTGTATTTATCTAGTCTATATATAGGACATGTAATCTTCAATAATGAGACAAGAGAAATACATTTATTTTCATGGTATCACAGCCTAAAAGTTCCTAACCCTAATTGTTTTTCTTGTGCCGTCGAGTCTCATCGCTCCTGCCGGCTACGGCCGAATTCTTGCAATTTCGACGAGTGAGATAGCCCTCTCCGCTACCCTTGACTACGGTCAAACAAATTAATTAATTTGTTGCATATATTGCTGCACGTGGATTCCTTTATTCCAATTATGATATATTTTGTGGTGATGAACAATTAATATGGTTGGTGGTAGACATCACGATTAGCTGCAACAACAAAATTTTACCAATTGTCTTTTTTTATTTGTTTGTTGGTAATAGTTGGTTCGTTTTATATCAAGACACAGTTTCTACAATTTGTCACGGAATACACATCATGCAGCACATGACGGACATGGTCTATGGACGTTATCCACCGGCTTCGACATGGTACATGGATACGGGTGCGTCTACTCATCTCACAGCCAACCCAGGTATATTTCAAAGCCCGTTGTCAAAATCTGATATTAGCAATATATTTGTTGGGAATGGCAATACGTTGCCGATTAAGGGTTCGGGTAATGCTTTACATCATCTCCCAAACCAAACCTATAAATTAAATAATGTCCTCTTAGCCCCTGACATCATAAAAAATCTTATTTCAGTTCGACAATTTTCTCGTGACAACCAAGTTGCAATTGAATTTGACCCACTTGGTTTTTCTTTAAAAGATCTTAAAACTGGCAAACTGCTTTCCCGACATAATAGCTCAGGTGACCTATATCCATTTACACCTCCGGTGAATAATGGTTTTGCTTGTTTAACTCAATCTTCGCATTTTTGGCACAATCGACTTGGTCACCCGGGATCCCAAGTTTTAGAGTCTTTGTCTTCTCGTCATTTTATTTCATGTAATAAGGACAAATTAGTCCATGTCTGTCATGCTTGTCAATTGTCAAAGAGTAAGCGTCTTCCATTTGTTGAGTCAGTGTCTAGTACTTTATCTAGTTTTGATATTATTCATTGTGATCTTTGGACTTCTCCTGTGTTAAGTAAAAGTGGTTACCAATATTACATGGTTTTAATTGATAATTTTTCTAATTTTGTTTGGATATATCCTTTAAAATTCAAATCTGAAACTTTTCCCACATTTGCTAAGTTTCACAAACTCATCCAAACTCAATTTAATAAAACCATTAAAACGTTTCAATGTGACTTAGGAGGAGAATTTGACAATCGCGAGTTCCACAAATTTGCGGTTGATCACGGCCTTGTATTTCGTTTCTCTTGCCCTCAGACTTCGTCTCAGAATGGCAAAGCTGAACGGATGATTCGTCGCCTTAACGACATCATCCGTGCTCTCCTAATGCAGGCGAATCTTCCACCTCCCTTTTGGGTGGAAGCTCTTCACACTGCCACATATTTGCATAATATTCTTCCAGTGAAACGTTTATCTTTTAATACCCCTGCGTTTGTTCTCTATGGTCGTCACCCCACATACGACCATCTTCGCACCTTCGGGTGTGCGTGTTATCCAAATATGTCTGCCACATCACCTCATAAACTTCACCCCCGGTCCACTAGGTGTATCTTCCTCGGGTATCCTAGTAATTTTCGCGGTTATCGATGTTTCGACCCAAACACCGGTAAAGTCCACATTTCTCGACACGTCGTCTTCGACGAAACGGTCTTTCCGTATCATGACACCACTCGACCACCCACTCCGGTCGTGGACGATCAACCCAATATACTGTCATGGTTTCCTCTACCAAACCCCAACCCGATTCAACCAAACAGCCCCATCTTGTCTCATGTCCACCCGCAATCTCCTCAGGCTACGGCCTCTCCTCAATCGTCCGAGTCATCTTCAGTTTCGTCATCCCAGGCTACAGCCTCTCCTGTGTCCTCAACATCAGCCCAACCGCAACCAAACCAACATCACATGACCACCCGTGCCAAAGCCGGTATCACCAAACCGGTTGTTCGTCTTAACCTTCATGTATCGAGTCAACCCACTATCTCGTCTATTCCTACATCGTACGCCAAAGCATTGTCTGACCCTAACTGGCAACAAGCCATGACCAATGAATTTAAGGCCTTGCAAGATATGGATACATGGGAATTAGTACCTAGACCATCGGGACAACCGGTTATTCGATGCATATGGTTGTTTAGACATAAGTTTAAGTCCGATGGGACTCTTGAGCGCTACAAAGCGCGGTTGGTAGCTAATGGTAAGTCTCAGACAGTGGGGATTGATTGCTTAGATACTTTTAGTCCGGTTGTTAAACCAGCTACGATTCGTACCGTATTATCGATAGCCACCTCACGAGGATGGCCAATTCATCAGTTAGATGTAAAGAATGCATTTTTGCATGGTGATTTGACAGAGACAGTATTCATGCAGCAGCCTCCAGGCTTTGTTGATCAGAGAGCCCCGGATTATGTGTGTCGCCTTAAGCGATCTTTATATGGCCTAAAACAGGCTCCGAGGGCTTGGTATAATCGTTTTTCATCATTCTTGTTCTCTATGGGATTCAAGAACAGCATTTGTGACACATCTTTATTTGTGTATCGCCACGGCATACACACTGCTTATTTGCTACTATATGTTGATGATATTGTTTTGACAGCCTCCGATCCGACGTTTCTTCGGACGATTATCGCTACTCTTTCGAAAGAGTTTGCTATGACTGATTTGGGTTTATTGCATCATTTTTTGGGCATTACGGTTACCCGAGACACATCCGGTTTATTCTTACAGCAGTCCCAGTATGCTCGAGACATCTTACAGCGTGCATCTATGAGTTCGTGCAAACCGTCTCATACCCCGGTTGACACTAATTCGAAGTTAAGTGAAACTGATGGTCCGTTATTGGCAGATGGCACTTTATACCGCAGTCTCGCTGGGGCGCTTCAGTATTTGACATTTACTCGCCCGGATATCACATATGCTGTTCAGCAGGTTTGTTTGTTTATGCATGCCCCTCGGGAACCACATTTTCAGTTTATGAAGCGCATATTGCGCTATATACAGGGCACACTTGATTATGGCGTTCGTATAACACGCTCCCCCACTGTATCTCTCACTGCTTATTCAGATGCAGATTGGGGGGGCTGTCCAGATTCTAGACGATCTACATCTGGTTATTGTGTATTTATGGGGGATAATCTCATATCTTGGTCGTCAAAACGCCAAGCCACAGTCTCTAGATCGAGTGCCGAGGCTGAATACAAGGGTGTAGCAAATGTTGTTGCAGAGGCTAGCTGGATTCGAAATCTGCTTTTGGAATTACATGTCCCAGTTCGTAGTGCTACAGTGGTTTACTGCGATAATGTCTCAGCTGTTTATTTATCAGGTAACCTAGTTCAACATCAACGCACCAAACATGTTGAGATAGACATTCACTTTGTTCGAGAAAAAGTTCGTGTTGGTCAAATTCGCGTATTACATGTCCCGTCAGAATTTCAGTATGCCGATATCTTCACTAAAGGCCTTCCTCGTACACTATTTACAAGTTTTCGAGACAGTTTGCGCGTTCGTCCTCCTCCCGCTCCAACTGAGGGGGCGTATTAGTTATAGACATTATTCATTGTATTGTTTATGATAGTATAGGGGTGCGTTGTGTATTTATCTAGTCTATATATAGGACATGTAATCTTCAATAATGAGACAAGAGAAATACATTTATTTTCAACGCTGATGAGTTTTAAGTTTCATTCGATCAAAAAACAATTTAAACAAAACAATCGGTTTTCAACAACATATTTTATCACAGAAAACAACATTGACATACTGTGACCAAAAGACACACCGACACCACTTCCCCACCAGTACACTTACACTCGCTCTAACTCACATTCTCTAACAACGCTTAAGTCTTCTAGGAAGAGTACCATGCCGTTGCATACGTTACCAAATCAACATGATAGAAAACAGGGATGATGATTTAGTTGGAGTTCCTCTTTTGCTCAATAATTAATATTAGTTTTTCAAGACACCGTGTTGAAGAAGTGTAATTCTCAGACAACACAATAATAGAAGCCCTCGATGCTTTGATTGCATTTTCCAATTTGGGTTTCAATAACTCTCTGGTTTGAATCTCTTTATCATCTAAAAAGGTTGCAAGGTTACCCTCCACGAGGGCTTTGTGGAGGTGATTGGTGAAGTTAATGCGAGTGCTAGCGCATCTACAACTTAAATATACGTTGTACTTAGGTTAAGAGTAATACTCTCCCCATTTCCCCATTTCCCCACTTCATTTTTGGTGCCACCTCATCATTCTTCACCCCTTCCCATTTTTCCCCATTTTGTGGGTAATGGTTTCCCCACACCCCCATTTCCCCAAACACTTAAAAAATTAAATTTTTTTTTAAAAAATAAACCTGAAAGAGCTGTTTTGGGGGGGCCCCACAAACCCATTTCCTTCTCCCGACCCCTTTCTCCTTCGGTCTCGGTACCCCGTCCCACCTTCCCGATCGGTGACCCCGACACCACCGCAGTGGTGTTCCCGATCGAACCGAGGCCACCGACCAGCCCCGATCCCACCTTCCCGAACCCATTACTATTACCCTTATGATCATAAGTTTTTGATGCAAAATATGAAGATGCTTCTACAGCTTTAGAGAGAATAACCGCTAATTCTGAGTTGCCATCTTCTTTTTTGAAGAGTTTTATTTAGGGTTAGAAACCATAAATACTAAATGGGCTTATATTATGGGCTACACAATCTACACCTATAATAAGTTAGATAGGAACTTTAGCCTAGTTTAATTGTAAATCACATATACGATCTTGCTAGTGCATTATCACAATCGGATTCGGACATACAAGGTAAATAATCTTCTTTATATTGATCACAGCTTGTAAACAGAGAGAACAATGAGTATTCAGGTTACACCAAGTAAAACACACACTTAAGAAAGCTCAGACCTCACTCACACACTCTGAAAACGAACTACAACCTATATATAGAGACTGATCCGCGGATCAACTTATCAGCGTATCAGGTGGTCCGGCGTACCACCTGATCCGCCACTGATCCGCCGGATCTACAAAACCCAAACTAATAACATTACATATTCAAAATACCAAGACCTAGCACTAGACAACACAAAATGCTCTAACAAACTCCCCCTTGTCTTGTGCTAGTCTTCAGAAACTTTTGACTCTGTCTTCTTCCAATCCCGTCTTCGGTTATTACCAGCATGAATCCCACCACCAAAACAAACATTTATCACTTTCTGAAATTGCATAGCTTGATCAAAACATTCAGGCTTGTAGAGAATCTTGTTAGAATGCAGCTTTTCAATATCATTCTTTGACAGATTTATCAATGACATCGGATCATAAATTCTCACAACCTTGTTATCTTCCTTGATCACAATCACAGCTTCTCCAGTCTCTTCATCATAATACCACCACATCAAAGTTTTGATGAAGTCCTGTTCCAGCCTTTTTAAAGGTATCTTCTTGAGCTGTACTGGCTTCTTATATTTCAGAATTACCTTTGGTCTGCCTGTGATAGGATGAATATCAGTTGAATGCTCAGAATAAGTTGGTCTTTGAGGAGTCAAAAACCTGAATCTTCCTTGACATTCTTCAATCAACTTTTCTTTAAACACAGCAGCCAAACTATTTCCTCCAGGATTCAAAAATCGACTTCTAGACAAGTCTCTCACATCACAGACAGGTAACGTGTTGAACCTTGAAGCATTCTTCAGATATATAATCCCATACTCCTTTTTTATAGCATAGCATTTGAGTTCAGAATCATACATCCAGCTTATAATCTTTCCAGAAGCTTGTCTGCCTTTTCTATCAAAGAATCTCTTCTGATCAACAGACTTTGAAGATTTTCCAACTTGAACTGGAAGCTTCTTTGCTCTCTGCTCTTTTAACCAAGCTTCAAATAACAGCTTCTTTTCCTCTTCTTCAGACAAATTAACAGACTCAGATGCTTCAGGTTGTTCTGATGGTTTCTCTGTTTCAACTTTCTCTTCACTATCTTTTCCAAAGAAATCAAAACCCTCAGAATAGTCGTTATCAGAAAAATTTCCATACATCGTTGGATCATTTGGATATTCTTCTGCCGTCACATCTTCTACTTCCACATGTTCATCTTCAAACACTACTTCTTCTTCTAAATCATCTTCCTGATATGGCTCAGCAACTGGCACCTTATCAACATCGTCCACATTTAAAGCAAATATGACAGCCAGCTGCTCTTTAGAGAACGGATTAACCAACTCTCCCTCTTTCATCTCAACCCTCGATATCGGAGTCACATCATATATCTCTTTGTCTGCAGACTCCCCCTGAGATGTCGTGGTTGTACCAGCAGCAGCAGATGATGTTCCTGCTGTATCAGTACCAGTACCCGCACCACTAGCACCACCTTCAAGATTATCAGGATCATCGTTTAAAAATTTCATAACATCCTCATCTTCTCTGCAAGATTCCTCAGGATTCGGCCTTTTCTCCCCCTGAGCAGCTAAAGCTGTAAGCATCTGCTTAAGCTGCTCACCCATAGTCAGAGACAATTGCTTCAATTCAGCAATTTCCCGATCCTTTGCTTCATCTTGAGCTTTTAATCTAGCAAGCTCCTTTGAATGAGATAAATCTCTGGCTACTAACTCTTTACACAAATTCTTCAGCCCAGAAATCTCTTCAGCTTGCACCTTGTTTGTATGTTCAACTTTATCAAATCTTGCTTGAAGCAATGCAATCTTTAAATCATTGGAAGAAATTGTTGAAGTAGTTGAAGAAGTGGAAGCAGAAACAGTAGTAGACGGTCTTTTGATAGTCAACTTTGTGATCGGACGTTGTTGTTGTGAACTCTGAACATCAGCTGTTATGGTGGTTGGTTGACTCGGGATAGAAGACGACGTAGTCACTTTCTGCTTCTTGCTAGGAGGACTTTGTCCAGACTTTCTGGCATCGGCAAGAAACGAACCAGGCTTCACTCCTTTGTATCCAATAGCCACACTTTTTACACGTTTGCCAGATACAACCTCAGGAGCTTTGCCTTTATCTACAAACTTTGACTTAGCAACAGACTCCTCCATACCAGGAGTATATAATGGATCATCATCTTTATCTTCAGCCTGCTTGCTCTGCTTCTCATATTTGGAAGTATCTGATTTTTGAGACTTCAGATATTCAAGATGTGCTTTGGAACCTTTCTTTACTGGAATTAATCTTGTATTATGAACAATTGTAGTATATTCACCAGAATCTGAATCTGTTTCAGATGAACTACCAATAACATCATCGTCCTCATCCAGAATATTCACCCGTTCAGATTCATTGACAACTTCAGAAGTTACTTGCTCTGGATTTTGTTGTTGAACAACAGGTTGTTGCACTACAGGTTCTTGCTCAGCAGGTTGTTCAATATCATCATCGTCTACAACCTCAGTCGGAAATCCTTTAATATCATACAGCAGTTCATCATCCGAACTATCAGAATGCTTAGCAGCACCATTAGCTGGAGCTACATAATCAGGTTTAGCAAGATGACCAATCAACCTCTTATTTGGTGGAGGAATAGAATTTCCCTTTCCCTTTCTCTTGTAGTACACAGGAATCTTTCCAACAGCTACTTTGTTCATGTGCTTCATTTCTATAACAGCAGCAACATTCTTTGGGAGATTCGGATGCAAATCATTCAGAATCATTTGAATAAACCTTGGGTACATGATGCTTCTTACTTGTTTTACCAATATATTTTCCTTCATGTAGTTAAAAATCCAACCAGAAAAATTGAATTCTCTGTTCAGCACCAATGCACAAAAGAAAGATAACACTTTCAAATCAAACTCTTCCTGACCTCTTGTTCTGTTTCCAAAACACTTAATGATAACGTGCATCAAGTATTTATATGGAGGACTCAGATTTGCTTTAAGATACCATTGAACACCCAATTGTCCATCATACTTGATTCTCCTAAGTAGAGCAATCAAATCCGCTTCATCAAATTCTGTAGGGAAATTAGCAGAATCATTCAATTGTAAAACCCTTCGCACATCAGCTTCAGTAATGACCACATCGGTATCCAGAATTTTTGCACGAATTACATGAGGAGTAACCGAACAATCAACTTGTGCTGAATTCCAGAACATGACCAATAAGTCTTAATATGGAAGACATTCATGAGTAGCAGCATAAAATATTCTTGAACGTCTGACAAACTCAAAAATGTTAAGAAGATGTGGCTTCCATTTTTCTGCAACATCAAGACAGGCACAAACATTTTGTTCTCCGATTGATTTAAAATCTGCCATATCTGTTCATGTCAACAAAACAAACTGTCATTAAAATCAGTTAACACAATCAAAATGCTCAATAACACTCTCTGATGTTAAGTAAAACGTTCAAACGAATAACTTTTTGAAAAAAAATCTGAGCGGATCAACCACGGATCAAAAATTGTGCATCCGGATCATCTGGTCCGGCGGATCAATTGCGGATCACTTGATCCTGTGAATCATTTGATCCGGCGGATCACTTGATCCGGCGGATCAAACCCGTTGACTGCGAATCAGATTAGTGAACCGGATCAGTTTGAAAATCTGATCCGGCGGATCAGTTGATCCGGCGGACGAACAGTTACCGAACAGTCACTTCGAATTTTATGCACTTTTGAAGTGTTTGTTTTGGAATCAAAGAACAAGGGTTTATACAGGAGAGTATTGCGACTCTCACAATGTATTTCATACACATAAACATTGGTTAAAACCGGTTAAACAAACATCAAGCCGTTTTTCCCAAAAACCGAGAGTTTAAAACTCAAATTTAACGCGATTCAGACAACCATTGCAGAAATATTCCTTTGGCGGATTGGTGGACTTGAAGACCCAAGAAAAATCCCATCTCGCCCATTGAGCTCATTTCAAACTTCGTTTGCATAACCCGCTCAAACTCTTTACATAAGCTGTCATTCGTGCTCCCAAAAATAATATCGTCCACATAGACTTGAACAAGTAATAGATCCTTCTCAAATTTCTTCGAAAACAGAGTACAATCCACTTTGCCACGACAAAAACCGTTGTCAAGCAAATGAGTAGAAAGCGTCTCATACCAAGCTCTCGGGGCTTGATGAAGACCATACAACGCTTTATCTAACTTGTACACACGGTGTGGATAATCAGGATCATAAAAACCAGGCGTAATTTACTCTTTTTTTTATTTATTTATTGCATCATTTTCTTAACTCTTTAATAAATACAATTCAACATTTTCTTTGGCTTTACAAATAATATAAAATAAGTTTTTGTTTAGAAAGTATTCACCTTCTTAATTTTTTTACGTTCATAATAAAATATTAATTTATCCTTTAAAAAAACTTCAAACCTCATTTTTTCAAAGAAAATAACAAAATTTGTTATATTTTTTTCATAGAAATGGATTTTAATTAATTTTAAATGTGTTTATAAAAAAATAAAATACTAGTTAGAGAAAATGTTTTAAAAATGATTTTTAAAAAATCTTAATAATTTTATTTAATAAACTTTTTCACATTTAAATGCAGATCGCATATTTTTAAAACTTCAGTAATTACATATAGATGTCTTTTTTAGTTTCTCTAAACAGTTCATTTAAGTTCTTTAGTCAACATTATTTTTTTGTTATTTTTTAAAAAATAATCAATATTTTAAATTTTTTAGTCAATGTTATTTTTAATCTTCATATCTTTTTTTTTTAACAAACATCAATATTTTAAGATCTTTAGTCAATATTATTTTTATTTTTCATGTTTTGTTTTTAAACAAGAACCAGTATTTTAAATTCTTTAGTCAATGTTATTTTAAATCTCAGGTCCCTGAGATTTACACAATAGAAAATCTTTATTAAAAATATCTTCAATCTACATTTAAACCTTTACTAGTAAATTAGACTAGAGGTCCTTGAGATTTACACAAGTGACAAAAGAGGTCCCTAGAGTTTTAAAATTATGGAAAAGGTCCCTAACATTTGTATTAGTGTAACGAAAGAGGTCCCTCCATTAGTTAATCCCGTTAAATACAAACGGGGTTAACTAACGGAGGACCTCTTTTGTTACACTTATACAAACGTTAGGGCCCTTTTTATAATTTTAAAACTCTAGGGACCTCTTTCATTACTTGTGTAAACCTCAGGGACCTCTGGTGTAATTACTCGTAATTTTAATGACTTGATAAATCTTTTATTATGTAAAAAATAAATATATCTAATATAAAATAAACTAAAAGTGCGATATAATTAACTATGTAGTCTGGTTTGATTTTATACGGTTTTGAAAACACCGAAACCGCAAACTAAACCGTTTGTTACAGACTTTTAATATTAAAAATCGAAACTGAACCGTTGAAATTCAAAACCGAGCCGAACCAACGGTTTGGACGTTTGAAAATGAAGCGTGAACTAAACCGTTTGTTACAGACTTTTAATATTAAAAATCGAAACTGAACCGTTGAAATTCAAAACCGAGCCGAACCAACGGTTTGGACGTTTGAAAATGAAGCGTGAACACTCCTAATATACACACAAAGGCCACCATATACCAGAAAATTAAGACTCTACGTGGTGACAATAAATTCTAAA
>JBCNJP010000023.1:83246056-83263598 GCA_039602395.1 Deinandra increscens subsp. villosa | reverse complement strand
AACCCATTTGACCCGTTAAGCTTTACCCAACACTTTCACTTACTCATAGTTGTTCCAATTGCACTTAAACCTGGGCCATCACACATTTTTACATACATGTTCCTACTACAAGCTATGAGCATTGTATGGATTGTAGGAACCCCCAAGTATTTATCAATGGTGTCTTATCGTTCACGTATGCAACCTTCGCATCATCTAGGAACGACACCACTTGACAACTCAACATGGCTTCCACAACCTCATTCAAGATCAATGCTCATGACATGTTTTTGCAACCTTATGCAAGCCTTTGGCTCACCATGGCTCCAATGAGTCATTTAGCAAGCACAAGTATGCATTTCATTGCCAAGATTACTATTGAATCATAAGTACATACATTCATTAAAATTTGCAATACTATAACGTGTAGGAATACGTTACAAGACAATTCATACAATTTCACAATTATTATGGTTCATATAAACCATTTAGCACCCATGTATCCATACCGTACAAGGTTCAACATTATACATCTAAGATGTCATAATGTAACCTTGTTTAGGCACATCATCAATTAGTTAGAGTTCAACTCTACTTAACCTATTTCGTATCTTGTCAACCGTGAACAAATTTAACGCTTTACTTGTCAATTTGCATCGCATAACATTATAACATTAACGGGTAATATAATAAATGTGTAACATAACATAGATGTTACCTTGTGAGCTAGAGCTTCCACCACTCGCCTTCCCTTGATTATCCTCTTGATCACCTTGCAAGCCTATTAGGTCACTAATCAAGTTAGGACCTACCATGACCAATATCAAGCATATAATCATCCACTAAAATGGATCCAATATAACACATAACCACATATGCATACCTCCAACAAGGTGACTATTTAGTATAACTTCACCTACGCTGGTTCATTCACTCAAATTTAACATCCTCTATATGCATACAACCTATATTCTAGCACTTTGGTCATTTTCCAAGCAATAGAGCTCATGCAGGCATTTCATCAAACACCTTGTGTGCACAATTTCATACATGCATGAAATCCAATCTTTTGAATCTTTCTAGCTACCATTTAACATAACTTAGGTGGAATCCCTTCCAACCCAACATCATACATACAAATTCATCAAATATCTTACATGTATTTACATCATAGACTACCATTATACATAACTTTTAGGTAGTCACTAACCCAAGTGTTCATCTTATGAAATTGGTGTCTAAATCACCAAATTGATGATCACACAAGGATTCTACATAGTAAAGCAAGGCCCTAACAACCAGAGATACAAGATTAACCAACAAATTTGAAGTTTCTAGATCCTCATTTTCGTGACCTAGACATGCACAAGATGGAGGATCACTTACTTGATTCATGGGTAGGTTTTAGATGCAAGAAAACACTTTCAATTTCACTCTAGATTGCAGAAAATCACAGCTTCACCCTTGATTACGGGGGAATCGAATTTTAGGGCTTGGGAGGAGGGTTGGTCGATCACCAGGTCGTGAATGGCGACCTCCCCCTTCCCCAATTCTTTTGTTTAGTTTAGTTTGTCCAATTGACACTTTAAACCCCTCAATTTCCAGCTTTGGTTTTTTAATTACCCAAAACAGTAAATTTCACCATATACCCAAGTATATTTATCATATTAGAAAATTTTAACCAAGTTAGAGGTTTTCCATCTTCCACGTTAAATAAACATGATATTTAACGTAATTACTCAAAAGAAACCGGGATGTTACAGTCATGGGAGGAGGGGGCGGAGGAGGTGAAGTGTTCCTGGGAGTTCGGCGTCTCGGTGGCATGATTTCGCTTTAAGTTACAATTGTCAACATAAAGAAAATTATAGATAATATGTAAATGGGGTTATTACATGCTCGAGAATAACTTCCACGACATACATCAATTGCTAGAACATTTTACACGCAAACTCAACCAAGAGACGTAAGATAGAAAGGATGAAGTAACATAACGTGTCATAGCAATCACAATATTATAAACTACACAACCATAGCATGATAACAATAATTCCATAAACACAAGATAACATAACATTAAACACCATTTATATTACATCCATAGTTTTTCTACCATATTACAGATAAAACATATCCAAAATAAACAAGTTTTCATCATGGGCTCACAGTCCCGATCACAATCAAAGTTAACATGTTTCATCCGTAAAATGGCTATCAAAATAAACTAGGTCTAATCTACCTAGAATGGTGGTGGGGGTGGAGGTCCAAGAGGCATGAAAAAGACGGCCGGTCCCTGAGTCATGGTCTGGAGGGTGGCGAGGAGTCGTCCAGAAACAAACTCCAAGGCTGAGACCCTCCTCTGCAAGCTCTCATGTGAGAGGAGCAGATCGGTAGTGGCCATGTTGACTCTAGTCATATGGGCATGGAGGGACCCCATGGCGCCGTCAGTGGCGCTCATGCGTCCGGTCAGGGCGGTCAGCTGGTTCCTGAGGAGTGTCACCTCAGGAGAGGTAGGTAACTGGCGGACAACGGCATCCAGCTCCCCCTAGTCAGTCTCGATGCGCCTCAGACTAGCCACCAGTAATGGTACAGTTTCAGAGATGGGCTCGTCAGTGAAGGGTGAAATACCTATGGGCACACGGCGGGAGGGGTCGGGGAGTGAGGACTCTCCTCGATCATAGCTGCTCTGGATCTCCTCCTCGATCCTCCAGTGCTGGACCTGACCCAGCATCCATTCCAGGTGAGGTAGCTCGAACACATAGCGCCGTTTGGGCGCTGGCTCCTCGAGAGTGACTCGGACCTCACGAGTCCGGGATGGACCAGGCGCCCGTCCCGGGGTGAATCCCCGTCTACCGCCACCAGGTGTGGCGACATAGGTCTTCACAGACCGATCTCGGCCTGCGAAGGGGTCGATGGTGCTAGAAGCACCAATAGGGGCCTCACCGCCAGCAGTGGCGGTGGGAGCAGGGTGGTCCATGGTATCATCTGAGGTCAGTGGCCTGAGTGGCTTCATAAAGCTGGAAGGTATGGTAGATCGGCGGATAGTACCCACAGTAGCCCCCTCTAACTCGGGACTGGAGGGTACGTGATCCTCGGGCGAGGGCGTGTAGTCCTCAGGTACTGGGTCCTCGGGTGATGGTGTGTAGTCCTCCACACTCTGCTCCCCGTCGGAATCGGCAATGCAAATGACTTCCCTGGAAGCCATCTCTGCGATATAGTATTCCCACAGGAAACATGTGTCAGTAACATCATGATAGTATAGAACTAAAGCAAGGAAGCAAAGCATAGGTAACACATAAGCTAGCATAAGTAAACATATCGAAGATGAGGTCTTGCATGCAAATGGTAGTTTCGGAGTGGGTTATAGTCCAGGTTTTGGTTTTCGTTTTGTTTGTTTGTTTATCCTGGTTCGCTATAACCACGGCTCTGATACCAATCTGTCACACCCCGGTCAACGGTATCGGGTGTGAGCGAGAATGGAATCATAGTCGAGGATACATATAACAACATCTAATACATTTAAAACTTTATAAAACATTACGTCATTATATTGCAGCGGAAAATGATAGTGGATAATGATAATGTCTTACATTTCGAAAACAAGTCTTAAATTTATAATAAAACATTGAACGGTTTATTTAGGGTAATCGGTACTATGACTCCAAAAGCAGGTCCGATAGCATAGATAAGCCCCATTTGCATGTCTTGACGAAGTTGCATCAGTTACCTAAGAAATCATGAATTTTAAAAGGGTCAACATAAAGTTGGTGAGGTTCACATGTTTATGATTTATCAGTTAAACATTTGTAAAACAGTTTTCAGTATACTTAAATATTACAAGGGTTTATCGTTGTGGATGTATGAGCTCACCTGAACCTTGATTTCAAATACTAACGGTTTACCCACCCAGCATCTCTTGCCCAGAGATGTTTAACAGAGCAGAATAACTGACGTGTACCCCCAGACAATCCGGAGTCAGAACTGGAGCTACCAGTTAGGGTAGGGTTGTCAACCCAAATAGATCTATTCACTAGCTATCGTTTCGTACAGAAGTAATTGAAATCAATTAATGATGGGATTTCGGTTGTACAAACGTTTATAACGATAATGTACCAAGTTGGGCAAATCAGTAAGAGAACAAGTAGTCATACGGCTAACAGATAAACCATAATATTAAGTAAAAAGCATTTAACAGTTTTCATGATTTCTCCCCCAAAGTATAAAACAGTTAAAAGGAAAATGGGTCGTGAAACTCACTGAATCAGCAGGTATGTAGTAAATAAGCAACGTAGGAACGGTAGCACGTAACGTCCTAAATAATTAAACAACAAATGCATAAGGTCTGTGATCTTTTGAGTAACATAAGTACCCAAGTGATACCGGTCAAGTCTTGACGTTTTAATCTCGTTTATATATGTTTGAAAACCCGTTAGCTTGTATTTATTAAATAAATACATTCATGATTATTTATATTTATGTTTAATAAATATAAACAAGGATTTATTATTTAATAACAAATCAAGTATTGATCATCGAGTTTAAAATAATAATGTTTTATTATCATTTTTATAAGTTCGTTATAATTATTAAAATAATTATGACGTTTCCACAAATAATCTCTCGTTCGATTATTTATAAATTGGGAAGCACTACAAGAAAATGGGGTTTTCCCGACTACATTTTTCATACTTTTCCCGACTACATGTTGTCGCTAAAAGTTTTCCCGACTACATGTTGTCTGGAAAAAGTTGTCGGGAAAAGTTCGTCGTAGAAGGCCAAAATTGTCGTCGGGAAAAAGTTGTCGGGAAAAGTACCACTTTTCCCGACTACATGTCGTCGGCACTACCCATTAATTAAAAAAAATAAAAAAAAAATTTTTAGTATTCCCGACTACATGTAGTCGGGAAAAGTCTATTTTTTTAAAAAAGCTGCTGTTTTTTTTAAACCTGCTGTTAAGCACCTGTATTATTTATAAAACCTGCTATATAAACATATTGAAGATAACCTGGATTGGATACCATAAAATTAAACATTCTTCAAGTGTCAGAAAATGTCTAAAACATAAATAATACATGTTTAGGTTTGAAACAACGTGGATCAAATATAAAAACCAAAACCAACGTACGCCTACTCGTCTCTATCATCGTCTTCGTCATTGTTCTGGTTGCTTTGAGATGGCATTGTTGGGAAATCTATACCCGGCTTCATAGCACACATTTGTTCAAAAAATTGACTCATTTGTTGATTGACTCGTGCATCGACTCGGTCATTGACATCTTGATAAGAGTGTGCTTCTTGTGAAGCAAATGATGACAAAGAAGACATTTTGGGTGCCGCGTGCCTAATCTTTGCACCAATCCCCGGTTGATGGTACCTTGCATCAATTTCACCCTAAGAAGGCGTCTTAGCCCTTAAATAAAAAGATTAACAATTACATGGTACATTCTTACCCAAACAAACGATGGCTTATCAAGCATTCATACCCTATTCATACATATTCGCATATGACTTCAATTTCATACTCATGGTTCTAGACTTCTGTCTTCCTTCTCATTCTTCTACCTTCCTCATCAAGAGCTCCAAGAGAAATTGAAAACCAAAAACAAATAATAAGAATCAAAAGATCTAGAACAAAAACAATTATAATAAATGAAAAGCTTCTTGGCTTAGTCTGTGTTGATTAATTCAAGCATACAAATCCTTATCGGCTGCAAAACTATCGTCGCGCCAAGATATAGAATTCGTCGAGCAAACTACAGTTCAAGCATAGAGCATAAACACTTTGTGTGAAACCTTATAAAACACAGCCATGATAAAATTTCAACTTAATTATGCAATTTTTATTAGGAAATCTGATTGATTACAATTTTACTAATAAAGAACAAACTAAGAACAAAGAACAAAACTTTCATGAATGTGCACATTATATGGACCCAAATTCATATGGCTATAATATCGGGTGTAAAAAGTTGAAGAAACAGGGACCTATCAATAGCACTTTCATCAATGAAAGACCAAGAACAAACAAAGAACAAAGAACAAACCATAGCAAAGCACAAACATTTGATTTTCGAACTAATTTAACATACGTATTTGAAGACCAAGAACAATTCAAGAACATAAAAACCTACTCTAATCGAACAAGAGTACACTAACCTCTGATTTTGAGTTCGTTCTTTAAAAATCACCTCAGAAAATCGCCCACAGCAGCAGCGCTCGTTTTTCTTAGAAGAAACAGCAGCAGCGATCGTCTGGTAGTCGATTAGGGTTTTATTTAGGGGAGGGTTTTTCCCGACTACATGTAGTCGGGAAAACCAATCAATGTTCTCGATAATAATAGTGCGTACGACGTCGTTGCGTTTAATGAAATATATTAAATAAAAAAAATAAAAAAAACACATTTCCCGACGACATGTAGTCGGGAATAGTTACACAAAAATAAATCTTTAATTTTTATAAATAAAAATAAACTAAAACAAAGAAATAAAAATAAATTAAAATAAGAAAAGGTATTCCCGACGACATGTAGTCGGGAAATGTCAACCCGAAAAAATTCCCTATGGCGGTCACTTTTTCTTTTACCCGCTAAAATGATCCAATAAAAAATTAAAAATAAAAAAGGTATTCCCGACTACATGTAGTCGGGAAAAGTCGACCGGGAAAATCTTTTTGGCGGGTCCCATTGTCGACGACATGTTGTCGAGAATGGTAATAAAAAAATTATTTTTTTTAATTTTTATTCAGGGGCTTTCCCGACTACATGTATTAGCGACGACATATGTAGTCGGGAAAAGTGTAGTCGGGAAAAGTCAAATTTCTTGTAGTGAAGGATATTACACAAGTTTTATAAATAATAATCTTTATTATTTTACTTGTAAAAACAGAGTCTCTTTTAGTTAAAAATTATAGTTATTAATTTATAACTATTTTAACTAGTTAAGAAAAGTCTTGGAAACTTCTAAATAATTATTGGTTTAAATAATTATTTATTTGTTATGACGTCTTAAAAAAAATATTTATTTTGAAAACGTCATGAAGCATATAATTATGTTATTACTTGGACTTATATGTTTTTCTCTTAAGACGTTTATGAAAGTCGTGTCTTCAGATAAACCCATTTATCCGACGTTATTGCGTATATCGCCGTGTTGGTCCCGGTTTTATTACTACACAACGTCTTTATGTTTAGATCGTTTTGAGTTAACAAAACGATTATAAAAAATTCATCAAGTCTTCCAACATGTAAGACTTGCATTTATTTTTATAAAAGTGATTTATTTTTATAAAAATCTTCATTTACTCATAAAGAACAAAGGCTAGATTTTGTTTCCTTTTATAGGAATTTAAGAATCCTTAAATGTTATAATAAGTCCAAGTAAATGATTTGATATAAATGATGTCTTGCTATTTTTAGATAAAGTTTATAAATTCCTTTGACAAAAAGGGAAGGTTTTTAATAAAAGAATGTTATGGTTTTTATCCAAATGTTTAATGTTTCCAAGTTGTAGGTGGATTCTATAAAAATAAATTATGTCAAAGTCTACTAACTTTTATTTATTTTTATTAATTCAAATAGTTCAAATAATCATATGACTTGATTATTTTTAGTTGTCATCTACTTTTATTATATTTAAACATGATAAGTCCACTAATTATATATTTATGTCCAAATCCACTAACACATTTCATGTGTTAGGACCAAATTTAAACAAGCAAATATATAACAAACATATCTACTAACACTTTTAGGTGTTAGGACCAAATGCAAATAAATGTAAAGACAATCTACTAACACTTAGTGTTAGGACATGAAATTAAATAACAATCACTAACACATTTGTGTTAGGACAAAAAATATAAACATGTATAGATTGTTAGTTAACATTCATGATTTTTTTTATATGAAGACGCTTGAGTTTTTGTTTAAATCGACTAACTTATGAAACCAAAGTCTCATAAACACAAGAATCTTGGTGCACACTTGCTAGTTTCCTTTGATTTCGCAAATGTGTTTCACCACACTTGTTGGCTATCTTTAAGCATTTAAAATTCACCATCAAAGTGTTTGATCTTGGAAGAAAGGAGATTAAGAAAAGAGTTTTGTTAGTTGATTAAACAAAACACAAGCATTCTTGATTATTTGGTTTAGTTGTCAAGACTTGGTGGGTTTTTCTTTGGTGGTAAGTATGAAATAAACATAGGAGAAAAGTGGTAGAAAACTCACAAGGGTTGTGAGTTCGAAACCGAGAGGAGGGAGGGGGATTCCGGTGAGGGGTGGTGGTCCGGCGGTGGTGCTACGGTGGCAGGGGGTGGCCGGCAGTGGGGCTGTGACCGGCGGCGGCGGCAGGCGGTGGGGTGGTGGCCGGCCGGTTGCTTGAGAGGGAGAGGGAGAGTGTGTTTTGGTTTGGTTTTTGTTGGGTGTGGGGAGACAAGGGGGCTTGGTCCTCTCTTTTTTATAAGCTAGATTAACATCATTAACCATTGGTTAATGATGTGTTGTCAAGCTCTCATAATCTCTAGCATTTCTTGGTTAGTTTATATAATCCTCTCATGAGTTTTATAAAAGTTTAACATTTTTATAAAATATAAGGTGGTTAAGTGTTTATAAGAATCACAACTTTTTAATATAAAACCCAAGTATATTAAATCCAATAGAATGGTGGTTTTTATTTTTATAAAAGTTGTTGGACCAAATTTTATAAAAATATTAGTGGGTTATATTTTATAAAACAAGTGGGTTTAAACAAATTAATTAATTTGTTTACAATTGAGCCAAAGCCCAATCGAAATGGGGAGGGAAAATGGGTCGAAGCCCATTCGGTTTGAGGTATGGGTACGAGCCGAAGCCCAAGGGAAAATCGGGATGAGAATGGGCCGAGGCCCATTCGGGTTTTGTAGATGGGCCGAAGCCCGTTTAAGTTTGGGGATGGGCCGCGAAGGGAAGGAAGAACCGGTTGGGCCGGTTTCGGCCCAATGTGATACGGGCCGCGGGTCGGGTATCCGGGTTGGGGATTTTACTCGGTTAGTCGAGTCGAGTCGTCGGGTTAAGTTTCGGGTTCATCCGAGTCGTTTTGGGCTTATTGGGCTTTACTGGGCCCTATAGAGTTAACGAATATTGTTTTGGTTAAAGTCTTGACAACGTAATATTTTTCGTAATGTTTTTAGTTCATAAAACGTTTTATCAGTTTATATCAGTTTGATAAAATATAAAATGTCAATTTTATATTTAATTTCTTATTATTAAAATTCCATTTTTAATAGAATGAGACTTTCATATTTCACGGTTATTTAACGCGATATTTAAATCAGTTAATCATTTAACTAACACAGTTAATCATGCGGTTTAAAACAGTAATTCACATAATTATCACGTAATGAAAGTCAACAAAAGTCAACGGAGAGAAGGTTTGACCTGATTTTTGGACCGGGTGTCACATAAGTGATGCGTAAGTTTGGATATATAAAAATCAGGTCAAGTTTTAATTGGTAAATACCAAGTGACCAAACTACTCACCAAGGCAGTGCACCCGTCGTATGCAATATAGTATTGGTAAGAACCGAATATCAATCCATGGACGCTCTACAGTCTCCCGATACCGAATCGTTGCTAATATTTAACTGATGAAAGTGATTTGGCAAAATAATACTAAAATCTAAGCTAAATAACTAAAACCGACAAAACAGCCAAAAACCGGATAACACGCTGAAAAATCAGAGAAAGGAAGCATCACCTAGACTAGACGCCTCTAAACCCAATAAGACGCCTATTTTGACTAATCAACATGATTACTACCCACTAATGATGAAAACCAAAATGAAATAGGACTATAGACACATCCTAATCACTAAGGTAATCCTAATTTAAGCTCAGATAGAAAAACTATGTAAAATTGCCCAACGATCTAATTGCTTCGGTCAAAGCAGACTAAACGCACATATAAAAGTAAACCACAAGAAAGGTATCTCTAAATGGCTCCTAACACATGCAATGATACTTAAATGAATAACCTAGGACCTAGAAAATTCTAAACACGAATAAGCGAGCTCGAATCTTATGGTCATAAGCACCCTAACTCACTAAACAATGTGAAGTTATTTCCTAGTACATGAAATGAATGGTCAAACCAATCCCACATAAATGCACACAAATTCAGCCTCAAATCCATATCATATTATCATGTAGGAGGTCTCCGGATCATGCATTTATCAATAAAGTCTAAAAAGTCAACCGATTAACAATAAGCTAATCAATAAATGGTTGTAGTTCTACATTCCACATCATATAGCCCACATAACATGATAAAAACATAAACTAAACATGCATACATGTTCATCCAAGGCATCCAAATCAGAATCAATAAGCAATTTCACATGATCTTATCAAAAAGTCAAACTAGAAAGTCAAACGGGTCAAGAATCATCCAATCTAGGCAATACAATATGAGGTCAGCTTAGATACATGCTCAACATCAAGAAAAATCTAATCTTGGTAACATTCATCATCAAGAAAAAAATTAAAAAGATGAAAAAAACAAGAACTAGGTGAAAAATCAAACCGAAAGCTTAAAAAATCTTCAATCTTTGAATCAAAAAGCTTTGATCTTGATCCTTAATCCTTCCATGATGTTTCCAGATGTTAATGGGGTTTTTATTAGGGTTTTAGGGGTGTTCATAACAATAGGGGTTTTCGGTTGAACCTTACCCAATAATATTAATAGTTTTAACCCAATTACCCAAACCCAACTAATTACAATATACTTAAAACTAAAAATTCCAAGAAATATGGGAAATTAGTAGGTGAGCACCGACTATGGACTACCGAGCACGAAAAATCGACAATCACGATTCAAGAATCAAGAGAGCAGGTGAGCAGGGAGTGACGGAGCGACTCGGAGTTGGCGGGGTAGCGATCGACTGAAAATCCGACGAGGCGACGGCGACTGATAAGTCGGCGACTTCGGTCAGGATCTTTCATCTTTGTCCTTTGATTTGGTCTATAATTCTGAATCTTTGTCTAATTGTATTGAACCTTTATCTGATTATCTCTTTGATTTGGTCCATAATTTTGATTTGTGAATTGTCTTCATGAGAACAGAGAACTTAAATGTCTTGATGACGATTGATGAATGACGTACGATACTACTCGTGTTATACGTTTTTTATATTTTAGGCTGTTTCTTATCATGTAACATGACCTGACCCGACCTGAACATAACCGGTTTAAAAAAAGATTGTATATATGGTTGGACGATCAAACACCGAAAATTTCCGAACCCCATAAAAAATCATGGGTTCACCACTGTTATGAACACAAATAGTGAAAATCTTGAAGCGAAATTAATTGTGGCATTTGAAGGTTGGTTACCACAGTCGTAAATCAAAACACGAAAATTTTTAGATCATAAGCTCGATCTTCATAAGTTCATTAACTTGAAAAAGAGGATATCTCATAAAATCGGTGTTACCAAGTCTCTCTATATACTGTTTTTCTTTATTTAGAGCACCTTTTAAAGTCATTGACAAATTGGAGAAATATACAAGAAGATTTATGTGGGGTGGGAACAATGCGAAAGATAAAACTCATTCGCTATATTTTTCACTGCTGTTACGATTGACTTTCCAGTATGGGACTTGTTAGGTTTTGTTTTTCCATTTTATAAAAGAATATAAATGGTTAATGGCGTAATTATGACTACAAAAGTATTATTATTGTAATTATAACCCAATCTTTGATTTGTTTGCAAGATTTGAGTGTCATATGTTTTTTTTTTTTAACGGCGAATATTATTAAGCACGGCTAAAAATCCTTAGCAAGACGCTAGGGGCCGTCGGGGAACGAGGGACTTACATAGAAAAAGAGAGCCAGTCTTGCCAAGCAATAGACCGGTCTTTACAACGATACAAGAACCAGAGGAAACTTCTACATTTAATTTCAACAATAACCCGTTGAATGGAGGGGGTTCGCCGGTTAAAGATGGCATTGTTTCTCTCCGTCCAAATACACCAACATCCCGTCAAAAAAATAATGTTCACCGCCTTGTGTTTCCAGGGAGGGGAAGACACCGTTTTGTGGATGTTAACAAGATCCAACACCGAGAAAACAATCACCGGAGGAATACGACACCATTGAGCCAACACCTGCCACACCGTATCGGAAAAAGGGCAGCCCGTAAATAAGTGAGAAATCGATTCGTACCCGTCCCCACATAGAACGCAAAATTCGGACGCAACATGAATGTTTCGGTGCGATAGAGCGTCCTTCGTAGGAAGCCGGTCCAAAACCGCGCGCCATGCAAGAATATTGATTTTTAGCGGCACAAATTTGCACCACTGGAATCCAAAGTTCAAGCAATGCTCCGCCAAGGAGCATAATAAGCCTCTGATAGATTTGACCGAAAATGTTCCTTCATTTCCCACAGTCCAATGCCACGTTCCATTTTGTTCAATAATTAGCCCATGTAATTTAATTCCAATGTTAGCTAGCTCAGAGGAATTTTTGGAAATTGCTTTCCATATGCCAGAGGCAGAAGGCAGAAGAGGTAAGGGCATATGGATTGTGGTCCTAGAATGAATGCACTGCACCACACGACGCCATAAACGGGTCGACTCTATCTTATACCGCCACACCCATTTGGAGAGGAGGCACCGATTACTGGCTTCTAATGACTCAAGGCCCAAGCCCCCTGCTTCCTTAGGACGCAAAACGTTGTGTCAGGCCACCCAGAGAATCTTAGAATTAGAAGAATCACCACCCCACAAAAATTTGAATTGGATTTTTTACAGAGTCTCGAGGACCCTTTTGGGGGCTCGGTAAAGTGAGAAAAAAAAAAGATGGGAAGGCAATCCAAAACGGATTTAATGAGCACCAACCTACCGCCAAAGGAAAGATGCTTAGCTTTCCAGACCGAGAGCCTCTTATGAAAAGTCTCGACGACTTTATTCCAATGTTTAGCAAGATTCATATTCACTCCAACCACCAAGCCAAGATATTCAAATGGGAAGTCTGTGACTTTGCACCCGAGAATAATCGCCTTAAGATTAATTTCATTCACCTCCACATTGATACCTACCAAACTACATTTGTGTAAATTAACACACAGGCCTGAAACCAAAAAAAAATCCCCATAATAGCCTCCTTAAGTTGATAAAATTAGCGGGCGTCCATTGACCCAAAATCATTACGTCGTCTGCAAAAAGGAGATGCGGAATACTCGGTCCGTCTTGAGGGAGTGGAGACCATGGAAAATGCCCAAATTAGACGCCTTAGACATCATCCAATGAAAGGCTTCCATCACAATGATAAACAAGTAAGGAGATAGTGGGTCTCCCTGTCGAATGCCTTTTAAACAATCAAACTCTTTTGATGGCGATCCGTTAATAAGAATGGACAAGCGAGAAGCCTTCAACACCCCATTCACCCAAAGACGCCACCTTTCCGGAAAATTCATTTGAAGGAGAATGGAGTCCAAAAATTCCCATTCAAGTGAGTCATAAGCCTTATTAAAATCGATCTTAAAGAACGTGGCTCGATATTTGATCCTTTTTTAGCCAAGCAAGAATCTCATTAATAATTAATGGGCCATCCACAATATTCCGATTAGCAACAAAAGCCATTTCAGTTTCGGAAATAATAGAATCCATCACCAACTTCATGCGGTTTGCAAACACCTTGGACACGACTTTAGGAATGCACCCAAGAAGGGTGATGGGGCGAAAGTCATCGAAGGTTTGTGGATCTAAGGATTTCGGAACCAGACAAATGAAGGAAGAAGAACAACACTTGTGGAGAGAACCTTCCGCATGAAAGTGGTCCAAAACCGCCTTAAAATCCGCCCCTATAATATCCAAAATTTTTTTTATGAAAGTAAAATTGAAGCCGTCCGGCCCGGGGGCTTTATCACTACCACAGTCCCACACAGCACTTTTAACTTCCTCCATAGAAAATGGGGCAATAAGAGTCGAGGCCTCCTGATCCGAAATGCGTTTTATCCCCTGGCACACCATTTTAGGGCGATTGGAATTATTGGACTGGAATTTATTTTGGAAAAAAACAAGGGCCTGATTATTTATAATATCCGGATCGGTGGTCCAACAGTTATTAATAAGAATGTCGTTGATGCGGTTAGACGCCCAGTTAGCTTTCATTAATTAGGCCATGAAAATAAGATGTGTTCTCGTCCTCCTGAGTGGCCCAACGAATTCGGGCTTTTTGAGCCAAATCCATTCTTCTATTATCATCGATAACCGAAAGCTCTTTTTTTATTTTCCCCCATTCTTCTAATTCGATGGCCGATAAATGACGGATTTCCGACATCGAATCCCATTTGTTATAGGCTGCCAAAAGGTTTTTCAAATAGGTCTCTTCATTCTGATGCCTCTGATGGTTCCAGGATTTAATATCCTTCTTAATTCTTTTCAATTTACCATGAAGAATTAGATCAGGACTCCCATGGCTCACGTTTGAGTGTCATATGTGAGAGTATAAAAGGGAGACCCTTTAATTTGTTGAAAGGTTACTATACTTTGTCTTTTACGGAACTGCAATACTTATTTAGCTCCACTTTTGTTACATGCATGCGTTCACATTTTTTTCTTATAATGTGTGCTTGAATTTAAAAAAAAAAAATCTACATGAGAATTATGTCGTACCATACTTATGGTACCTAAACTATTTTGTTTTTGGTCACCTTTAAAGCATAAGCCATATGTACTTGCCCACCATACATACCTCTCTAACAACACTATTGACATGTACTACACACAGAGCCGGCCTAATGGGTCAAGCAAGTGAAGCAAGGGCTTAGGGCCTCCAAAATTTTAGGGCCTTCATTTAAAATTTTGGTCCAGAAAAGGTGTATATTAATAAAATATGTTGGGAGAACATTAGAAGATTTGTTATTAGCTCAACTGGTAAGGATGGGAGGTATGCTCGTTTCATTGATATATTAGGCATCAAATTTGACCAATAGGATGATGCCAACAGGAGAGAGAAAGATTAGATGTAGAATGATGATTTTGTAGGGGGTATGCTCATTTAGTCATGGTTTAGACATGGATTAAATATTTTTTTTCATTTTCTTTTTAATCTAAAACAAATATAATTAAACTAACACATTTAATATAAAATAAAAAAACAATTCATTAATTATTAAATTAAAAAAAATTACAAAGTCCTAAAAATAAAAAAATTACCAAGTCCTAAAAATATAAAATTACCAACTCCTAAAAAAAATTACCAAGTCCTAAAAAAAAATTACCAAGTCCTAAAAAAAAAATACAAAGTCCACCATCTAAAAATCACACGGCCATCCGTATCTAGCCGCAACTCGACGTTTTTCCTCTAAAAGTACCGGGAGGAGTGATTCGGGCACCTTATCGTGAGGCCTCAAATACAACTCGAGGTCACGAGCCCGTTGTTCTTCGTCCATCGTCTCCCGTTGTCGATCCATCGTCCTCCCAACCTTCTCGTACATTTCCCTCTTCTTTTGAGCGGTTTCATGTCGAACAGTCCGCTTGTCGACCTTTTCATCCTCCCATTTCAACTCAAACCTCTCCATCACCTCCAAAGCATTCGCCGATCCTTTTGTCGACGAGTCACCACCCGACTTCTTGCTTGAGCCTTTTCTTCGTGGCGGGTGACTCGACATCGAGTTCTCATTCAAGTCGGGCAAACGACTCGGCAATTGTGCCGAGTCGGCATCGTTTGACGTTGTGTACTCGCCCGATACCGATACCTTGGTCCTCTTCGACGACTCGGCAACACCACCAACCTTTTGTTGTGGTGCAAGCCACTTTGGGTGATCCTTCACCACCTTCCAAGCTTCGACGTGCGTGAAACCTTTCCTCTCATACATTTGTTGATAATCCCGCATCGTCTTCTCACGAACGTCAACATCACTCGCACCACTAGCCCGCGCACATGTCTACGATTAAAAATAAATAAATTAAATATATTTTTAAAAATTGTTTTTTTTAAAAAAATAAATTTTATAAAAAATACTTACATTTTGGGTGTACAACCCGTTGAACCTCGACATCGCCTTGTTCAAGTTGTTCCATTTGGTGTTAACCATGTGAACGGTTCGACCGGTATCACGTCCACTCAAACCGTTGAAGTGATTGAGGACCCGTTGCCAAAACGATTCACGTGATTGTTGATCACCAACTCTCCCGTCTTCGGTGATGTAGATGTAGGATTGCGCCAAAATCGCTTCCTCCGCGGGCGACCAATAGGTCCTCTTCTTCTTGCCACCTTTCACCGGTTGTGTAGGTTCCTCGTCTTCTTCCTCTTCGGCATCGTCTTGCATAGCGGCATCTTGTTCTTCTTCTTCCTCCGCTTCTTGCACCTCAATTTCTTCATCAACTTCCTCCGATTCGGAGTCAACATCAACACGTCGAGGTTCACGATATTGGGTGTTATGATACATCGATTGGTGTTGTTGAATTTGCGACGAATGCGGCGTATAAAAAGGTGGTTGCGGTCCATACACACCACCCACTAAATCAACAAACGATTGTTGTTGATAGAAACCGGGTTGTGATGGTGGCGGAGGTGGTGGTTGTGAGTAGAAAACGGGTGGTTGGTTTGGTGGTGGTTGCGAGTGTGGTTGAGGAACGTTGGAGGATTGAGCTCGATCTTTCCGGATTTTCGGTCGGAATTTTTTTCCTCCGGTAGCGGGTGACTTGTTCTTCCTTGATGAATCCATGGTGATTGAGAGTGATTCTTGTTTATGTTATTGTGTTTGAGAGAGGAGTAGAGGTGTAGAAAAAATTTGGTGTTTATGGGGTGTTTTATATTGGTATATATTAGTATTTGGTTGATTAACAAAAAATTAAGTAGGCGTTGCATGTGCAACGGTCGAAAATAACAGGCAAAAAATTCTCGGCATCAATCGGCGAAAGAATGCCATTGGGGGGGGGGTGGTTTATGCCGAATGCCGCGTATGCCGACCAACACTCGGTATACATGCCGAGCTCGGCATCAATGATGCCGATGATTGCGATGTGCGCAATCATGCACACCGCCCACCCTAAGGGTGCGTAGCGTTATTTCTCCAAGCCCATGTTCGAAACTGGTTTGCAACTTTTTCTTTGCCTTTATGGCTCCAAGGTTCCAATTCTTTTAATTAGGTGATTCGTTTTCCATGGTTCTGTTTCATTAAAAATTCAGTATGGTTTTTATTTATTTATTTATTTTTTTTTAATTATATATTTCCAATATATATTTTCTATTTCTTTCTTATATTTTCCTAACATCAATTTATTTTTACAAAATCTAGATTTGATTTTCGCTTTTGCAATAGGTTTAATTTGTATCCTCATTTTAGTTTTTTTTACGAATCTAATTTCATATTGCTTACATAGGCATGACATTCGTTCTTTTATAACAACTCAAAGGGTAATTTTTTTGTTGATCGTTTTATTATATGATAATACCATGCTAGTTTAAAATCAAAAGTTATGAATTGAGTAATTCGAAAAATTCATAATAAAATTAAGACTTGAGGGCCCCAACTTTAAAATTTTTATTTGAGGCCTCCAAATATCTTGAGCTGCCCCTGATTAC
>JBCNJP010000023.1:83223694-83245556 GCA_039602395.1 Deinandra increscens subsp. villosa | reverse complement strand
AGAATTTATGTGAAACCAATTTCTGTGAAACCAAACACACAGCTCTGGGAAATCTCTGTGAAACCAAAATCACATATCTCAACATCGGTTGAGATGAAGAAGGTAGGTATTTTTTTTTGTTTTTTGTTTTTCTTTAAAGAATGACAGAAGGTAGATATGTGGGCAAGAGCAAGAATATTTTACTAATGCTTTCTTTGAACCTTTATGGTGAAATTATTAGTGTCAAAGTGTGTTATCATTTTGGGGGTTTTTATTTTGGTGAACATGTTACCATCAGAGGCTTTGGTATCTAACTGTGTTTTTTATTTTGTGCATGTTTATATTGTAAGTTTTGCATATATAATTGTACTCTTTTTATAAATTTGATACTTTCGTTCAAGTTTGTGTAGTTTTTGAGGATCAAGCACATGTTTTACTATTAATCGCATCACTGTTAATAAGTATGACATTAATGTTTGTGTAGTTTTGAGGATCTATCACCATTGCTACAACTCTAATTTTTTTAGTATAACACTAGTGCTAGTGGTTAGTAATATTGATGCTACCCACTGCTACAACTCTAATGTTTTTAGTATAACACTATTAATAGTATAACATTAATGTTTGTGTAGTTTTGAGGACCGGTGTTACTAAATTATAACACCACTGTTTAATAGTTATAACACTAGTGCTAGTGGACATAATGATAAAAAATATTGAAATATACACTACTCTTAGTAGTCAAAATTGTATTTTTTGTGCATTATAAGTTGTACATTAAGATATTATATTACTATTAACAGCTACAACAGTAATATTTTTTATATATAACACTGGTGCTTGTAGAATTATAGGTAAAAATTTTAAAATATTGAGAGTGTTTATCTGGTAGCAGCAGTGTTATTAAATCATAACACCACTGTTAATAGTTATAACACTAGTGCTAGTGGACATAATGATAAAAAAATATTGAAATATACACTACTGTTAATAGTCAAACTTGTATTTTTTGTGCATTATAAGTTGTACATTAAGATATTATACTACTACTAACAGCTACAACAGTAATGTTTTTTATATATAACACCGGTGATAGTAGAATTATAGGTAAAAATGTAAAAAAAAATATCTAAAAAAGTTTTAAAAAAAAAAGTCGAGACTATATTGAAATTAAAGATAAAAACGAGACGAGTCTAATGGTGTAATTTTTATAAAAAACCGACATAGAATAAAAAAGTTAATGCCTTTTTAAAATGGAGGGGGTTGTTTATTGTAGTGTGTTAATTGACTATTTGCCCTTTTGAATTAATAAAAAAAAAGAATATGACACTTGTCATCATCTGGTGCATCCTGATTTTTATAGTGTGTTAATAACCATTAGATGAGGGTTATTGAGTTATATGTTTAACAAGGGTTATAAATCATTCCACTCCCTATATACCATATATATATATATATATATATATATAGGGTGAGGTTCATTGTAGACACTTTCGCATGTGAAATAGATCTTTTTCACATGTGAAAGTTTCTAATTAATGAGAAAAAAGAAAAAAAGAAAAAAGAAAATTAATCACAACCATTAGATCAAAAGATCTAATGGTGAAAAAGGGTGTCTACCTGTCTACACTTATAGGGGTGTCTACAATGAACTTTTCACTATATATATATATATATATATATATATATATATATATATATATATATATATACACATACATATATATATATATATATATATTATATATATAGGGGAGGGGTATAATGAAAACCCCTTCGAGTTTGGAAAACCTCTCCGAGTTAAGAAAACCTCTCCGAGTTTGGAAAACCGTGAAAACCAAGTTAAAAATGTCCCAAAAACGATTTTTTTTCTTCAAATTGTTTTAGTGATTCTATGCATTAATACAAGCCCAATGGTGAAAAAAATCAAAAAAAAACGTCGAGTAGGTTTTTTTTTTAAAATTTCTGAAATCTGACTTTACGTCATGTTACGTATGTAAATTACCTCTGTTACATATGTAACATTACCCTGTTACATATGTAACATCGGTCATAAAATATTTTTTTTTTAAAAAATTACTAGGCGTTTTTTTTCTTTTTTGCATAAAGGGGTTTTATTTTTTAACTTAGAGAGTCACCATAAAAAAATCGGAACAAAAAACGAATTTTTTAGTTTGGTTTTCACGGTTTTCCAAACTCGGAGAGGTTTTCATTTTATCCTTCCTCTCTCTCTCTCTCTCTCTCTCTATATATATATATATATATATATATATATATATATATATATATATAGATACATAAGTATATATATAATTATAAAGAATACATGTTTAATAACCAACGTGATTGAATATTGATAAATACGTGTGATATACGTGTTTAATGTGGTAGTTTACGTATGATATATGTATTTGTATATATCGTTATGTGTATCCCGATGTTAGAAATTAATGAAAACATATCCTAATATAATTTGGGGCATAAAATAATAATTGTAGAAAAGTTTAAGGGGTTAAATCGTATTACATAGAAGTTAAGAGATCAAAATTATCAAATTGTTAAACTTGGCTCGCGGATCGCGAAGGGTGGCTGGGAAACAGTCATGGGCTGCGTAGGGTCTGTGGATGGGAATGGAACAACAACTCGAGTTGTAGCTCACGAATTCACCCTTTACGTGTCGTTTTTCGTTCGTTAGTCCCTGTAAACGTGTCTAGAGCCCAAGCCTACCTCAATTAGTATAAATAGTGGTTGAATTCCATCAATTATACTCGCCAATTTCGAGATCTCTAACCCAAAGACCCTAAAAACGTCCAAGAACTTCTTTGGAGAAATTGGAGCCGATCGTGAAGAGCTAGTAGCTTAAAATCTACAGTAGATCATCATTTGGTATGCTTAACAAAAGCACTCTATTAATTTCTGTGTTCATATTCATTTGATTAGAGTTCTAGAAATGATTAAAATTAGGGTTTTCTTAGCATGTTTTGCTAAAATTAAGTAATCGGGAAGGAATTAGGGTCTGATATGCAATAGTATGTCATAACATAACATTTTTTAAGAAAATGCTAACTTAATTTGATGTTTCGTAATGATTTGATATGAATTTGAGAAACGAGTCATAATTATGGTTCTTGATAGGTTTTAGTTAAAATTGGCCAATTGAGGTTAAATTAGAGTCTAATATTTTGAGGTATGTTATATTATGCTATAATAGATAAAAACCCTAAGTTTATTTCATATTCCAAAGAGTTTTGGTGAATTGAGAATTAAGTCAAATTAGGGTTTTGAAAGATGATTATCTAAAATTGAACAATCAGTGATGAATTGGGATTTGATTGTTGGTATTATAAAATTTATATATATTAAGTATATATGAGCTCAGATTTGATGAATAATCAAGTATTGAATATACCAAGATAATCGGTTATTTAGAACATGTGCGGACAAGAAGGGTAAACGCATGTACACTGGGTTTTTTTGCTAGGTAGGGGTGTCACATAAATCCCCACAGGGACCTGGAGCACTTACCTGGAGATTCCCGAGTGAGTGTTTACTTATAGGAAAGTGCGTCTTCATATTATCATTAAAGGGTAATTTGGTCACTTAATATTAGAAAATACATCATCTTAATTATTCGATATTATTAGGATTATAATAACACTAGGAGATGTTTGTAATGTAAAGCCCTGTATTAATGCGATATGATACGAGATTAGATTTTGATTGAGGATCATAACAGAGATTCTGTCTAGTTAACCGAGTAAAGAATTAAGGCGAGTTCTATGACTATGCCCTTTTTAAATGTTTTTGGGCAGACAAGTATATGTGAAAGTTGTGAATTCTATGAGCCCATTTTTAAATGTTTTATAAATTTTGAATATTTCCGGGCTGATATACATAGGGTATTACGGAAATACATTCAATTGCTTATATGTGAACTGGTATACATGTTATGTTATGAAAATGCTTTCATTTGCTTATACGTATTGCTCTTGTTTGCGAAAAATGATTATTTGTAATAAAAGTGATATATATATATATATATATATATATATATATATATATTACTTGCTTTGAAATTAATTGGCCAAGTGATAAAGGACTTGTTAGTAGACGTATAGTGAATATGTATCTATATATGAGAACATGTTATGCATTTACTATATTATTATGTGGTGAATACGTTGCGATACATCCTATATATATATACGGATGTTAAATTAGGGGATGCTCATTAGATACAATATATGAATATCTTATCATTGTCCACTAACAAACCAAAGGCTCTTGGGCATTTGACTAGGGACGGGTAGTGTGCATATTTGGGAGTTAAGTCATTTAGATGAGAAAATGACTTGATAGAACTAAGCATAAAGTTGGTAGTGAAGAAAGAAGGGTCGCTGCTTCCCCATAGTGGTTGCTTAGGGAACCATGTATGGACGGAGTTGTAGTTGGCCATTGTAACAACTATCTTAATTGTGACAAGATGGGGCAACGGGTGCAGTGGCGAGTGGACTTTTCCTAGAAGTCAGAAGATTTGTTTGAAGAATGAAGGGTCGGTGCTTTCTCATAGTGGCGGCTTAGGGAACCGTGTACAGACAGAGCTGCAGTTGATCACTATAAGAACTATCTTAATTGTAACGAGATGGGGCGACGGATGCAGTGAGGAGTGGACTTTTCTTAGAAGAAGCGTTGATTAAAGATTGTGACTTTGAGAGTGTGCGTAGAGATTTTGTTGAGGATGTGTCTTAAGATGAATAAATAATAGTGGTAAAAAGGTGTTGTAAGACGTTTTAGCGTTGTCGACTTCGACCTTCGGACCTTTCATAGTTCCGTTCAGGCATTCAGCCATTCTTTATCACGAGTACGGTTGTTCGAGACCTTCCATTTAGACCATTCTTTCAAGTTCCATCACGATTCCATCTACATCCGTGGTATGTGTTTTTCATCACGACTTCGACCTTCCATTCAGCCATGGTCATCTACTTATATACTTATAGCCTTCTTGTTTAACAGGTATGGACATATATAACGGGTCCAATGGCCTAATTAGTCCATTCAAATAACAAACAGGTCTGAGCAGGTCGCAGATCTAATGACCCAAATTTTTTGCAGTCCACAACATCAAGAACCGTGAACCCGACCCATGAAAACCGAACCGACCCAGACCGATTTCACTAATTTCAATTTTAGCCTAGTTCTGACTTCAAGAATTTACGGTTCCACGAGTTTACGGAACCGGTCGGTTCAGCCCAATACTCAACCCTATTTACAAGCTAAGGAACAACTATTACGCCACATGAAGTTTGTTTACAGGATTCAGATCAAATATCTATCTATATATCTATATATAATATATATATGAAAAGATTGGATGCCACATGGCATCACCACAACAAATCATTTTGTGGTTTTCCCGCTCAAATTTTTTCCAATAAATGAAATTTGACTTTCACAATATAGTTATGATTATTCAAAAATAGAAAGAGTCTAATTACAAACTGTATAATTACGTCTTTAATTATATTCTAAAAAAGTTAAACACATTTAAAGATTAAATTATATATCGTAAATGAGGGATTTGGATTTGAAAAAAAAAGAGTCAATTTTAAATCCAATGAGCCTTAAATATTGTAATTTCAAACAACTAAATTAATTCTTATAAATTTTTAATAGAGATATTATCGTTATAATTGCATTCTTAATTTTATTATTTTTTACAAACAATTATTTCTTAAATAAATATAACAATATAATTAATATCAATAATTTTTTTTATTGTTTAGCTATACAAATTCCCAAATATATGTATCATAAGGGTGTCCTTGAGTGGTGCTTATGACTACTCTTAGATTATTCATGCACGATTATAATCAAATGGTTTTGTTTTTGTGTTTGTTTTTATAACTGAAGATGGGTATGATACAAACTTTAATTTTCTCTTAAGTTTTAGAGATTATACTAATGTTTATATCATTTTTATATTTTACTAGGAAGTGAAAGTGACTCATTGTACGTAGAAGAACCATTGATACTTTTAACTGGATATTTCTAATAAAAAAAATCTTAGATAAGATAAAGAATCATTAGTACATTTTAGTTTTGATTTTTTTAAATACCGCCGTACAATGCACGGGTTTTGAATTATCGAATTACATTTATTATAATATTTAAATTGTTGGATTTATTTTTTTAAAAAACCACCCGTGCGTCGCACGGGTATCAAAAACTAGTTGATGTATATGTAAATAGAAACCTGGAAACATGATAAAATATAATATATAAAATAATTAATTAAAAACCAGTTCTAGGGTCTCGAACCTAGGTCACTACCCGGGTCGAGCCTTTACTAAGGACATATTCCACTCTGGCGTTATGGATATCGTGAAACAATAAAAAAAATGAACTATCTCAAAGCCAATTTGCTTCTTGTAAATGTTATATATGGAATGGGCTGAACTTTTGACACATTAAACTTTTAATGGCTCGTAGTTTTTTTTGTTTTAATTTTATATTGTTAGTAAACTCGAGCAGGTCTATTTTTTAGAGGCAATTGCATATTCCGCCTTTAAACTTGTGAAATCACATATTTTTTCAACTTATGTTAAAAGAACATTGTATATTATGCATTGAAAACTTATAAGATCCATGTTGTAAACTTTCAACGTAGCGTAGAATATCTAAGGTGTAGCAAACCTCTTCTTTAGTAGCATGACATTCCGATAGTAAAGTGACGTATTGCTAAATTAAAGGTTATCTTTATTTTCTTTGAACTCAATCTCTAGATTTCTTAAAAATAAATATATACACCATTATATGTAATTTATACCCACCTTTTAGTCGTTGGGTATATATCTTAACCTAAGCTTTTCACCTTTCTAACTTAAGGTTGCTTGGTAGGCGTATTCCGTGAATACCTAATGCTTAGTTTTTAGGTAAAAACAATAGCGAGTAGGAAAATATAAAGCAGCTATACTTTACAAAATTTAAACAAGGGCAGTAAAAATCGGTTTGATCTTTTATGGTGTTTCTTTTCTTTCTTTCAGACTTTGTAGTTTTTCTAGCTTTGGGCTAGTTTTTAATATATCTCCGCTATTCGTGAAAAAAAAAAGATAAAATACAAGATAAATAATATTATAGTACCTGCCCTTTGCATCCTTCCCTTTTAAATTAGAAACTTGTTTAAGTGCATTCTTCCATATCTCCATCTTCTTACCCAACCGATTTTTCTCCTCCAAATTCGTCTTCACCTCCATGTTTACCTTATGCTTTGCCATAGCTTCTCCAAAGCTGCCTTGTTGCTTCCTGACATCGGCCGGCTCTACATGATAGAAAACGGGGATTACGATTTGGTTGGAGTCCCTCTTTTGCTCAAGAATTAATACTAGTTCTTCAAGACACCATGTTGAAGAAGCGTAATTCTGAGACAACACAATAACAGAAGCCCTCGATGCTTTGATTGCATTTTCTAACTCGGGTTTCAAAAATTCTCCGGTTTGAATCTCTTCATCGTCCAAAAAGGTTGCGAGGTTAGCATCCACCAGGGCTTTGTGGAGGTGGTTTGTGAAGTTAAGACGGGTGTCAATACCTCTAAAACTTAAGAATACATCGTACTTATGATCATAAGTTGGTGATGAAGAAGATGAAGATGCCTCTCCAACTTCAGAGAGAATGACCATTGATTATGTTTTGAATTAGAGGAAGTTGTGAATGATTTGAGAGAGAAGGAGAAGAGGAGGAATCTTTATTATATAAAGAGTGAGATAGATCAAGCAAGTAGTACTTTTTTTTCATAATTGAAGACAGTTGTATTTCTAATTATTCTTTGATAATTATGCCTTTTTAAAAGTCCACGTTTTGTAAATATAACTTGGAAAGAGAAAGAAAAACCAATCTGATTTATGCCTTTTTAACAGTCTATGTTTTGTAAATATAACTTGGTGAGAAAGAAAAACCAATCTGAAAACAAGAAAATCTTGGTGAGCCTACATCTCAAAAGAAGAAATATCCAAAGAAAAAGAAAAATCATATCTAAAAGGTTGTCGGAGAGTGAGGGGTTGTCTTTGATTGCTCCTTTTACCAAAAAGGAAGTGAAAGAGGACGTGTGGATGTGTGGTAGTGAGAAGTCTCCCGGGCCGGACGGCTTTAATTTTGGTTTTTTTTAAAAGGTTTTGGGAGCTGTTCGAAAACGATTTTATGGAGATCTTGAATAGTTTTCATGAAAACGGGAAGATTAACAAAGGTTGTGGGTCCTCGTTCATCCATCTCATCCCTAAAATTAGAGACCCTCAATCCCTAAACGATTTTCGGCCTATTAGTTTGGTGGGATGCATCACCAAAGTTATATCTAAAGTTCCTGCGAATCGTATCAAGATGGTCATTGGGGGCCTTATCTCCGACAATCAAATGGCTTTTGTGACAAATAGAAACATTATAGATGGACCCCTTATCCTTGATGAGGTGATCTCGTGGGGAAATAGAAGCAAGTTTAAAATGATGATGTTCAAGGTGGATTTTGAGAAAGCATATGACTCCATAGAATGGAGCTTTTTGGATTCCATGCTTCTTCAAATGAATTTCCCGGCCAAATGGAGAGAATGGATCCAAGGTTGTCTTCTCTCCTCTCGTGCTTCGGTCATCGTTAATGGGTCCCCTACATGGGAGTTTCAATATTCCCGTGGCCTTCGCCAAGGGGATCCCATCTCTCCGTTTCTCTTTCTTATTGTCATGGAGTCGTTTTCGTGGATGTTGGAGAAGGCGGGTAGGGTTGGTGTCTTTAGTGGGGTTCCTATCCCCAACGGTGGGCCGAATCTTTCACACGTGCTTTTCGCAGATGATGCTTTGATTTTGGGTGCTTGGTCAGATTTGAACATTTCCAACTTAGCCCGCCTTCTTAGAAGCTTTTTCTTAGTGTCCGGGTTGAAGGTTAATTTAGGCAAATGTTGCCTTTTTGGTCTTAATTGTGTTCTGCAGGACGTTGAGTCCAAGGCCTCTTTATTGAGGTGTAAAAGTGCTATGATCCCCTTCAAACACTTAGGTCTCTCCGTTGGTGTCAATCTTAACTGGGTGGTGAATTGGAAAAACCGGTTATCGAAGCTTTTGAGTCCCGCCTTTCCAAATGGAAAGCGTCCAAGTTATCTATGGGTGGGAGATTGACCCTTGTCAAGTCGGTGTTGGAAAGTATTCCCCTTTATTTTTTTCTCTTTTTAAGGCTCCGGTTAAAGTCCTACAAAAACTCGAGAGTATTAGATTCAATTTTCTTTGGGGTGGTGGTTTGGATAAGAAGAAAATACACTGGGTGAGGAAGGAGCTTTGTTGCCTTCCGATCGATAAAGGAGGTTTGGGTCTTGATTCGATGGAGAATTGGAATCTTTCCCTTATGTCTATATGGATCTGGAGGTATAATAATGAGCCTTTCAAGTTCTGGAGAAAGGTTATAGATGGCATACATGGCCTAAGGGGTGATAACAACCTGATTCCTTTTAAGAGAGGTGCTTCTGGAGTGTGGTGTAACATAGCCAAGGTGGAGGTTCAAATTTTGAAGAAGGAAGTTAGGTTGGATAAATTTTTTGGTGCTCATTAATGGGGTTTGGAGGTGGCAAGGGGATGATTCTGGCCTCTTTTCGGTTGCGTCCATTAGGAAGCTCCTTCATAATCCTGTGACAGTGCAAATTGATGTGGTGAATGTGAAAGCCGGTGCAATACCCGACTTGAAGACGTGGACGACTAAGACATCGAGAGGGAGGCTCGGGTGATCTCAAGGGGAGGTTATGGAGGAGATCTTAAAACCAAGGGGTCTAATAGTAATATAATATATATTAGGATATTATTATTAGTTTATGTTTATCTAGTTTTTAAACAAGTCAAACTAGGTTTAGAATTTGAGTCGGTGAGTTATCCTTTAAATATGGGTTTGTATTCATTATTTAGAGTCTAGATTATCATCAATAACAAATTACGTACTTTTCTTTTGAGTAATATCATCGCTTCCGACTCTTATTAGGTTAACAGTGAAATGGTCCAAATTGGTTCCCAAGAAGGTTAATATTATGTTTTGGAGAGCTGTTTTGGGTCGTCTCCCCACCAGTCTTGGCCTGTGTCAACCGTGGCATCCCCCTCCTCTCTACGGAGTGCCCATTCTGTAGTGTTGCGGAAGAGTCGGAGTTGCACCTCTTCACCGGGTGTGAGGTTGCGGTGTTGCTGTGGGAGATCATTGCACAATGGTGCAGCCTGCCTAACTATGTTATCTTCTCCCTCAAGGACCTGATGGTTGCGACCCCGGATGGTCCCAGTTCTAAAAATCGTTGTTTTATGTTGGACGTTGTATTTCGCACGCTTTGCTGGGTGATCTGGAAATGCAGGAATAACTTGGTGTTCAATGGAAAAAGGGCGATGTTAGGAGAAATACTTTCGGAAATTAAACCGCTTAGTTTTTTTTGGGTCTCACATCGGTCTAGAAGGTGGAGTATAGAGTGGACCGAATGGTGTTTTTTAATTTCTAATGTAACCTTTCTTGGTGTGTTGGGGTCGTGGGGTCGGGTTAGCGTCTTGCTTTTCTGGTTTTCCCTATGTTTTTTATGAAAGCGTTGTTTAAAAAAAAAATCTAAAATATATATATTAATTGGGGTAAACATTCAAATACAATTGTACAAAGGAATCTGGCAAGAAAGATTTGTTCTTCATTTTAAGACATATATGTAACTGAAACATGAAAAGTTAGGATTGTCACGCAAAGAGCTCAAATAATCATGAAAGGTCAACTTCTTTTCATGATCCCTTGTACGAAAAACATATTATTTTAAACAACCTTACCTGTTAATTGGTGAGCCTAAATCAGGTCAATAATGATTATAACACGCGAATAATAAAATTTAGTTTAAAAAGAATATTCATCTTTTATAAGGAGATAGAAGACAAACGAGCAATAAGCTGCGTTGTTAAACCTTTTTGTATAGCAAAATCAAGTTTGTTAAAAACTACATTTATATATCTAGATGTCATGACATTACTATGCATGACATGTTGAACCCTGCCAAGTAGCTCGACGGCCTCAGGTGTGAAAAAGCTAAAGATATTAAAACTAAATAATATAAACATATGGTCATGTGTTCGTTATCAAGACAAGCCTTCTCATACTTGACAACTTTAAATGAAACGGCTTTCAAAACGCTCTAACTTGCTGTGAGGGTATCAAACCCTATAATGATTTAAATTCAATTTTCTTTTCCACATATATCATCAAGGGATCTGATTTTTTGCTGACCGTGAAGAAAATTATAATATTAAGTCAACATTTATACGAATTAATAAAGTACTGATATTGGGATCCACAAACTTTGACATGGTCTCACATCTATTTTTGACTTTACTAAACAAATAATAATAACAATAATAATAATAGATTATTTTTTTTAACGGTTAATTTTTACTTTTACATTAATTTTCACCAAGTTAAAGTTTGAACATTGATCTTTTCTTAAAGAGGTTTTGCCCCTTAGCACTACGCTACAACCTAAGTGACAAATAATAATAATAGATAATAGTGTTTCCCGCGCATTATGACTGGAATATAGTATGTACATAAAAGCAAATAAAACTTACATGATTAGATCTAAAACAAAATTTATATCGTAACATATAAGCGAGTTTGTACTTTCATATTTTAATATTTATAATAAACTACACTAATCTATTGTATTATAATTAAAGAGTTTAAAGTGTTTACTATTAAAATTAATAATTATATAACAAAATTCAACATCGTTAACAATTGATGTCTAATCTTAAAAAATTAAAAATTTCATTGCCAAACTCCAAAATAACAACTATACTATTCTACATCCATGAGACGAGACTTAAATATATATAGATAATTTATTTTATTTTTTAATTTCTTTTGAACAATTTTAATTTTTAATTAATAAATTATATTTATTTAAAAAATGTTATATAACATGACATGTTTTAATTGGTTTATGATAATTTAGTTACAGAGAAATTTTCCACCCCTCGACTCCAAACGATTGAAAAATTTGATGGAATTGGGGTAGTTAAATTGTTAAAATGAATAACCATCGGTTATTTGGTCGAAAGGTAGTGATGATTTTTTTTTAACGACCAACAAACGGAAACTTCTTAGGTATCTCGTACGGGGTGACTCAATGGCAAAAAACCACCACCAGCTGGCTTAACCCAGCTACGGGGAAAACCCGCTAACTCGCCCGCTCATAGGCACGACGACTGTCACACCCCGTAAAATATGTGTCGGGCGTGATTGGATGGATCATAGTCTAGGTTACATAGAATGACCTCTGGATGATTAAACAACTAGAGTCATTTTGTATTTGAAAGAGTTCATATTAATTAGCAGCGAAAAATCATAAGTATGTACATTGTTTAAATTGTTTGCAAAACAATTGTTCAAAAAGATTTATAAGCATGGCACTAAAAGATGTTATGCAAACAAAACCCCAAAATCGATTCCAGCTGACTATAACTCCAGAGATTAATAGATGCATGTCCTAATGACAAGTCTTCCACACATAATATGCAACAATCAAACACCCCATAATTCATACACTAAAAAGGGTCAACATAAAATTTGCGAGTTCACATATTTAAATAGCATGCAAGATAAGTGATTGACAACAAACTTTGGTTTCAGATCCTATAAAAGATATCATTGTTCGACATTTGTTAAGATACTGAAATATTATTACCCACCTTGAACTCCTAAACCAATTGTTTACTGATGTTGTTTAGTGTATATGAAAAGTAGGGTTCTACACTATCAAATTTTAAATTTATAAAACTGGTAATTCACCAGGGGACTATACCAACACACTAAGGCAAGTATACCTGTCGTGCGTAGCACAGTATTGGTTAATACCGGGTTGTCGAACCTCAAGGACACGGAATTGTTGAAAACAGTTTGATTAGTAGTTGTTGTCGGGTTTTGGTTTTATGATTTTATGAATAACGATCACTAAAACAAACAATTGGAAATCGCGGAGAAAATTCGACATTTAGAGAGGATCGCTTAGGCATTGAATCCTCCACCCAGGTTTGATAGACGCACAGGTTACGTTTATGCCTTATCGTTATGGTGAATCAGGGTCCTAAGACAAGGCTACCTAATTCCTATGGATAGGTTCACGTTTAGGGTTATAGACACGCCCTACACGGTTACTACTGTTCCATGGTTAAGGACTGAAAAGTCGGTTGTGTTTCAAGGTGCCCTAGGCTAAGTCCCGAGCTATCGGTGACTCAACTCACAACTGGTCGAAGGGTTAGGGTAGGTATGGTCCTAACAGTTCTAGGGTTGTGAAGCGGTTGCGTTCCTATTGCAAGGTTGACCTAATAGGCCCTGGATACGACTGAGCAGCGGTAGACCCGACCTATCGGTGACTAATCGGTTACTAGACAATACCAAGGGTGGCTACTAGCAGAGGGTAGGTGATTTCTCACTCATCCCTACGGGTTGGACTCCTAATTGGATACTAGGGTTTCCTAACGATCACGACTATTTCTAGTTCGTGCGTACGCCGCAGATTCTGTGATTCGGCTATACGATAGATTCCTAACTCAAGATGGATTGCATACTAAAGTTAGGTTTCCACAAGGTTAAGAAATGGGCTAGATTCAAAATGGAATTCAATTTCATCAACCAAACAATAAGAACATAACGTTTACTTTGAAAACACAATCATAAACGAAAACCGATACAAAACATAATCAAACCATAGTTGGATTCGTCTTAGCCTAAACGATCTTATGAGTTTAGCCAAGCATGTTCATACTCAAACAATATTCAATAAAGTTCAAAAGGAATTGCATAATCAAACTCAAACAAAATACCGAAATGTAGCTCGAAATGATGAAAATCAAAGATTCTCGACTCGTCGAATGCTCCAAGTCTTCGAATGCTTCAAAAGGCTTCACTTTAGGCTTGTTCTCTGCTTCCTTGGACGAATTGTGGTGAATGGGGAGGTCCTCTATTTATAATATCTTGAGAATTAGGGTTTCCAAAAATTCTGGTCCGGCGCACCACTTTCAAGCCGTGGGAGGGGGTTTCACGGCCTGGGCAAGTGGTGCGCCATCGGAAAATCAGCTCTGATCCTGGTAACTGGGCCGCAGGGCGTGGGACAGTGTCGGCACATGGCTTGGAGGCCGTGGGAGGCCCTTTCACGGCATGGGCAAGTGGTGCGCTGGCCAAAATTAACTCTTCAAGTCATGGGAGCTTGTCCCATGGCTTCCGATCACTGGTGACCCCCTGATTCCTGATCCCATGGCCTGGCAAGTCATGAAAAGGGGTCCCATGACTTCCAAGTCATGCGTTTTCTCAACTTCACTATTTTCTCCGTTTTTCGCCTCGTTTTCCGTGCCGACATCGTTTAAACCTGAAAACTCACAATAATCATCAGAAATAAATATAATTTAATATTTTCAAGTTTATTTTGACGTTTTTAGCCCGAAACCCGTTATATTTTCATATTTAAAACCACACACATCATTTACCCACTCGTGGTATTATTTCCAACAATACTGGATGGCTAATAAAACTGTATGTAGCCGGTGACTAAAGAACGGGAGTCAGGATTGGACCGACCAATCATGGGCAGGGGCGTTAACCCAATAGATCTATTCACGAGTCATAGTTTCTTGTGTAATTAATCGGATTTACTAATAGCGCGATTTCATCATATAATAATTTAACATGGTACAATAAGGATGGATGAAAAACTCATGTAATTAATATGTGAATCAGATATCTAGTTGTCAGGCATGATACAAGTTTGTACAAATTCCCCCCAAGGTATTTTAAACAATTTAAAAGGAAGGGGTCGTGAGACTCACTTAAGCAAGACAATTAAAATGATAGAATGCAAAGATACGAAAACATAGCTGTAACATCCCAAAACCCGTTTTGAATTTAGATTGTTTATTTTAAGAATTGTGGGGCTATTGGGTGAAGTATCTTTTAACGGATGATGCAATGTAAAATAATGAATGTTTTAATTAGTTAATAATCGTATAGGTAACTAATAGAAATGTCGTGGAAAAGGAGGGTGTTGTGTGTAAAATCTAAGTATGTGGCTAAAGTTAACAAAAAGGCCATATTAGAGGGGGAAATATGAAAATATGGGGTTAAAAAGAAATGTCTAGATTTCTCCATGGGGAAATACGCAGACAAGAAAGGAAGAGGGGAAGAATTCTAGGGCTTGAGCAATATTTGATTCAAGCCCAAAAATTGGTGAAAACCATGAAGGAAATGGGGATTTGGAGCAAGCATCATGTTCTACACATGATTTTCTCTTCAATTTCTTGATGTAAGCCAAGTAAGTTTTTTCCAAGTTGTGTAGCCAAGGTTGAAAGCATATTTATGGCTAAATGGATGTGTGAAATTGGTTATATGTGCATTTTTGTGTTACTGATGTATGGATTAAGTATGCATGTGTAACACCCCATTTTCGTTTTATTAAAATACTTCATTTATTGGGAGTGTCGGTCGAGTAGTTTGGGTTAGAATAAAACCCGACATGGTTAATGTTAATTACTAAGTTAAGTTTGGTGACTAATAAGATGAAAAGGAAAGTTAAGGGTGTAATTTGTAATTCAACATTTCTAGTTTAAATAATAAAAGTTGTAAATTAGAGGGTCTAGAATGTAAAAGATGTTAATGAAAGAATCGTCCGGTGATTCCATCAGATCATATGTCGTGACCTAGAGGAGGGAGGAAGGAGGAATTGAGTTCTTGAAGATAAATTGTCAAACTGAACTTGTTAGAGGAAGAAATCAGTGGGGGGAAATTGAAATTGGGTCTAGGAAGTTGCCTAGATCCCAAAATCTTCATCTCATCTTGGTTCTTTGATCAAGTAGGTGCCTAGTGTGTGTGGCGATTTTATGAATCTTGTTTAGAGGTTAAATTGATGAAGAAATCTGGTTTAGTATGTGTCACTATGCTTATATTATGTTTTTATATGGGTTGTATGGGTGAAATTGTAGGAGATTGCTAGAAGTTGTAATGGGGGTTCAACCCCTCTCATAGAACTCGATGTATATGTATATGGGTAGGAGATTGGGAGTTGTATTGGGTCATGTATACTTGTATGTGACTGAAATTGTGAAGTAGTGCAAATTTGTAAATGTGACAGGTATATGGTTCATATGGGGTTGGAATTGGGAAGCTTCAATGCATCATGATAATAAGAATTTGATAAATGCCTACAAGGTGTTTGATGAAATGCTTAGGAGAGTGCATAAATTATAATAGATGGATTTCGTAACATGTCGTGGTAATATTATGTCATATGATGTGAATGATGGTCACTAAATGGTTAATCTTAACAATTATGTGATATAGGTGGTGAATGTGAAAGCTCAGGAGCTCATGGGAAGGGAAAAGCTAAAGAATGATCATTGAGGTAACATTGGATGTTAATTTGATTGTTGTAGGATTGAGAATGATGCTTCAAGCCATATATGGAGGTACTCTATGTAGCGTGCGTGTGGTGTATATAAAAATATAACAATTTAACACGGGCAAGTGCAGGAGCAGTATAGTAATGTTAAGTTGACCGAGGTTTTCGTTCAAGGACACAACAAAAAGGAGGCTTTTTTTAACAACAAATCTTCCATCAGCAACTTTAGCCGAGGTTATCAAATATATGGTAGTGGTTGAAGTTGTGTGAAAATATAAAAATAATAAAAGTTGGTTTTAGCTTAATAGAGGATAATATTACTTGAGAAGACTAACTGGTGGTAGAATGAGTAAAATGCTTGTTTGCATGATGGCCTTAAGATTATTACTTTCCAGATGAGGATGACCGCTTTTTAGCCTGGAATCCTTTCTCACGTTCCCCTCGTTTCCCCGTAAGGATCGTGAGGGGCCCGTCCTGGGAGTAATAAACAAAGCAAGCATAAATGCTAGGTAGTTGTAGGGCCCGATGGGTCATTGGCACTGTTACACTCGAATACGTTTTCATGAACTAGCAGGGGAACAACCTACGGATCGGATTAATTTATTATGAAAATCATCTTTTAAAAGGGACTAAGGTCCGTTTCCTCCATGCACCGCTTCCGCGCAAACATGTGAAGTCGTAACTAGAGCCAAGTTCACAAACAAGTATCTTGCCGACTTCCATGAAGTGACAAAATATTACTAACCTCAATCCCAGCCAGTACCTTCAGGCCGTAGTTAGCGTGAAAGCCGTGTTTGTTTACATAGACATAAAACTCATGAACGTATTACTTTATATGGGTTGCGAGTCACCAATAGGATCATGCATCGTCCCCCAGTCGGGTGTCACAAGTCTGACTGATGAGCTTTCGACTCATCAAATGGTCTATAATACGCAAGACACATTTGTTCAAAAAGTTAGAAAATACACTTTCAATTTAGAAGAGTTTTCATAAAGTCATTTATACTTACCTTAAGGTAATTACGTAAACTCCTTTTTACTATTTACCAAAAGCTGATTTTCCTCAAGTAAGTGTAAGAGTTTAATCAAACATAAGTATGATTTAGAAATTTTCTTAATTAAAGATGAGTGGCTCATAGATAAACCTTAAACAACTTCATATTAAGTGATAGTTCTTACTAACATAGAAAGATTAAGAAGACTAGAAAACCGAAAAACAAGAAGAATAAAGCCTACATTATTATAGATAAATAGGAGCAAAGCTTAGCCAAGCCAAGCTGGTTAGAAATGGTCTAAACCGTCTTCTCTTGTCACAACAAGGCACACCTTGAAATGGAGACTTGGTTTGCTATTTATAGGCAAGAATGGAGGTGGGCACGGGCCAACAATCACCAGTTGCCACCGGGTCTCCCCTACCGCCACCTCCCTCTGTCCAACAATCACCAGCTGTTAAAACCAAGCACCTAAACTTCTAAGCCTCTTCACGTGTTCTCGAAACCGACTGCGAACGTCATCATCTCCGACGTCAAAAACCTTACCTCACGAATTCGACGGTGAGTTCCGGTGACCTTTATATGAAGCTTTTCCTCACGAATCCGAAGGCGACATACCAGATTTCAGTTTCGTTCATCATTCAGTGAATGCATGGCAACGGTCACCTAGCAGGTTTGTACCGGAAGGTTTTAAAGAAGAAGCGTCACCGACAAATTTTGAAGAAGCGAACTCCAACGATGGTCCCCCGACGATGGTCCCCCGTCGACCTCATATACAACGGCGATGTGATACGGCGATGTGATATAAGTTAACGACCGGCGGTAGTGGTGTCCAGGGGTGGTGGTGGTGGCTAGGGTCGGTGGTGGTAGCAAGGGTCGGTGGAAGACGATGTAGAGGGGGGGGGGGAGTTAGGTTTTCATTTAAAGCAATTATAGTCCCTCTTTTTTAATAACTAAATTTTAAAAAGCCACACAGGATCCACGTAGGGGTGTAAATGAGTCGAGCCGCTCCTGAGCTACTCGAGATCAACTGGGGAGCCTTAACGAGCTCGAGCTGAGCTGAAGCTTTGAAATAGGGCTCGTTTAATAAACGAGCCCGAGCTCGATCCGGCTCGCGAGCCTTAACGAGCTTTCTATTTATATAATTTTTATTTAGTTTTTTAAATATATTTAAAAAAATATAATTATTGCAGATAAAATTATGATAAAATAAGTAAATAATATGTAATATTTTCTATATAAAAAAGTATAATTCTAAATATATACAAATTTAATTATAATAATATAAATAAAAATCTATAATAAACAAACCGAGCTTCGAGCTTCAGAAATAAAGCTCGAATCGAGCTCGAGCTCTGTTAAATTTAGACGAGCCAAGCTCGAGCCTAGACGAGCTCAGGCTCGGCTCGGTTCACTTACATTCCTAGATCCACGTCACTAGTCCACTGAGTAAAAACTAACGGAGTTAGGGTACAACGAACGATGGTGCAATGTTTTTCAATACTTTGATAATTCAGATTATTTCCATACCCAAGAAACCATTTTCGTCGATCTACATTTTCATTCGGACCATCACATCGGTTTAACCATGTCTTTAAACGAAGATTCTTCCATATCTTTAACCGATTCAATTTTCATTTATGGGGGTATTTGATGATGAATTACATATGTTTGGATACGTTCCTGTGAATCGGATTTCTGGTACTAAACCGATGAAGGCTGAATGATCAGAGCAGATTCACCGTCGTCGTAGAATCGGACGGTTTTTTCAATAATACACATGTTATTCGATCTTTTCTCTGATCGATTTTGTTTTCCTGTTAGGTTCTTTCAATTAAACGGTGCTTCTTGGTTCGGATTCCGACTCCAAATCACACATCGGGGATTCTTGCACAGAGGTCTTCTCCTGATAGGTTTTTTCAATACAAACGAACAACGCTTCGTGCTTCAGATTCCTACTCTTCTCGAATGAAAATTTGCATTTTCTCATGAACTTTTTGTTAGAAATTTGAATGCTTGGAAACTCCAGAAAGCGTGATTCACTTTCGGACTGAAAATCTCGAGGGTTCGCTCAAGATTTCAATCGGATACGATCTGGAGATCTTTTCGAATTCAAGAAATTTTGATCGTGAAGAAGAACCGAACCAGGAAAATTTGATATGATCGTACGTTCCACCAGGGGAGCGTATATGCAGTTATTTAGGATAACTGCTATACGATTTTACATAATTAGTCCCTCGAATTTCATTAATGCCATTTCGTACCGAAATAAAATCTGCTATACGTTCCACCAGGGGAGCAATATGATCGTACGTTCCACCAGGGCTCTGCCCCTTGGACCCCGCCAGGGGCTGCCGCCCCTTGGACCCCGCTCTCTCGGGGGCGCTGCCCCCGAACCCCCGCCAAGGGGGCGTTGCCCCCTTGGAACCCCCTAACCTTATCGAGACGAGCGTGTACTACCCCGCACCACCGAACCCGACCGATATAAGTTAGAAGACGTATCGATCCACAATTAATCCAATTATACTAAAATAGCAACACTTTTTTCTCTCAGTTGTCAGGAAATCCCAAACAAAATCCTACCAATTATTTAATGTACAGTCATTGATATGAGGATTTTAAAATTTTCTTACACTTTGGATCTATTGATAATGCTATATACTTGAATTATGATTATGCGTACTTGATGATAAGTTCCTACGTAATTGCTTTTGCTTCCAGAATGCCTAAATTTTCACTGATTGCCAAATATTATGTTTGTGTATTTCTTACATTTCTTTTTCCATCTCCTGCAATTCATATATTTTTTTACTACTGTATTGAAGATTGAAATTGAAATGATGAACAAAAATCAAAAGAAATTCATTGAGATGAACTGAAAATTACAAGAGGAATCTCTTAATCGCAGCTGCTAAACAAGTTCATATACTAATCTCATCCTAACAAACTCCTAACGGCTATTTAATACATTTAACCCGACTTAACACTTTTAGTCCCTCAACAACTATCAGAATTACATTTCCAGCCCAAACTTAGTTAACAGAACATTAACTATGCTAACATACTCCTCCCTAATTCTGATATTAAACCAACAGCTTTCCTCTGTTCAAACACCTACTTTCCTCAAAGGCAGTGACAATTTAAGCATCAACATACACCAGGGATCCATAGATTTGTATGTATGATGTGCCAAACTCCCACTCCCATTTGATTAGGTGCTATCTTTGTGTTCCTTGACTCCAAGTAGAAGTCTCATCTCTGCAAATCTGTTTCTGGCTAATGGTTTAGTAAAAATATCAGCTTTTTGCATATTTCCACTGATGAACTCCACTTCAATCTGCCCTCTATCTATGCATTCCCTGATGAAGTGGTATCTCAAGTTTATGTGCTTAGATCTTCCATGAAATACAGGATTCTTCATTAGTGCAATGGCTGACCTATTGTCCACATAAATCTTAACCTTTTGTTGCTCCTTTCCTGTTAACTCAGCCAGTAGCCTAGCAAGCCATAATGCTTGACAAGCAGCAGTTGTAGCAGCCATAAACTCTGCTTCACAACTGGATAGAGCTACTGTTTTCTGTTTTTGAGAATTCCATGATATCACTGCATTGTTGTAGTAGAAAACATTGCCTGAAGTGCTCCTCCCATCATCTGCATCCATCACATGGTTGCTATCACTGAATCCACACAACTCTGCCTTCTTTCCAATGTCATACTGGAGCCCATAGTTGGCAGTTCCTTTGATGTATCTAATTATATGCTTCACTGCCTTGAGATGTGCTTCCTTAGGTGCCTGCATAAACCTGCAAACATAGCCAACTGCATAAAGAATATCAGGTCTAGTTTGTGTTAAGTACCTTAATGAACCCACAAGTTTTCTGTAGCCTGAAGCTTCCACATCCTCTCCACCCTCTTCTTTGCTCAATCTTAAACCAGGTTCCATAGGTGTCTTAGCATCATGACTCTCTTCCATTCCAGCTAACTTGATTAACTTCTTTGCATATGTTGACTGCTTCAAAATGATGCCTTTACCTGTTTGACTAACTTCTATTCCAAGATAGTAACATAGTTCCCCTAAATCTGTCATATCAAACTGCTCACACATCTGCTTCTTAAATTTCTCAATTTCTCCTTTGCTGCTTCCAGTAATCAGGAGATCATCCACATATACACCTAGAATTAACACAGAATCTTTCTTAACTCTAGTATATACAGCTTGCTCATGTTTACACCTTGTAAAACCAAGTTGTGTTAGCACTTCATTCAGCTTCAAATTCCAGGCTCTGGGCGCCTGTTTAAGCCCATATAAAGCCTTAATTAACCTATAGACTTTACCCTCTGATCCTTTCTTTATAAACCCCTCTGGCTGCTTAACATAAACCTGCAGGGTCCCATGTAAGAATGCAGCCTTCACATCAAGATGATAAATCTTCCAACTCATACTTGCAGCATAAGAAACAATAGCTCTTGTAA
>JBCNJP010000023.1:83160194-83223194 GCA_039602395.1 Deinandra increscens subsp. villosa | reverse complement strand
ATAATCGTTGATCAAGACTCAAGATCGACCCCTCCAAATAGAAGTTCGAAACCCAGATGATTATTGAAACCCAAAATCGATTTTAACATTCCTAAATCGTTTTCAAATGATCGAAACCTAGATGATTATTGAAACAAAAGATCAAAACCTAGATGATGGTTAAAACCCATCCTAAATCGTTGGTCAAGATCGATTTTAAAATTTCTCCAACCTAAATCGTTTTCAAAATCCCTGCGGACGAACAAGAACGTAGTGACTATTCATCATAGCCAAAATCATGGTCGAAACTAAGATGATGATTGAAACCCAAAAATGGTGGTGTAGAAGATGATGATTGATTGTCGATTTGGCCAAACTCGAAACCCCGATGAATAGATTTGGTGATGTCGATGTCGATTTCTATTTTAATTTGGTGGTGCATATGACGTTTTCTTGCCAATGTTGATGTCGATTTCTATTTTGATTTAGTGGTGCAGAAGATGAATTTGTTGATGAGGATGGAATCGATGAACGTTTTAAATGATAAAGATGGATCATCTGATAAAGCTGATGTAGATGATAAAGGGAATGGTAGATTTGTCCTTTTGCTTTTTGGAGATTCAAATTCCATTAATAAATTTACCAACAAAACACGCTATTAATTTCTATAGGATTTCATTCTAATTTCAAATCAAATTCATTTCCTTTACAAAATATTCTACGAATCAAACTGCCTCTTGTAGAGGCTAGATTATGAGGCTTGTAATATTAAATATGTTGGGTTGGGCTTAGAGGGTTTCATTAGAATCATAGGCTAGTTTGCTATTGTATTTAGGCTAGTTTATGATTAGGTTTGGGTTTACTATTGGGTTTATGATTCACAAGGGGCCCAATAGTAAACCCATTGGGTGCCTATATAAACCCTCATGTTTATGATTCATGTAAGCATTTGATATTGTTGTTCACGATTTCTTCAAGAGAGTTCTAGTTTACGATCAGCATTTCTTTGCTTCAATAGTAGCCGATTCCATTCAAGACTTTATCTTTCTTAAAGATCTAGTCTATTCTTCTACTATTTTCTTGAATCGATCTTTCACGAGGATTCCGCACTCGTGTTTGATTAGTATATCGTGTGTTTGGGAGATTTCCGGACCTACAATTGGTATCAGAGCCAAGAATCTTAGATTCGAGGCTCTCACGATATAGATTCAAGCGTTTTCTGGGTTTGTGTTCGAGTTTGGTTGAAGATTTGAAGGTTTCCAGGAGTTTACGACTGCTGCTGCTGCTGTGTTCTTCGAGTTTTGGTGATTACGACTGCGTTTTCTGGGTACATTGTGCGTTTACGACTGGGTGTTCTTGAAGATTTGCATCGGAAACACGTTCACGACTTCAAGACGAGTTTTTTAAGTGTTTACGATCAGGTTCTTCGGGTTTACGATTTCAAGATCGGAACTTTTGGGCGTTTACGATTTTTCCTTACCGGAAACGTGTTTACGATCCGATTGTATCGGAATCGAGTTTACGACTGAGACTTATCGGAATCAGGAGATTACGATTAAGGTTTACGATCAGGGTGCATTTTGAAATCGTAAACAGTGTTTACGATCGGGAACAGTGTTTACGATCGGAAACTCTTCTTTTGCGGCAAAAAGTCATTTTTTCACACTTTCACGGAAACGGGCGTAACTTTTGACTCGTTTGGAGTTAGAAGCTCAAATTTGAACACGACGTTCGTGACAACAAGCCCCAGAATTACCCCAGACTAACGTCCAGGGGAGCTCGTTTGGACCCCCAAATTCCACTCCGAAGGCCTCCGTTTTTCAGTTTTAAGTTTTTGACACTATTCTTTGAATAGTGATTTTGCTGTTTTTGCTGATTTTTTCTAATTTTTCAGGAGCTGCATATCTAAAGAAAGAAAATGAGTTCGGTTGAGAACAAGGATGATTTTGAAGCTGAAATTGACAATACTGAGATATGCCCCAATCCTACTTGTGCTCGTATTATTCCTGGTCTTAGACAAATCTGTAAGAATTATCAAATAGAATTGTTTGAGGTCAAGTGTGAGAGGAGTTCATTTAAGGGTAGATGGGTAAAAAATGAGGAAAAGGTAAAAGTTCAAAAACTAGACATTGTGAAATATCAAAAACTGGCAACTGAGATAACTCTCCTGTATGACAATGCAAAGTTAGAAATAGCTGAGCTTAGTAAGCAGATAGATGACCTTAAGCATAAAAACAATGAGTTGCAAGTTAAACTTGATATGAATCAAATGAGAAGCAAAAGAATGCTTGATGCTGGAAAGGAATTGTCACATGCTGTTGTGACTGGTCAAGTTGGGAAACACACACCTGGATTTGGATCAGAAAAGACTGATAAGGCCTTGGCTGCAAACAGCATTATTCCTCCACCAGTTCCCAGAGACATTATAGGAATACTTCTTAGTGAGGATCAAGTTGAACGAACCAAGTCAGATTATAAAGAAGCTGCTCCTCCTATTGATAGTGTCTTGGTTGGAACTACACCATTGACTCAAGAGGAAATAGACAACGAGGCAAACATGACATATGGTGAAGGGAGAATAGAGGACGTATCAAGAGATGATGCTGAGTGCCAGGAGTATAACAGATGTCATAATTCCAAGTCTGATGATGTTGAGGTAGAGTTGAAACCATACCCTAAAATTGAAACCCCATGCTTGAAAGTTGTTGACGAAGTCAAAAGGGAAAAGGTGATCTTGACGACACGGCCTGGGGGGAAGATCTTTATGACATCTGGATCTATGTTTGACCAAGAACCAGATGTTGGGTGTGACTTACCATCCTTCTCCTCCAAGTTCAAGGGAATAACTGATGGAGTGGTCGGTGAAGCCAAAGCTGAGAAGCCAAAGATCACCATTAAGCATCCAAGTGTGAAGCCAACAGCTGGAGTGAAGAATGAAAAACTAAAGGGAGTAGTTGTGTCTCCCATTTCTTCAATTGGATCATGCAGTTGTTGTTGTAATTGCAAGAATGGTGCTTCAACGTCAACGAATCAAGGAAGCACAAAGACGGTTAAGACAGGTTCGACACAGGCTTCGAGGAACCAGCCAAGAGTCAATCTTGGATCAGCAAATGGACCAAAGAAGCAGACACAGAGCAAACCAGCTCCATATCAGCCACCAAAGTCAAATGGGTACACGTCTGACTTCTATCTAAAGAAGCAGACTTGCTTTAATTGTGGCATTGCTGGTCATATTGCTAGGAACTGTCTGTATCGCCCCTATGAACCCTATTTTCCGAAAAGTCAAAGGGTTTCATCTCAGGAGTCTGTGAAGTCTAAGCCGATGATGGTGCAGAAACCTAAGGCAATGAAGACTGTTACTCCCAAGGTTAAACCCTCTGATCAACATTGGGGTGCTGCCAAAGCTGAAAGAAAATCTTTAAATCAAAACAACAGCTTTCCAAGTTACCAAAATTTTCAGAAAAAGGTGATGAAACCATTTTCAAAGCAATCAAAACTTGAAAAACCCAAAGTTACCCCTCCCAAGGTAACTAAAACTGTTTTGAAAAATATTTCTAAAATGCAGAAGGTTGAAATACCTAAAGTCACAACTCAAAAGGTGACTAAAACAAAAACTGTTTTGAAAAGTGAATCTAAAATGAAGAAGGTTGAAATACCTAAGGTCACAACTCCAAAAGTGACTAAAACAAATGTTAAATCACCTGGAATTTGGAAGCCAAAAGTCAAGGCAGCTACAACCGAATCATCACAACTTCCTGATTTTTCAAAAGGAATGTTTTTAAAAGAAGTTTCATTCATTGATTCCTCAGGTGTACCCAGAAAAACAATGGCCTGGGTACCACTGGCTAACTAATCTCTCACTCTGTGCAGGAACAGTCAAGGAGGATTATCATTAACATTTTTATTATTAATTTGTTTGTTGATAAGTGATTGTTCCAGGCACATTTTAGGAGACGTATCTTCAAATCTTCACAAGTAAGTTATACATTGGAGGATATGTCTCTTTGAGAGGTAAAAGGTAAAATTCAGCATGAAAGGTACTGTTCTTAACTTGGTTGTTTGTCTGATGAAGTGGTAAAGGGTGTTTTGGGTCAAATCTTTTTCTTAAAATTTTCACTTGAATGATTAAGTGTTTGACTTCAAATGCAATGAAGTGTGCATGTCATGAAACCCAATTTACTAAAATTTTCAAGTCAATACTTTGAAAGTTAGCTTGGCCAGATATCTTCAAAATTTTGTGTTTTGTTGTTAGTTAGTGTGTTTATGTGTTTTATTTTTTTATTATTTAAAAAAAATAAAAAAATAAAAAATAAAAAAAATAAAAAAATGATGTTCACAAGATTGTGACATTAAAAATCAAAAAGCAAGGGGAAGAAATGTAAAGAGGATGAAAATGTTGACCCCTCAAAAAATAGTGTGCTTTTCAATTTTTAATTGTTTGTGTTTTGTTTTTGAGAAGTTTAGGGGAAGTAAAATGAATGACCGGGTTGGAGATGGCTGACACGCGTAAGGCGGAAGTGAAAGGCAAGCTCCACGGTGATATGCTCGGTAGGCTCGACCTAAACTTATGACCTCCAATGAAAGTGCAGTGATCTTAAAAGATATATATGTTTAGTTTCCCATCCTAGGTTGCATGGTTTAAAAGACTGAGTCCCGACAAAAACGGGTTGAGAGTGGTAATTATACCTAGTATTCACTCTCTCACACGCCATGTCTCTGCTGTCATGACTACACCACATAATAAAAAGAAAAGAAAAAGAAAAGAAAAAGAAATGAAAAAGAAATTAAAAAAAATGAAAAAGAAAAGAGAATAGATAATCACTCGGTTGGTCTTCTTTGCGTGCTTAGCGGCCGACCTGATCACCAACTGATGGTTAATAAAATAAGTGGTAGTCATAACGGTGTTGCATGGTTCCTCAAGTTGGGGGTTTGTGAATCCTCAATAAACTCTGAGGTTGGGTAGGTTTTGCTGTGTACGCTTGGGTGTGGGGACAATTAAACATGACGGTAATACTGTACTATATTAAGCATGACGCATTCGGTTGGGATTAAACGGGTTTGAGCTTAAAGCGGACAAACATACCGGCAATCACCTGGACTAGTCGAGTAACTGAAGCTGAAAAGGGTTCCTCAGTCAGATTCATATGGTTTGATCCCTTGTAAACTTTCTCATGTTTTATATTGGTAAGTAGTTGTTTATTTTTATCTTTCGTGTGTGAGTCGTTAAGTTCCTTTTTATGTGTTTTCGTCTTGGCCAGGTTGATTTGAGAAGTCAAAATATGTTTTTCAAGGGTTTTAATGCATGACAACATGCCCCCGACAGATCTTGCCAATTTTTTAGGGGAAGGAGTATGGGATAATAAGTATTATCCGAAGGGAACTCGAGGATGATACTTATTATCTAATGGAAAAGACTTCCTCCGTCAGATCTTGACAAATTTTTAGGGGAAGGAGAGGGGATAATAAGTATTATCCGAAGGGAACTCGAGGATGATACTTATTATCCGAAAAGACTTCCATAATACATAGTATCCGAAGGGAACTCGAGGATAATATGTATTATCTCAGGGGAAGTCCTTAGCTGAGGGGAAGTTATCAGCTAAGGGGAAGTCTTTAAAGGTCTTGGGTTCAGGGGAAGTTTTATAAGAAAACCCGTAATCTATATTAGGGTTTTTGGTTAAAATAATATTAATTTGAATCATCTGAACTGATGATAATTACCTTCTAACCCAAAGACCAGTCATCAAATGTCTGGTGGAGTATATTTTTTTTTCAAATGTGTGTCAGACAGGTTGATGATAGAAAGAAGTTGCTGCTGCTCAAAGTTAAAGAACCAGCCGGTCAAGACTTCCATCTGAAAAGCAACTGTTCAGGGGAAGTTGTTGGTGTCTTTACAAGTATCCAAAAATGTCAAAAGTTTTTCAAAGAAAATGCCCACAAGTTTAGGGGAAGCTGAAGATCTCAATTCAATTCTTTGAAAAAGAAAATGATACAGAGAGCAGTCAGAGATCATGAAGTTTGAAAATCAACAATCAAGTTCTCCAAAGTTAGGAGGTTTTCAAAATTTACCCTCTAATTTTTGGAGATTCAAGACAGTTACCGAAGATTCAGCAAGAACCAGTTCTTTCAAAAGAAGCAAGTCATTGAGAATCCTCCATCTCATTGCTTGTTCAAATTCAAGAAGTTCGAGCTGATGCTGATCAAGAGGAAGTCCCAAGTGCCCGTCATGAAACCCATTGAAGATTTCTGCGGAAAGAATCTTCATCAGCATCTAGGCCAGCCACTCAAGAAGAAGAATTTCAAAGATCGAAGACATTTAATATCACAAGCCTAGGGGAAGATTGTAGAGGCTAGATTATGAGGCTTGTAATATTAAATATGTTGGGCTGGGCTTAGAGGGTTTCATTAGAATCATAGGCTAGTTTGCTATTGTATTTAGGCTAGTTTATGATTGGGTTTGGGTTTACTATTGGGTTTATGATTCACAAGGGGCCCAATAGTAAACCCATTGAGGTGCCTATATAAACCCTCATGTTTATGATTCATGTAAGCATTTGATATTGTTGTTCACGATTTCTTCAAGAGAGTTCTAGTTTACGATCAGCATTTCTTTGCTTCAATAGTAGCCGATTCCATTCAAGACTTTATCTTTCTTAAAGATCTAGTCTATTCTTCTACTATTTTCTTGAATCGATCTTTCACGAGGATTCCGCACTCGTGTTTGATTAGTATATCGTGTGTTTGGGAGATTTCCGGACCTACACCTCTAAATGCAACTTCTTTCAAAACACGTGAATCATGTGTAATGCCCTCCCATCCAGCTCAGACGAAGGTGAATATCATATCAAAATTACAGATTCCCAAGATGTTTTGAAAGCAATCACCTTTTCCTCTTCCCCTATAACGAGTTTGTTGATCAGCAGGTACTACTGCATGTACAAGAGTTCCATCTAATGCACCTATTGCTCCAGGAAAGAATTGCATTAGCCTCATATGTTGTTCTGAAGCATTCGTGCTTGGATTAGAAGTTTGAACTATGACTTCTCTTGCAAATTATGTCCTATGAGAATCAAAAAACATAGCCATCTTTTCTTCAAAGGTTATTGACCTACTACTATGTAACCAATTTCTCTGGCGAAAATGATTGCACAATAGTACATATGCGTCACGTGACATGCGCATCATTTCATGACATTGTGTAGAAGAGCCATGCAACAATTCTTGTGTGTATTCATGACCAGTCAATGTCGAGTTTAGATCTCTTATCCTTTCATTCATTGATGAGACCAACTTTAACCATTGCCAACAAAGGAAAAGGAAAGCTATAATTTCATCATCCGGGTCCATAGGCAACATGTCATCCAAATAACATTCAACTAAGATACCATAAAAGTATCATCCATATAACATTTAACTAAAATACCATAAAGGTGTCATCCATATAACATTCAACTAAAATACCATAAAGGTGTCATCCATATAACATTCAACTAAAATACCATAAAGGTGTCATCCATATAACATTCAACTAAAATACCATAAAGGTGTCATCCAAAATAACATAATCCAAAAGACATCCAAAAGAAAATCATCCAACACATGTCATCCTAAACATAAAACCTAGGTTAAGTCATCCAAAATAAAACAATCCAAAAGACATCCAAAAGAAAATTAACCAACACATGTCATCCTAAACATAAAACCTATGATCCAAACAAACCATACTTCCCTCCAGCGTTCCTAACCCATTGCTCACATGTGTCCAGCTCGAGTAAAAGAAACACTCTTCTAAGATCAGAACTCTCACCAAAAAGCAAAACTGCCGTCTGGTACGTTGCATCTGTTCGGTCCCATCCTAATGCATTCAGTTTTCCAAAACACTTATCCGCATCATTATTTCTTTCAAGCAACATCTTTGCCACCTTGCTAATATCTTCACCAACTTCTAGTACCTTTGATTGGAAAGTGTCCTTTTTTCCTTTCTTTGACATAACCGGTGGCTCTTCACTAGCACCTTCAGTTGAAGTGTTTCTCTTATTGCCAGATCGATAAGAAGACTCTTGGCTAATCACCATATGCATTTGAGTGTCACTAGTCTCATTAAGATTAATGTTCACAGAAGGACGAGAGAGTGTGGAAGAAGGACCCCAACTATCAAAGCCAGTTGAAGTAGATCCTTCAAACAACTGAGTACACAACTCAGGATGATCAAGTGGCGCTCTTCTTAGGCTTTCTACTTTAGGGTTTGCCTAGATTTTGACCAAATTATAAAAAATCACTAAACAGTCACTGAATATATATATATATATATATATATATATATATATATGTGTGTGTGTGTGTGTGTGTGTAAACAAAAAAAAACATATACCTTAATCTCAATTTGCCACTCCTCTTCCGATAAAGTAAACATGTTGGTAACAGGGTTATACACGTTGCCGGTTTTGTTCTTAAGCTTTGACCACGCTGTATACTTTCCTTTCAAGTAATTATAGTGATTTCTCATTTTTTTTTGGTCCACTACAAAAGTATGTTCATTTTTCAATTTCTCTGCAATAGCCCTCCATGAAACTGGTTTGAACCCATCACGCCCATGAATTGTGACTTCATGAATACATGCTTCTAAAAAGGTTTTGTCAACAACCGGCGTCCAACTAGCCCTAACCCTCTTTTGTACCATTTCTTTAGAAGAATTAAGCATCTATCATCAACCAAAAAGAACATCAAAGATATATAATCAATTCATGCATATAACTACACAAATTAACCTACATATACCATTAAAAAAACAGCCCTTGTATGAACGACCCTAAAAAAACAGCCCTTAAAACAACCCTCAATAAACAGATTCATGTATGAACAACCCTCAATAAACAGCCTTCAATAAACAGATTCATGTATAAACCCTAAATAGGGTTCTCTAACAAAAATCAAACATAAACACATTCATGTGTAGCAAATCAGTGATATAATCCATACAAAAGCAATGATATCATCAAACACATGGATAATCAAACGATAATTTAAGTAAAAAAAAAGTTAGGGTTTACCTTTTTGAGAAGGGGGCGGCGCAAGCAGAGGAGGATGCGGACGGAGGAGGATGATGCGACGGAAGAGAGGCGTCGTAGGAGGAAGATGCAATGGAGGAGGAGCACCGACGGTAGCGCGGAGGCGGGCAAGGTGGGGCGGAGGTCGCTTCAGGGGAGGGGAACCAGGGAGCGCATCGCGTTTTTTTTTTTTAATCTTTTTCTTCCTTCTTGCTGAATGATAAAGGATGATATTTTGGGCTGGATGATTAAGTTAAAAATGTCTAAATCGGAAAGACATTTTGCCTCAACCAAACAGTCTTTCCAATTAAGACATTTTTTAAAAAGACATTTTATCCCATTAAGATGCTATATAGCATCAACCAAACAACCCCTAAATGTGGGATTTCAAAGTAGGAAGCCTCTATTTTTACAACCTATGGATAGGTGTGGTATTCATTTGAGTTTGGAAAGCAATTGGAATTTCAATGGGTTTCATATATATTTAATTAAGATGGTGAAATTCGTACACTTTGGTATGTGGATCGACTTCAAATTGGAAGTGGATATAGTTTTGGAAATGGATCAAGTTATTAATGGTGTGGATGCTTTGGCTCGTGATTATGTCGACTTCAAAATTAGCGGTGATTTCTTTGATGTTCTAAAGACTCGAGGACCAGTCTTATTTGAAGTGGGGGAGAAGGAGAAGGATGGGGGATGGCTCGGTAACCCAATAGACCCGAGACCCACTCATCAGAATTATGGTTTCTTAAAGACGGCCGGGGCGACACGAGAAGACAAAGTTGAAGATTCAGTTGTATGACATTAAACAACAGCCGCGAAGATATTCCGTTTGATCCTGGTGAGTTGTCATCCGATGTTAAAACTCGAGGACGAGTTTTTTCGAAGACGGGGAGAATGATACGGATGCGGATGATCCGCACCCAAACCCACAACCACATCTTTAGTTTATTAGTTTATTATTTTTAATAGTTTCCTTTTAAGTTTTATCTTGTTTTCCAAGTATTTGTTTATCTATTTAAAGAACATTGTAATCAGATTTAAGGGAGTTGAGTTTTAATAAAAATATTTCTTTGGAGGTTATTTTAAACCCTAGCCGTCGCCGATATTTGGCACGACTGTTATCCCTAAGGACGCCGGTTTTGGCTCCTTGCTCGGGTTCACCCGATGTTTGTTATCACGCTTCCTGTATCAGTTAACTAAAACTTCCAATCTTTCTTTCATGATCATCCATTAGATGTCTATGCATGCCAAGATTTTTTTTTCCTTTTTGAAGTTTGTATCTGATGTATTAGTGGTTTTATCATGGGTTGCAAAAAACTCTGGCCTGTGGGTTACTGAATTTAATATTGTAAACTATGTTGACCAAGTTACAAAAGCAATTGGCCGGTGGGTCAAAGATGTAGTTAGTGTAAATCAGTAAATGTATTTTAGAATATATTATGATATGATTACTAGAAGGATCAGATGTGTCAATTAGGAAAGTTGGAAACCGACTTGTAAAGAGAGGAATCGTTCGTTTAGTATACAAAATCGATGACCAATAGGACCCTAATAAAAAATCTGAAGTTTATTCTTTAATTCTTGTGTTCAATCTTGTTATCGATGCCCATTCATAACTGGTATTAGAGCCTCGGGCTCAATTGTTTGGAAGATTATCAACACAAAACAAAGTAATAACACAAAACACAAATAGATATATTATTACATCACAAATGGTTACAGAGTACAAACACCAACAGTTTACAAGCAAGCGAGAAGCCTAGGAAAAAAAATAGGATTTGGCAAAAGTAAAAAAAAAACAACCTCACAAAGGTTGTCATGGCAGACAGACAAACATAACCACATCCATCTAACCATGCCCAAATCCTAAAAGACCACCAAGTTCACCACTACTTGAACCCATCACCATTTGTAACCTTATTAAAATCAAAACTAAACCAACAAACAAACATCAAGCAACCAACAGTAGTAACAGACAGCTAAGGACCACGACTAGGACCCATTGTAAAAGGTTGTCTTCATAAACCAGAAACAAGCATCAGAATTCTCAAGAAAATATGGCTGACAAGAATAAAGGACCTCATTTAATAGGCCAAAATTCTTGCAACAGTTTGTTCAACTGTAAAAAAAGATATGTCAGCCAAATCCCTTGGAAAAAAGAGAGCTTTAAAGATATGCAAGGAGATAAACCTGAAGAAATTATCATTGGCAGATCTTGAATCCCTAAACATTTTGGCAAAGAAAGAGCCTTCAAACTACCACAACTTACAAGTCCTAGATCAGTTATACCATTACAGTTGACGATTATAATTGACTTCAATTTCTGTAGCCCTTGACCACTGCCCATAACCCAAAAACCCTTTTCAGTTACAGTGTGAAGTTCACTTAATCCCAAATTGGTTAATGCCAAACCATAGTGTCCAATAACTGCCAGAGACATATCGCTGATGGTTAAACCATGGAGTCTTAACGTCATCAAAGAAGAAGATGCTGAGGTAACCAAACTAACCACCCCTTGATCTCCAACTAACGGGCAGTTTTTTATCGAAATTGATTTTAAATTGGGACAGCTTTTACCAGTTGCTTGAAGGCCTTCGTTCCCAATGTTTGAGCAAGATTCTATCGAAAGTGATGTTAGATGAGGGCAGTTGTTTGCAATCGCCATTAAAGATTTGTTGGAAATTGCAAGGCATTGAGAAATTTCAACTTTTTCCAATAAATGACACTCATTAGCAATTTCAGTAACACCTTCATCTTTAATATAGGATAAATTCCATAACGTAAGAGATGTGAGAGAAGGACAACCACGAGCAACAACTTTAAGCCCAAAATCACTTACTTTGCTATAACTATTTCCTAAAATGGAAAGATCGCCTAATCCACCAAGATTACCTGAACCAACACCGATGGCTGCAAGCCTAGTATCGGTTGCTTTTTTCCCTTTTAGGCACCGAGTGAGAGACCCACCACTTTTATCAAAATCTTGAGCTTTCTTTTGCTCATTTCTATGGATGGTGCTTAAAAGCATGAGCCATCGTTTTGAAACAGATGCACATGAACTTTTTTCTTGACCACCAGAAACACGTCTTAAAATCTCAAATAAGCATTCATCTGTAAACGCGTCTTATGAATAAAGTTTGATGATAACATACCTGAAAGGCATGGCCTCCTTGAGAATCTACAGATGCATGAGATATCACATACTGATATCTGCGAGTGTGCAAACTGTATCAAACATAAGCCTTCTTCTATCCTTACATTGCACAGTGACGATCGAATATCCCTTCTCAACGCAATTTTCTATCAACACACTCGCATTTTCAGCCTCTTTCTCTCCATCACAAACCATTCCCACAGAGATCCCAGGAGGGTAGTATGAATCTTTGATTTCAATTGTAATTTACAAGGAGAAATACAAGAGCAATATATAGCAATTTACAAGAGAAATTAATGGAGAAAAATTAGTTGTGATTGATATACAATAAATGTAGAATTAGATAAATATGGAAAGGAGAAATGCATGCAATAGAGGAGTCTGAGTCACGTGATTTGATCTATAATAGGTAGGCACGCCGCTGTACAGTTGGCACATCAAAGTCCTGGGCTGATAGTAACATTTGATGCAACCACTGATGTGCTCGGAACGTACCTAAAAATGCTACTAAAACCTAGACCTAAACCTAGACCTAGACACACCTAAATTTTACCGAAAACCCTAAAACTGAACCGAACCCTAAGGCAAGTGTACCTGTCGGATCGTAGTAAAGCTAAGGAAGACCGGGAATATCGAACCCTAAGGACACTCTAAAGACAAAGACTTAACCTAGACCTAGAAAATGGAAATACTGAGTAATTTGAGTTTTTAATTGAGATTTGAGAATTGAATTAAGATTAACTAACACAACTAACAAACGGACAGCAGGAAACTCAGGAAACGATCAGATATGAGAAAGACACCACCTAGACCTAGAATCCCAACCAACACCTACAACTCATCTGGCTATGACAACTCTGATGGCAGCTAATTCACCTTTTAAGTCCTTCTTAGCAAATGTTCCTAACGTTCGGACAGGAGTTCACCTTGTGGGTACATCCAACCTCAACTAGACCTAACCACCCTCGAAACAATCTAAGGCACCTTAAGCTAGCAGGAACTACCACTAATCAACACAACTGACACGGAATAGCAAGCTAACTAATTTCCTAGGGCATCCCTCACCCGATGGCAATGTGATCCTAATCCACTAGTCAACCCGACTACCCGACCTAGCTATCACCTTTCGGCTTGTCTAACTAGAGCAGCACACAAGAATCAGGGAATTCATCAAAATACTAAACTATGATAATCAAGACAGACAATCAAACCAATCGCAAACACACAGTCACGCAACCGATTACCCAACCCAAACCGAAAGACATTCGCAGGCTAAGTAGTTTAGTAAATTAATTCAAACCCTAACTCTAGTGGTCATATGCATACAATCATGTCAACAATGGAATTGAATAGAAACACACATCAATCAAGTTGTCAAAAACCAAACGAAATCGTAAATATTAATTGTTCATCCCAACGGTCTAGGCGGTGATAAACGCCTAGCCTACAATCATGTTCATAGCATAAAAATAAATAAAGTTTGAATCTTTAACAGTGAACATAACTGAAACTAAGAATTCAAAACAAGAAACGAGAAGAACCGAATGAATTGATGATGATTTGATGATCGATTGTTGATTCCTTGATGGTTCTCCTTGTTCCCAGCTCTCTCCTGTCTCCAAAAATCGCCTTGGTTCGCTCCTCTGCCGTCTGGAAGTCGTCTTCTGCGAATTGAAACCCTTAAAATCGTTTTTATATCAAACCGGCTAAGTTTCCGGATTTTCGGGTAGCAAGCGTATCGCTTGCTGCCTTTCTTTCTCCATGCGATACGCCTGAAGCGCATTACTCGACAAAATAGTCGGGTTTGACTTTTAAACCGCCTTTGACTTTTCCAGGCACAAGCGTATCGCTTGCTTCTCCTCACTCTCCAGGCAATACGCCTGGAGACTCCTTTTCAGCACTTCTTCTTCAAAACTTATCATTCTCATTCTTGACCTCAGGATTCTTCCAAACACCTGTAAAACTTGTGAAACCATAAAAAACCGACTCAATTAGACTCAAATACATAACAAAAGACATAAGAACACAGGATGTGTTTGCAACACATCAAATATCCCCACACTGACTCTTTTTTTGTCCTCGAAAAATACTGCAATGGAATCATAACCAAGAAATTGACTTCTAAAACATTAACATTTAAAATTAACAGTCCACCAAAACAATTCCACATACCATGATGTACTAGCACCCTAACTACGATTGCCGATATTTCTATCCGATTAAACCCAACCACCAACCTTTTCTTTCGCCCCCATGTGTTTATAAAATTACCAGATATAAGTTTTAGCTGCCTATGGATCCCACTAAAGAAAGCTCTAGTTCAACCTACTACCGAATCATATTCAGTCAAAGCAAAGGGTAATAATGATTTACATTTATATATTTTCTCCGACCCCCTTAAACCAGATACTAAGATGTCCAAAGAATAACTAATTAATATGCAACTTTCTGAGCATTTATTCACTACTTTATCATCTTTTTTTCTTTTTCTCATTTTTTTCATTTTCATTTTTTTTAATTGGTTACTTTTACCTAACCTACCAACGGACATCATCAGAGGTATTCTTTCACAGGGTCTTACCCCCGAAATCATACGTGAGTATTTTGTTCGCGAGATCCGGAACATCATCAGAGGCACTTACCACGGGATACCATCCCTAGTTCGTACATGAGTATTCTGCCCCTTCACTCTTATTCATTAACCAGATTATTAACTACATGCTCATTTGAAATTCTAAGGACATAGAAGTATCTAGCCTAAAGCGGTCTCTTTCCTCCTAATCATCAGATTCAGTATCCCTATGACTCCTAAAATGGGAACCCACTAACAGACTGATTAACATATTTATACAACAATAAACACATAGGCTATTTAAGCTACTCCTAGGTCAGCTGGGTCTACCGACACATCATAGACTAGTAGTGTTTTCCATTCATACCATACTTACCATATTTCCCAATTTATTCATTAATTTAACATTCAAGCACAAAATTAGAAAACCAATTCCTAGTTTTACCTATCATTTTCCATGTAATTGCAGCCAGAATCTCAGACATTTTTAACAATTTTTTTTTTCATTTTTTTCAAATTTTAAAATTTTTTTTTTTAAAAAACTCAATACGAAAGTATCCCATCCCCACACTTGAATCACACATTGTCCTCAATGTGGAATGGAACAAAAATAAAGCAGAAAATAAAAATAAACACACGAAACATAAAATAAAACAAGTTGAAACGTGTTCACCTGAAACTCCAGAGACTCAGCACATCGATCGCAAACGAACCACCGCAATCTCAGTAACCAGAAATAATAAAAGTTTAAAATTGAAATTTTTTTTTCTGACTTACCTCCTCCAGGCGTATCGCCTACAACCATGCATTTCCCAGGCGATACGCCTGGAACTGCAAACAACCGGCCCGCATGAGACTTCCACGCGTATCGCCTACGCCCTACCATCCTCCAGGCGATACGCTTGGAACGTGATTTCCAGAGAATTTTTGGAATTTGACCCAAAAAATTTTCTATTACTTTTGCTCCACAGCAGTCCTATAGTCGAAAAACTCAGTAAAAACCTGCACTTTTGCCCTGCACAACTCACATTTCCCAAAACTTGAATCTCCAGAATTACCTGCAAACACCAAAAACACAAAACGAAAAGACGCAAAGTGCACGAAAACTAAAATTTGCAGAAAATTAAAACACAACTACACAATATACAAACTGGGCACTGCATCAAATAGCACAAAACTGAACCAAAACCTCCCAAACCATCCGGAGGCTTCGATTTCACATCTTTGCTCACAAAACTACCGGGTTGCACCCGGTTCCTATCCAACCAAACATCTACCAACTTCCTAGTCCATAAAGCAACTAACTTTACTTCTCTCAACAACATCTTAACCTTCCAATGTTTGTATCTACCCGGGAGAAAACCAACTTTACCTAGAAAACTCATTTCCGGGTCATGTTTACTAACAACCACATGCAACCTCCCCACACTTGGTCTAAACTCAACCTCATCATTCAAAATACCTAAATCACCAAGTGTGGCTTTTCTATCTACCTCTTCAACCACCGATTCACTTTCCACACTTACCAACTCCTCGGGTTCTCCTAACGGGTCAAAATTCTCATTCTTATCAAATAAAATCTCTAATCCCCCGATATCTTCCCCACACTTATCCTCTATCACCACTTCATCCTCAACTACCTCACCTACCTTCTCAACTATCTCAACGGGTTCTTCTAATGGGTCAAAAATTTCATTTTTACCAACTATCTCAACTAACCCCCCGGTGTCCTCCCCACACTCATCCTCAAATAAATCTTCATCATCCAACCGATTTCCTACAACCACAAGATCTATGAAGGACATAAAAGTACCTATCAAACACACCGATTCGGTGCCCCTATCCTCACGTCTACCCACTTCAAACACTACACTCTCATGGTCAACCCTCAAAGTAATCGTGCCCGCAAAAACATCAACTAGCGCCCGGGCGGTCCTAAGGAAAGGCCTACCTAAAATCAAAGGGCAACTAGCATCATATGCACTGTCAACTACCACAAAGTCTATAGGGAACAAAAATTTATCAATTTGAACAAGCACATTTTCCACTATTCCTTTGGGTCTAACAACCGACCTATCTGCTAAAGAAATTGTCATCCTAGTCGGTTCTAACTCGCCTAGTCCTAGGTGCATGAAAACAGAATATGGCATAACATTAATACTCGCACCTAGATCAGCTAAAGCACAAGTAACAGATGAATCACCAAAAGAGCACGGAATTGTAAAGGTACCAGGATCAGTCAATTTTTCAGGTAACCTATTCTGGACTACAGCAGAACAATTAGCATCAAGAGTAACATCAGAAAAATTTTCAAGCTTCTTCTTATTTGTTAACATGTCTTTTAAAAATTTAGCATACTTAGGCATTTGTTTAATAACATCAGTAAAAGGTAATGTAACCCTAAGCTGCTTAAGAAGCTCTAAGAACTGCCCATATTCACGCGCATTCTTCTGTTGGATTAATCGTTCAGGATAAGGCACACGCTTCAAATCATCGGCCGTGATCGGCTGAGGCGCAAAACGGACTCTTTTCTTCTCTCTCACCGCCTCCCACTTCAGTGGCTTCTCTCCATCCGATGGTCTCTTCACTCCCTCAACCTCGACGTTAGGTGCGGTACTTGCTGGCGTAACGCTCTCGTGCACCCTCCCGTCAGGCGTCTCTAGCACAATCTCCTCATCAACCGGCTCTTCCTCAACAACTGCCGGTGATGGACTCTGAACAACTCTCCCGCTCCTAGTAGTGATGGCATTGACATTAGCATTAGGATTCTTGTAAGTGCTACCAGAAAACTGACCTCCACGTGAATTAAGCTCCTTCAGCTGCTTCGCGATATCACCCACCGAACGCTGCAAATCCAGGAACGAAGCTTGTTGATTTCTCAGTAACGTGTCATGCTCCGCTAGCTTCTTCTACGTTCCTTCATCTCTCGCCACAATCTGCTGTAGGATCTGGGTCTGGTTAGCCATAAGCTCTCTGATCTCCTTAAAACCAGCCCCGTCATCTCCTCCACCATAGTTATTCCTCGGTGGAAAACCAGGTGGGTTACATCCCTCTCGCCATCCTGAATTCTGGCCACTCCTCCACCCAGACTGGAAAGAATTACCGAACTGGTTTCGGTTTCTAGTGTAGTCCACCTGCTCAGCGGGAGCAAGCGAGCAGTCTCGGGTGTCATGAGCGCCTCTGCACAACTCACATTTGGCTTTTATATGGAGTTTGATTTCTTCTAAAGCTTTGTAAATATTCTCTAACTCCCTAGGTGGCATGGTCTCTGAGCCAATGTGATTGACACCCCGGGTAGATGTAGATGGTGCGAGTGATCTAGTCGGGGCCAAGGTGGCTCTCCGACCTCCGGGTGCCTACTGTTCAGCAAGGGCGAAGCTCTCAAAAAGTGATTTGCATTCGTCAACAGTGAGCTTCTCCATCATATGTCCTCCAGCCGAGATGTTGAACTCCTTCTGAACATGATAAGGAAGTCCATTGTAGAACTTTTCTATGATCGCCCAGTCCGTCAACCCGTGTTGCGGACATCTGCTCAGAAGGGTGTTGAATCTCTCGTATGCGACAGAATAAGGCTCATCGGGGTCCATCTTGAAAGAGTGGATTTCCTCCCGAGTACGTGAAGCCTTGGCTGGGGGATGATACTTCTTCAGGAATTTTAACATCAGATCGTCCTAGGTGGCGATCGAGTTAGGCGGAAGCGTCTCGAGCCACTCGGCGGTTCGAGACGTAAGGGAGAATGGGAACAGACGCAGATAAATGATTTCGTTCGCGACTCCCGTGAGTCCGAACGTGTTGCATATTCGAATAAAGCGCGAAATATGCGTCGGTGCATCTTCGTCCTCACGTCCATGGAACTGAATGGAGTGCGTTAAAGCGTTGATGACGTGGGACGGAACTTGCCAATTTGCGGTGTTGGTAATGTCAGGCTGAGCGATAGCAAACCGGGCCTCGGTGACTCCGGCGCTGGCCTGTTCGTGGACGGTGCGACGTGCCGCCATGGATGATAAATCGGGGAATGGAATGGGTTTGGTGTCGCGTGTGGTTTGTGTGGATGAAGAGGATGGTTTGGAGTGGGTGGTGGAAATGATGAATGCCTCTAGCTCGGTGCGTAGAAGGCGAAACCGCTCACGAATATCCGCGTCGGGATCAGACAATGGTGTAAGCTCTGGGGGACCTCGTAAACGGGTGTGTGGCATAAAACGTGGCACGACTCAAGAAAAATTAAAAAAAAAAGAGAAAAAAAAAAGAAAAAATAAAACCTATATATCTAGACTCGAGATTGAAAATCCTAAGACTCTAGACACGGAAAAACCAAAAAGACTCAAATTTCCTAACAACGACCTAAGTTAATCTTGCCAATCGCCAAGTGTCCCCGGCAATGGCGCCAAAAACTTGATGTGCTCGGAACGTACCTAAAAATGCTACTAAAACCTAGACCTAAACCTAGACCTAGACACACCTAAATTTTACCGAAAACCCTAAAACTGAACCGAACCCTAAGGCAAGTGTACCTGTCGGATCGTAGTAAAGCTAAGGAAGACCGGGAATATCGAACCCTAAGGACACTCTAAAGACAAAGACTTAACCTAGACCTAGAAAATGGAAATACTGAGTAATTTGAGTTTTTAATTGAGATTTGAGAATTGAATTAAGATTAACTAACGCAACTAACAAACGGACAACAGGAAACTCAGGAAACGATCAGATATGAGAAAGACACCACCTAGACCTAGAATCCCAACCAACACCTACAACTCATCTGGCTATGACAACTCTGATGGCAGCTAATTCACCTTTTAAGTCCTTCCTAGCAAATGTTCCTAACGTTCGGACAGGAGTTCACCTTGTGGGTACATCCAACCTCAACTAGACCTAACCACCCTCGAAACAATCTAAGGCACCTTAAGCTAGCAGGAACTACCACTAATCAACACAACTGACACGGAATAGCAAGCTAACTAATTTCCTAGGGCATCCATCTCCCGATGGCAATGTGATCCTAATCCACTAGTCAACCCGACTACCCGACCTAGCTATCACCTTTCGGCTTGTCTAACTAGAGTAGCACACAAGAATCAGGGAATTCATCAAAATACTAAACTATGATAATCAAGACAGACAATCAAACCAATCGCAAACACACAGTCACGCAACCGATTACCCAACCCAAACCGAAAGACATTCGCAGGCTAAGTAGTTTAGTAAATTAATTCAAACCCTAACTCTAGTGGTCATATGCATACAATCATGTCAACAATGGAATTGAATAGAAACACACATCAATCAAGTTGTCAAAAACCAAACGAAATCGTAAATATTAATTGTTCATCCCAACGGTCTAGGCGGTGATAAACGCCTAGCCTACAATCATGTTCATAGCATAAAAACAAATAAAGTTTGAATCTTTAACAGTGAACATAACTGAAACTAAGAATTCAAAACAAGAAATGAGAAGAACCGAATGATTGATGATGATTGATGATCGATTGTTGATTCCTTGATGGTCTCCTTGTTCCCAGCTCTCTCCTGTCTCCAAAAATCGCCTTGGTTCGCTCCTCTGCCGTCTGGAAGTCGTCTTCTGCGAATTGAAACCCTTAAAATCGTTTTTATATCAACCGGCTAAGTTTCCGGATTTTCGGGCAGCAAGCGTATCGCTTGTTGCCTTTCTTTCTCCATGCGATACGCCTGAAGCGCATTACTCGACAAAATAGTTGGGTTTGACTTTTAAACCGCCTTTGACTTTTCCAGGCACAAGCGTATCGCTTGCTTCTCCTCACTCTCTAGGCGATACGCCTGGACACTCCTTTTCAGCACTTCTTCTTCAAAACTTATCATTCTCATTCTTGACCTCAGGATTCTTCCAAACACCTGTAAAACTTGTGAAACCATAAAAAACCGACTAAATTAGACTCAAATACATAACAAAAGACATAAGAACACAGGATGTGTTTGCAACACATCAACCACCGCTCCACGGTGGTCATGGTGCCCTCACTGCCACTGGCCCCTATAAGACCACTGGACTGACATCCTTATGTTGTGGGGGATGTAGGCTAGTGTTTTTCAGTGTGTTTGAGGCATGTAGAATGGTGTTGAGATGGTGTTTGATGGCAGCAAGACGATGGTCGTCAATGCGTGTATCGGAGGATTGATCTAATATATAGGCTACACAAGCCAAACGGGTGTTATGGCTCCAAGCGTGGCCTTCGACAATGTTGCAGTGGAGATCGGCGAGGGCTGCTAATATCTCGGAAAATAGGCCTGGGCGGTCTGTGGCGGCCATTTCAATAGATGTTGGCTCTCCATGCAGATCAGTGTCATACAGTTTACTTGTTTGAGTTGTGATCTTTGATGGATTTACCCTCTTTGAACCTATAGTCTGTATTTACCAAAAAAAAACATGCCAAAGTGTTATAAATTACTCACCAAGTGCAAAAGTATTAAAGAGATTGAACAGTACGTAATACTAGAATTACATGACAATTACCTGTTGGATGTAGTTGATGACTCTTGGGTCAAAGACTTTCTTGCCATTCTCCTCCTTAACATGGAACACTACAAGTTTTATAAAGCATAATAGTAACAAATTAACCATGTAAATATACTATAAACATCTCAAGACTTTTAGATGTCAATCTTCTTTACCTATGTTACTATATTGATTTGAATTTCTGTGCTTATTTGATAATGTTCAAACTAATATTAGATAACATAAATATAAAGAACAATACAATGTTTTCAAAAGCTAGAAAGAGCAATGTTGAGTTTGCATATTGGAGAATACTATAGCTTTGATTTTGACATGTAACCTTACATGATTATAAGCATGGGATCAGTGGATAGCCTTAAAAAGATATGATATATTATACATCTGATCACTTTAACAACCGCTAACTGTATAACCTATATGTTTTCTAGAATTTAATTGAACTCTGTCCGCCACCGCCCCTCGCCTTCCTCCTCTACCCCCACCCTTCCTCACCTCTCCGGCTCTGCTGTTCGCTTGCCGTAAACCTCCTCTCCCACCGTCCGCCGCCACCGCCTCCCTTTTCTTCCTCTGTCGCCACCCCTCTCTTCCTCCCCTAGCCGACCTCCGCCTCAACCTCCTTCCACCCTCCCACCACCGACCTCCGCCACCACCGTCGGCCACCCACGGCTGCTCTCCTCACCTCAGCATGTAGCCCCTCGCCTTCCTCCTCCACCCTCCCTCACCTCGGCCTCCCCCCTCCACCTCCCCCTCCTCCCCCATTTTCAAAAATACCAACCGTTGGTGGCCTGCCCCGAACCCCCGGCGAACCTTTGCCGAACCGCCATCGAACTCGCTCCGAACCACCACCGACCTCTAGCCGAAACCCCGCCGAACCACCTCGCCAAACCCACTCCGAACAGCCTTCGATCTCCCACCGAACCACCACACCAAACCAGCCGAAACCCCGCCGAACTACCTCGCCGAACCCACTCCGAACAGCCTCCGATCTCCCGCCGAACTGCGGCCAAAACCACGCCCGGAACCCCCTTCGATCTTCGACCGAACCACTCGCCTAGCCTCCCAGCGCCCCCTGCAGATCTCGGCCCGAACCGGGACCGAACCCCGGGTTCGGCCACCCCCCCCCCCCTTCTGGTGCTCCGGTTCTGCCGGTTGCGGGGGTTGATGTAATTTTTCTCTTAGAGGCCGGGGTCTGCCAACCCTCTGTTGGTTTTCCCGGTGGTGCTTCCTCAGCACTCTTCCCTCCCCCTCGCGTTTCTCCTCGAACCGCCTGTTTCTATGGCATCCACCTCGGTGCCGTCTGGGGGTTCCGTTCAATGCCCCTTACGATCCGTCCATTGCTGCCCTGATAGTGTTATTAGCTCCAAAGGGATTTCCCACCTCATCTCGCATCTCAAGAGCTTTCACCTTTCGTCAGATGAGCGCCGGAACACCATCCGGGAAGCGCTGGCATCTGATGTCGGGGCTTTCTCTGCTATGGACGGGGCCCTAAAAGGATATGGCTATTGGATATGCGGGCAGTGCATGAAAATTAATGCCTTGAGCCGTAGCTGCCACCACCCCGACGAGGTTGTCCTGTTAACCGCCTCTGGTGATGATATCGTTTGCCACATCCTGGGATCCCCATACCGTCCCCCCTGTCCATGTGCCTAATGATCCTTGCTCGTTTCCGCTAGATAGGGGGCTGCTCGATCGGGTCTTTATGGCCCGCGTTACTACTGTCAAGAGCATCCCCGACAGTTGCCGTCTAGCCTTCTCCCAGGCGCTTAAATTTGCCCTCCTTCGTCTGGCCGCCCAACCTGGTTCTGATGATGCCTGGGTTAGGCTGCTTCTTCTCCCTCGGTGCACCTTGCAGGTTTTCAGACCTCAGAATAGGCATGATTGCCGCTCTGGGAACCGGAAGGCTCTGCAGTGCAGATCCATCATGACATCCTTAGCTACTTGGTGGAGGGAAGGTGGTTTTAAACAGTTGGTTAAGGGTATCCTTGATAATCCGGGGGGTGGGGGTGGGGGGGGGGGAGGGGCTAAGGGGTCTTCTGGCACTGTTTCCGACGAGAAGGGGGACCATGCGCCGCCCAACGTCATGCGATGCATCTGGAAAATCGCTGACGGTCACTTCACTGCGGTCGTGAAGGTGCTGTCTTCTTCTGGGGTGGCGTCGTACAACGATGAAACCACGCGTGCCCTAGAAGCCAAACACCCGCACCTCCCGTCGACGTCCATGCCCTCGACTCCCTTCTCCAAGCCTCCGCTTGTCTCGAGTGGGGTGCGGGTCCTTGAATGTATAAAATCCTTCCCGAAAGGGACCTCGTGTGGGAGAGATGGATTGCGTGCCCAGCACCTTATGGACAGCTTGTGTGGGGAATGGTCTGCTACTACTAGGGACCTTCTGGATCCTATTACAACGGTCGTTAACCTTTGGCTGGGGGGGGCGGTGTCCGGTCGACTTAGCGGAATTTGTTGCCTCGACCCCCTAACACCGCTCCTTAAGCCTGATAACAGGATTCGCCCTATTGCCGTTGGCACTATCTGGATGCGGCTGGTCTCCAAGGTTGCGATGAAAGGGGTCTGTAAGGAAATGGCTAATTACCTTGGTGACTTCTAGTTTGGGGTTGGGGTATCGGGTGGCGCTGAAGCAATTCTCACTACTACAAAAACTGGCTTTCTTGACGTGCATTGCGCGTCAAGAAAGGGCCTTCTTGACACGCAAATGCGCGTCAAGGATGCGGGGGTCAAGAAGCTTCTTGACGCGCATAATGCGTGTCAAGAAGCTCTTGACGCGCGAACGATGACGCGCTATCCATGACACTCCATTCTTGACACCCATTTTGCGCGTCAAGAAAGGGTGTCGTCTGTGTTTAATAATTTTTAATTAATTATATATTTTTAGTGTCGTCTGTTTATGACACGCAAAATTGCGTGTCATGCATTTTATGACAAAATTAAAAAAAAAAAATTTGTGGATTTACTAATTTCTACAAATAATGATAATTAATCTGATATTACAAAATAAAAATACATTTAACAACAATACAAAGTATTCATGAGTTTACAAATAGATTTAACAATAAATCTATAATAATAAATCTAGCCAACACAATATCATTTACAAGGAAACGGTTTTTCTCCTATCTTTCTCATACGGACTCCAATTGAGGTGATTCAAAAGGCCCCAGACTCGTCTCCATGTCCTTTACCATATCATCCAGCTAAATTGGTCAAAATCAGCTGCTACAATTGCCATAAATCACAGCTGTAACCTGATGGGTGCGTTTTGACCCGTTAAGCTTGTTTCTGTCATATCTTGGTCATACGAACTCGGATTGGAATGATTCAAAAGGCCACGAACTCGTCTCTATGTCCTTTATAATATAATCTAGGTAAATAAGTCAAAAAAAGCTGCTAAAGTTGCCAGAAATAGCAGCTGTAACCTGACAGGTGCGTTTTGACCCGTTAAGCTTGTTTTTGTCATATCTTAGTCACACGAACTCGGATTGGGGTGATTCAAAATCCCACAAAGCCCTAACCTATGAGTTTCGAAATTTATTTACCTGGACAACTTAATAGGAGCACACGTCTTCTGTTAAACCCACTATTCCAGCCCCTGTTTGAGCATCTAAAGCCTCTGTCAAAGATAGAGCATGTTATTCCAAAAGAAACAAAACAAATAAAACATAAACGGGCTAGCAGGTATAGAAACAGTAAGACCCACCCTTCTCATCTTTTAGCTTGTAGCAATCAGTCCACCACCCATCCTTTAGATTGTTTTCCGGCTGAACCGAGATGTGATGGAACATTCTTTTGATCTTCTCATTCCTGGGAACATAAGGAGAAAATAATATGCCCAACCCGACCCAAGTAAAATCCCAAGCCTCACTCAAAATACCCGCTCATTAGCAACACACATTTTAACGAATTCGAATGCTTAATTTTCCAAGTCAAACTAAAACACATCCATTTAGGCTTCTTGTGGTATGGTATTAGCATAAGTTGTATTACAAAGTCATACACTTTATAAACCTACTCCAAAATCTACACCGATGACCACTATGAGACTTAAATCATCATGCACTTGGAAAGGAACACCTTTAATACATAGCATAATAATACACATGAATATGTACATTTCCTAAAATATTAAACTGTTGTAAGTGAGAACAAGTTCAGAAGCTTGTAACAAGTAAAAAATAAACTTGTGTTTGTTGCTATTGTTGTAAATCAATACTTACATGTCTTGTGGAAATGTTGAATCATCAGCATTTGGGTACAGAAACAATGATCTTCCACTATCAATGCTAAGAAACTTCGAGATGATAACATTCAAAACATGACCCATTTGGTTAAGACCCATTCAAAGCATTAACAGGCCCAAAGAACCTAGAATTTGAGACTGCTAAAACCAGAATCTTAGTCTGTTGTAGTTACAGACATAACCTTTGTTGGATATGTGCATAAGATCCAGAAAAGATGGGCATTGTAGCCATAAAAAGTAAAACATGAGGTATATAATGAGGAAACAAAAACCTAACAAGTTGAAGTTGTTATAAACATGATTGATTACACACCTTACAAATAGTGTTGGTCAATGTGAAGGAGAGCTGCAAATCAGGAGGATCCACTGGTTGAAGTTGAACCGACAAGATTAAGTTATGTTCCCCATTAAGCCAATTATAATATGCAATACAGGTCTGCAGAGGTTTTGCTGCTTTCTCCCTAGCACTTTTAGATTCCACATGTTCCTCATTCCTCGAGTATGAAGATACGGGCGAGATTATGCTTTGACAATTGCTGAAAAAATTCACAGCAGAATTAGCAAGTAATGTGACAAGCAGATATGTTGCAGTTTCTAAAGACACAAGTCATCACCTAACAGCAATTTGGCACAATTCTTATTATATAGCAAGATGAAGATAATAGAAATTATGTTTGCTATGAGAATCTTTTTACTAAATTTCATAAGCCCTGACATAGGTTTCTATCAACGAGATTAACTTCAGTTCCTATTCAAGGCTTCAAGCCAATCACCATTCTTAAAGGTGAACTGTCTTTGAGCAAATCTGTCTTTGATAGGTCCAGCAAATCTGTCTTTGATAGGTCACGAGTGTCAAACATTTAATTAGCACACAAAATAATGATTGAAACCAACAATATAGCAAAAGCACAGAGAACATACCACACAAAATAATAATGATTGAAACTAGCTGAAGATACAGGACCTGAAACTTGAATGGTCCTGCAAAATAACCCAAAAGATTTTATAGCCATGTGAAATGCAACACCAGCAGGTGTATATTGAATTTAGTTTCATGCTAGTAAACTGAATATAAGATTGGATTACTACTGAAGACTGTTAAATCAAGGAGATCAGAACCACCTCCCAATTGATTATAAGTTGCTGAACATAATCACAAGATAATGTTAGCTTAACCTCCCTCCCAATTGCAGCTTGTTTTTTTCTTTCTAAAAAGCTCCAAATAATACAAGAGATTGCAATAAGGAAAAATAAACTTGAGAGCATCAAAAAAGGATTGTGTAATGCCAACAAAAATGGGTCCAGTCATCACTGTGACCCCTACCTGTTTGGGTCTAGTCCTCCCATGCTCCAATAGTTTCCTTCCACCTAAATGTGTTCCTTAGATACTCGGTTACAAAGAAGATTTTTCATGCAAGAATGTAAATTAAATATTAAATCTAATAGCATGCATACCAGCTCAACAAATTTCTTGAAGGCCCCAAAATCTGCAGTCAATTTGTCCTTACTGTTTGGTTCTTGTTTTTATAAAATAAAGTGTTTCAAAATGCCATTACTGTTTGGTTCTTGTTTTTATGAAATGAAATTATGTACTAAACGGTAGACTTGTATGATTCATTAACCTTATTAATGACTTTAAGCTTAGATGAAGGTAGCAGGTGATAATAATATAAATGTCGATAGTAGGGTGGAGTGTGTTGTCATTCAACAAACAACAAAATGCGGGAAACAGAAAGCATTATGAATTATTTCCATTCTTCCTCCCTAGAAATGATCCATAGTATCATTTAGAAAAGAGGTGGTGTCGGGGTGTTTATAATTCTGTGTGTCTTCTATTCACCTTAATATAATCAAATATGAAGGTTTTATAAATTAAGTATATGAAAGTTGAACACAAATCAAGTAATCTGGCTTTAAGTCATGTATCCTAGTGAAGCAATTTCAAAGAGGGCCATTGTGTGCAACATGCAGCCTCTTTAACACACAAGAAATGTATTCTTCCATTCTCCCATGTCAAGAATCTAGAAGATAATTTCACTTATAAACATATAATTCCTTGTAAATTAGCATGTTTAAAGAATGTAACTAACTGTAAATCCATTCTCTGTAATCCTATTGAACTCGCAACACCTTCAGAATTCATTTAGCTCAATCACGCAAGAAATTAACAACGAGAAAAACAGGATTTACATACAAATAATTCATGAATACATATAGCAGACAGATATAATCATATAAGGAGATTAAGAGAGAGGAATTGGTACCCGGTCTTCGGGGTGAAAACAGGGGTGAATAATTCCGTTCATATCGAGATAGAGATTGTCATACTCAATTCGATTAGGGTTAGGTTTAGTTGTGTCAACAGGGATTTGAATGCCGTCGATTTCCATCGGCTCTTCCTCGATAACATCTACAATGACCATAGGGTATTTCTCCGCCAGCCATCGGTAAATAGCCCGTCCCCAACCCATACGGATCTAATTTGTAACCCTAATTTGTCGGAATCTTTGTAGTCGGTCGATTGATCGATCTTGCCGGTGATTTCGTAGAGGGTGGAGGAACCGATGAGGGAAGGAACCGATGAGGGTCGATTGTAACCCTAGTTTGTACTTGTTTGAGGGTTTGCCGGTGACGTACCTGAAATCGTCACCGTGGAGGGTGGAGGAACCGATGAGGGTGGAGTGAATTTTCCTGCCCCAAATCGCCGCTGAAGTTTGGAATGGGAAGGAGCGGGAGTGAATTTTGAGAATTAGTACAAAAGTTACAAAAATTTTGGGGAAAATTTTGGAGGGAAAAATTATAAAACGACGGAAGCTTCTTGACGCGCATATTTTAAGCGTCCTCCGTGTTTTTTTTTTTGAAATATGACATAAATTCTTGACACGCAAAAATGCATGTCATGAATTCTTAGGAATTACCTATAATTGACATTTTATTTTGACACTTCAGTTTTTGCACGTCAAGAATTATTGAGTGTCATCGTTCGCGTGTCAAGGAAAGTAGTTTTTGTAGTAGTGTCTCCATAGCGTCAACCGCCTGTTCGAGGAACGACATCGTGATGGGGGCTCGCTATGCTTACGGTCGATTTATCCAATGCATTCAACCTGGTTGATCGGTCGTACCTTCTTCATGAGGTCAGGCTTAGATGCCCGTCCATTTCGCCTTGGGTTGACTTCTTATATGGGCAGCCTGCCCGCCTATACCTGGGGGATGATCATATATGAGCCACTACTGGGGTTCAGCAGGGTGACCTAGTGGGGCTCCTCCTGTTTGCCCTCGTCCTTCACCCGCTTGTGCACCATATCCGTGACAACTGTCACCTGCTGCTCCATGCTTGGTATCTTGACGATGGAACGATTATTGGGGATACTAGGGAGGTTGCTAAGGCCCTCGGGATTATCAACGAGAGAGGGCCGTCGTTGGGTCTGACCCTTAATATTTGAAAGACGGAACTCTTTTGGCCATCCTGCGACGGTGAGAAAGTTCGGTCGGGCCTCTTCCCTGCTGACATCAGCAGACCCACCAATGGGGTGAAGCTCCTTGGGGGGCTTGTTAGTCGGGATGGCCAGTTTATTTAGGGGCTGGCTACGAGGAGGTCCTCTAATGCTGCTGATCTTATGCGCCTCCTACCTACACTTGACGACCCTCAATGCGAACTCCTCCTGCTTCGTTCGTGCATGGGGCTCGCCAAGCTTCTCTTTGGTCTAAGAACTTGCCCCCCTACCCATATGATGGCGGCAGCGGTTGTTTAGGATAAGGATTTGCAGACGGCCGTCGAGGACATTGTCGTGTGTGGGGGTACCTTCCTTGGGGACTTACAATGGCGCCTTCCCTCTTTGTCGACTCGGTATGGGGGTCTTGGGGTTTATTCGGCGGTCGAGGCGACGTCGTACGCCTTTGTGGCTTCGCGTGCCCAAACTTGGACTCTATAAGACCATATTCTACGGGAATGCGGGGGCTGTGGTATGAGCCCCGACTATGAGAATGCTCTGGCTGGTCTCCGTGACATTATTCCGGGCTTTGATCTGAGCGGTCTCACCAATAAGGACACCGCCCCACCAAAAGCCCAACATGTTTTGGCGAATTCCCTCTTGGTAAAAGCATGCTCGAGATGGAAGCAAACTTTGAGATGACAGTTAGGCAAAAGGCCGTTTGGGAATGCCTCCAACAGCCACATGCGCAGGATTTCCTCCATGCTCTCCTTATTGATGGGCTGGGGAAACACATATCGCCTGTCGAATACCGGGCCATTCTCAAGTATCGCCTCATGGTTCCCCTGTTCCCCGTGGATGAAAAATGCCCCGTCTACAACAAGGCGTGTTTGGATTCGTTCGGGGAGCACGCGGTCCACTGCAAATAGATCCCGGGGTTTAAATATCGACATGATGTGGTTCGGGACGTTTTGTTTGACATCGTCAGGCGGGCTAGGATCTCGGCCAGGAAGGAAGCTCATGTTAACTTCCTGTCTGACCCCATGGATGGAGCTCCACTCTACGGCCGACCGACATACTTGTTTTTTGGGTGGCAGAATGGGAAACACGCTTGTGTCGATTTGACAGGGGTTTCCCCTCTTGTGGGGCTGAGGGCCAGCACCTTCACAGCGGGTCAGGCGGCGTCCAAGGCATTCGCTGGAAAGGTTAACAAACATGAGAAAGCATGCATTGAAAATCAACATGTGTTTGTTCCTTTCGCTTTCGATACTTTCGGCCATCTTGAGACAGAGGCGGTGGCCATGTTGAACCGGATCCAGAAAGTCATGCGTGGGAATAGTGCGACCTCTAGATTAAAGAAAGTTGTTTTTATACGGCTAGGGTTTGCTATTCAAAAAGGGTTGGCGGCGCAGCTTGTTGCCCGCCTTCCCTGTGTATTGACTTAAGTCGTTTATGCAATTGACGTTAAATTTTTAACCAATTTTGTAAGTGTTGACTAGTTTTTCAGAATAATTAATTTTTATGATTTCATTAAGGCGAAAATTTTCAAATTTGGTGAAATACCTACCATCCATGAACCATCCAGCATCAGAAGATATATAGCCTTTTGAGATAGTTAGGTTGACTTCTGTCAAAACCTGCACCACTTCCAGAAGTTGATCTTGCTTCTTTATGCAGTCTATCTGCATCTTACACAAAAAGACTAAATCAATCCGTTGGACCATAGAGTTGGCTCCTTTAGCCCCGTTTTACTATTATAAATGTGTCGAATTTGAAAATGAAATTACCTTCACAACGGTATAATCCTCTAAGCTTTCATTGTCAAATGTCACTCTGCAACTGATGAGAGCCAATTAAATAAGCATTGAATATAGTTTCATTAAAAGGACCCTACTAACATGAGGCCGCGATACACCATAAAAAAACAATCATTCGACAACGAAAATCTCAAACGGCTGTTCAAAAGTAGGATGCCATAACTCATGCCTAACCCCAAACGCCCGTTCGATGCAACCTCAGAAGGGCGTTTAAAACCAATGTGAGATAAGATTGTCAGTGGTGTGGCGCGGGTATAGTCCCCCGTTAAAAAGTAAAAATTTTACTATATAACCTATCGATCACTTGCGATGGGCCGTTAATCCTTTCTGAAAGGGAATCAAAATCTGGATCAAAGTAGGGTGAATAAGCTTTTGTCATGCTGCAAACTACACAAGAAAAAACTTCAATGGTGGGTGTTAAACATATATATATAAACATTCGTTACTATAATATATGTATCTGCTAATTATGCACATTAAGCAACATGTATCTGCACAGCCCTAAACACTTCTTTTGCTGTAGTGATGATTCAATCTTGATGAATTAATTCCCTGAATTTCTAGGGTTTATCATTCATGATCATAACGTAGCTTAACAATTAAATCATACCATCTATTACTAAAATCGATATTACGTCTCCAGAAACTACTTTTAATTTCATGCATACACTGTTACCGAAAGATCCAGAATTTTGTAAATATATATATATATATATATATATATATATATATGTATATATATATATATGATATTTATTACATTTGAATTGAGATAATACATACGAAGTTTTCCAGAACCATATTAAAGCTAGTATGCAAGATTGGGTCGATTAGACATTAAAATGGAAACCCTAAAACACAAAAAAAGATTGCATGCATATATTGTTAGAAATTGTGTGTGAATGAGATGTTAATCTCAAGTTTGGAAAATGTGAAATATGTATCCCACATTGGTGTGGGAACATAAGTTGAACTAGTTTATAAGGCTTTACTCCAAAGCCTTTGATATATCTTGTGTCATGTTTTACTCTGGCTCATATCCTCGCGCAGGGGGGAGGATGCGAAAAATGGCGATTCGGGTTGAAATTCTGAACTCGTGCCCGCGTGACCCGCAGACACGAATGCAGCTCCGAAATGGGGGTCAATAACTGACCAGTTTTTGCTATTTTTTGAGACCTTTCTCTTGAGCAGATTCTAGAACGTATTTTTGGTTCATTGAACCAACCTTTTGCATTCCAAACTTGATCATTCATTACTTGTTAATGAACATAAATCGATCATTCATTGCTAGTTAATGATGATCATTTCGTATGCCCAGTTTGCGTGTATAAATACACGAGTGTGGGCAGAAAGATATACACGAAAAAAAGCACACATTTCGTTTTGTTGCTGCTCCTGCTCTGATCTCATTACGCTGCTCTGTTCCGACCGCATTTCAGGCAAGTATCCTGTTCGGCTGTACACACAGCTTTGAACCGGTGTACCCTAGGAACAGAAGGCGAATCTGTTTAAGGGAATTGTGTCAAACACAAGCCCGGTTCCTCTCGTTCTCTCTTCTGTGTTTTCTATTTTGCAGGAATAGGTTCTGCTGCTGTTCATGATCATATTTCTTTACTGTTTCGTTTGCTGTTTTATCCACGTTGTATTTTCATTCTTTACTGTTATTCTATATTGTAATTGATCGAACAAGTGTTCGAATCGTTATTGAATTTCCAACAAACTTAAACAGATTGGTGTACACTCTGTGTACGAATTTTTCTGACTGTTCTCTTGTGGGTCACATTTCAGAATGGATTCATCTCAGCCTTTACCGACTTCTGGTGTACCGACCTCTAGTGTCTCTGCAATGTTCACCTCTTCCGTTGCGGTTACCACAATGATGGTTGCACCGTTGCCTAACGCGGTTGCAAGCCACGCTGAAAAACCTGAAAAGTTCAACGGTCTTAACTTTAAACGTTGGCAGCAAAAGATGTTGTTTTATCTAACAACGTTGAACCTTGCGAGGTTCTTGACTGAAACCGTTCCCCAAGTTTCTGAAGGGGAAATGGATGCTCAATCTGTGAGTGCGGTTCAAGTTTGGAAGCATTCTGAGTTCTTGTGTAAGAACTATGTCCTCAATGGTTTGGCGGACTCACTTTACAATGTGTATTGTAAAGTAAACACGGCCAAGGAACTATGGGAATCTTTGGAAAGAAAATACAAAACCGAAGATGCAGGCACAAAGAAATTTGTGGTGGCCAAATTTTTGGACTTTAAAATGATTGACTCAAAAACTGTTATGAGTCAAATCCAAGAATTGCAAATCATTCTTCATGATATTCATGCGGAGGGAATGTCACTCAGCGAGACGTTACAAGTTGCTGCCATGATCGAGAAATTGCCACCAAGCTGGGTTGATTTCAAGAACTATCTCAAACATAAGAGAAAGGAAATGACTGTTGAAGATCTTGTGGTTCGTCTTCGTATTGAAGAAGATAAGAAACTTGCTCAAAAGCGAAAAGACGTCCTCGAGCAAGCAAAGGCCAATATTGTTGAATATGGTCAATCCTCGAAGGGTAACAAAAATAGAGGACGGGTTGAGAAGAAGAACAAGGGAAAAGGGTTTAGTCTTAAACCAAAAGGTGGGGTTGTGAAGAAGAAATTTGAAGGCAAATGTTACAACTGTGACAAGCCGGGTCATCGGGCAAATGAATGTCGGCAACCAAGAAAGATGCCTCTCGTCAAGCCAATATGGTTGATGATTATGAAAATCTGGTTGCCATGATTTCTGACCTCACAATGATTATCTCCGAGGTTAACTTGGTTGGTTCGAATACCAAGGAATGGTGGGTTGACACCGGTGCCACCCGCCATGTTTGTGCCGACAAGAGCTTGTTCAACACCTTCAAAGATGTTACTAATGGAGAAAAGCTCTTCATGGGTAACTCTGCCACGGCTCAAGTCAAAGGCGAAGTGTTGAATATGGTCAATCCTCGAAGGGTAACAAAAATAGAGGACGGGTTGAGAAGAAGAACAAGGGAAAAGGGTTTAGTCTTAAACCAAAAGGTGGGGTTGTGAAGAAGAAATTTGAAGGCAAATGTTACAACTGTGACAAGCCGGGTCATCGGGCAAATGAATGTCGGCAACCAAGAAAGATGCCTCTCGTCAAGCCAATATGGTTGATGATTATGAAAATCTGGTTGCCATGATTTCTGACCTCACAATGATTATCTCCGAGGTTAACTTGGTTGGTTCGAATACCAAGGAATGGTGGGTTGACACCGGTGCCACCCGCCATGTTTGTGCCGACAAGAGCTTGTTCAACACCTTCAAAGATGTTACTAATGGAGAAAAGCTCTTCATGGGTAACTCTGCCACGGCTCAAGTCAAAGGCGAAGGAAATGTGATCCTGAAAATGATATTGGGAAAGGAGCTTACCTTGACTAATGTGTTTTATGTCCCTGAGATTCGCAAGAATCTTGTGTCTGGGTGGTTGTTGAATAAGTTTGGTTTCAAAATGGTGTTTGAGTCAGATAAGGTCGTGTTGACCAAAAATAGTGTGTATGTTGGAAAGGTCTATGCCCTTAATGGTATGTTCAAACTAAATGTAATGGTCGTTAACAATGCTATGAATAAGACTGGTACCAGTTCTGCTTATTTGCTTGAGTCTTCTAATGTGTGGCATGGTAGACTTGGTCATGTTAACTTTAATTCCATTCGTCGTTTGATTAAATTAAATTGCATACCAATTTTTGATATTGACTCAAACCACAAATGTGAAACATGTGTTGAAGCAAAACTAACAAGGTCATCATTCAAACCGGTTGAACGAAATACTGAACCACTGGGTATGATCCACACCGATGTGTGCGATTTGAAATCCATTCCAACTAGAAATGGATTTAAATACTTCATCACATTTATCGATGATTGCACGAAGTATTGTTATGTTTACTTGCTCAAAAGTAAGGATGAGGCAATTGAAGCTTTCATTGCTTATAAAACTGAAGTTGAGAATCAACTTGAAAGAAAGATCAAGGTTGTACGAAGTGATAGAGGTGGTGAGTATGTCTCACCATTTGCTGAATTCTGTTTGAAAAACAGAATCAGACATGAGTTCACTGCACCATATTCACCCCAATCAAATGGGACTGCTGAACGGAAAAATCAAACCTTGAAGGAAATGGTGAGTGCCATGCTAGTGAGTTCTGGTGTAAACCAAAACTTGTGGGGGGATGATATCCTTTCGGCAAACTATCTTTTGAATAGGATACCCCATAAGAAAAGAGATGAAACTCCATACGAGTTATGGTGGAAAAGAAAATCGTCCTATGAATACCTCAAAGTGTGGGGGTGCCTAGCCAAGGTGGTTGCTCCACTACCTAAAGCTTAAAAGATAGGACCCAAAACTGTTGACTGTATATTCATTGTATATCCAGATCACAGTAGCGCGTATCGCTTCCTTGTGCATGAATCCAAGATTCCCGATATTCGCAAAGCAACGGTAATGGAATCAAAGAATGCCTCATTCTTTGAAAATATAATTCCTTGCATTACAAAAGAATATGGAAATACGTCTGGGCCAGATGATGAACGTATGATGATGAACGTATTCATGATGAACTAGTTCCGGAAGAACTAAAACGAGTTCCGTAAGAACCAGAATGTGTTCCGAAAGAACAAGAGCAATCTGAGGAAGAAGAGGTTGAGCCTAGGCGAAGCAAGAGGGCTAGAACTGAAAAGTCTTTTGGTCCTGATTTCTACACTTACATGGTAGAAAGTGATCCTAAAACATATCGTGAAGCGGTGACTTCCTCAGAAGGACCTCAATGGAGGGAGGCCATCAAAAGTGAAATAGATTCTATTTTACAGAACCATACATGGGAACTAGTGGATCTTCCTCCGGGTTGTAAACCACTAGGTCATCGTTGGATCTTCAAGAGGAAGATGAAGCCCGATGGCTCCAGAGACAAATACAAGGCATGACTGGTGGTCAAAGGATACAAACAAAAGGAAGGTCTAAATTACTTTGACACGTATTCACCAGTAACTCGAATAACCTCGATCAGGTTGGTACTTGCTATCGCTGCTATCAGAAATTTGGAAGTACATCAAATGGATGTGAAAACTGCTTTCCTAAATGGAAATCTAGAGGAAGAGATTTACATGGAACAACCAGAAGGCTTCAGAGCCTCTGGACAAGAAAATAAAGTATGTAAACTGGTCAAATCCTTGTATGGACTAAAGCAAGCTCCAAAACAATGGCATGAAAAGTTTGGTCATGTCATGCTTGATTCTGGTTTCAAGATCAATGAATGTGATAAGTGTGTGTATGTAAAAGACACGCCAAATGGTTATGTCATCCTGTGTCTATATGTTGATGACATGCTCATAGCTGGAAGTAATGACAAAATGATAAAATCAACAAAGGACCTCTTGAAAGCAACATTTGATATGAAAGACATGGGTTTAGCAGATGTGATTTTGGGAGTTAAAATTACACGAACCCAAAGTGGACTTGCCTTAGGACAAACCCACTATGTGGACAAAATTCTTGAAAAGTTCAATGCAAATGACTCCAATGTAGCTAGAACCCCCATTGACACAAGTCAACATCTAGCTAAGAACAGAGGACAACCTGTTAACCAATTAGAATATTCAAGAATTATTGGTAATTTGATGTATTTGATGAGTTGTACCAGACCAGACTTAGCATATGCTGTAAGCAAGCTAAGTAGGTACACGAGTAATCCAAGTTCAACTCATTGGAGATGTGTGACCAGGTTACTTAGGTACCTAAGGTACACAAGGGATTACGGGCTGCACTACAACAGATATCCTGCAGTGATTGAAGGACACTGTGATGCAAATTGGATATATGATACGAAGGATTCCTGTGCAATGAGTGGATATGTATTCACATTTGGAGGTGCAGCCATATCGTGGAAATCGTCGAAGCAAACGGTTATTGCGAGATCCACGATGGAAGCAGAATTCATCACTTTAGATAAAGCTGGTGAAGAGGGAGAATGGCTACGTCAGTTTATGGAGGATATACCAAGATGGCCTAAGCCGGCAACGGCCATATGTATACATTGTGATAGCCAATCGGCAATTGGCAGAGCTCATAGCACAAAGTATAATGGTAAGAACATACATATAAGACGTAGACATAATATGATACGACAACTAATCTCTACTGGAATTATCACTGTTGACTATGTGAAGTCAAAGGATAATATTGCGGATCCGCTGACAAAAGGCCTAAGTAGAGAGTTAGTTCAGAAGTCGTCCATGGGAATGGGACTGAAGCCCTTGAAAGATTAAGTTCATATGAAGGAAAACCTAACTCAGTTTACTGGAGATCCCAAGATCTGAGTTCAATAGGACAACCTAATTGTATGAACTAGTGAGGTCACTATGGGGGGAAGATTTGATAAACCCACGCACTTCAAGAAGGGGATGTATGATTGGAATCTGTACATCTCCTAGTCCATTCCTAAAAGTGACAAGTAGGAGGTTAAGCTTATGGCTTTTAATGATTCAGCTAAGGCAGCCACACGTGGTGAATCACCTATGTGAGAGAAAAGTGTGGTCGCTTCGAAGGGTATTGAGAGGGGGAACAATACCTAAGAGCTCTCGCAGAACCAGGCTAATGTTCATGACCATAACGAACATAACTATGAGGACTTGATGTTGTCAAGGAGAGTCTTGTGTGAAGCACATTGTCGCCTACACAAACGGCAGACGAGTTCAAAGGCATCACCGCCTACTCAGAACCAGTAGACTAAGTGTGTTTCATGAGCGAAGGTTCAAAGGGTAACACCTACCTATCGTATGCAAGATTCGACTGTTGAAATTCGATCGGGATTAATTGGCTTTGAGATCAACCTCCATTCATGTGGGGGATTGTTAGAAATTATGTGTGAATGAGATGTTAATCTCAAGTTTGGAAAATGAAATATGTATCCCACATTGGTGTGGGAACATAAGTTGAACTAGTTTATAAGGCTTTACTCCAAAGCCTTTGATATATCTTGTGTCATGTTTTACTCTGGCTCATATCCTCGCGCAGGGGGGGGGGTGCGAAAAATGGCGATTCGGGTTGAAATTCTGAACTCGTGCCCGCGCGACCTGCGGACACGAATGCAGCTCCGAAACGGGGGTCATAACTGACCAGTTTTTGCTATTTTTCAAGACCTTTCTCTTGAGCAGATTCTAGAACGTATTTTTGGTTCATTGAACCAACCTTTTGCATTGCAAACCTAATCATTCATTACTTGTTAATGAACATAAATCGATCATTCATTGCTAGTTAATGATGATCATTTCGTATGCCCAGTTTGCGTGTATAAATACACGAGTGTGGGCAGAAAGATATACACGAAAAAAAAGCACACATTTCGTTTTGTTGCTGCTCCTGCTCTGATCTCGTTACGCTGCTCCGTTCCGACCGCATTTCAGGCAAATATCGTGTCCGGCTGTACACACAACTTTGAACCGGTGTACCCTGGGAACAGACGGCGAATCTGTTTAAGGGAATTGTGTCAAACACAAGCCCGGTTCCTCTCGTTCTCTCTTCTGTGTTTTCCGTTTTGCAGGAATAGGTTCTGCTGCTGTTCGTGATCATATTTCTTTACTGTTTCGTTTGTTGTTTTATCCACGTTGTATTTTCATTCTTTACTGTTATTCTGTATTGTAATTGATCGAACAAGTGTTCGAATCGTTATTGAATTTCCAACATATATAAAGTATGCATTCTGTTCATAAAAGAAAAGATAGTTTAATTAAGAGAATGGAAAGAGCATGCATGCACCCAGTGGCGGAGCCACGTTGAAGAGACGGGGTGGGAAGGCCCCCCGTATGAAGTGTAGAAATTCCTAAAACCCTTTATAAAATCTAGTTATTTTTCAAGTTATTCTTCGTTTTGATTGGATAAAGGGGCACCATTGTCAATTTGAGAAGCAATTTTATCTTTAACAGGGGCACATTTGTACAAATGTGTAAAGAAAATCCAAAAAAAAATGGAGTTTTAGATTGCAGGTGTAATGGCGGTGAGAAGGGAAAGGGGAAAGGTGAAGAAGAAGAAGGAGAGAGATATATAATTTATTATTATTTATTTATTATTTAAGAGTACAAGTACATCTACATCTATTAAATTAAAATTACTTTATCTGACACTCTTTAAATATATATCTTTAAAATTATACATAATATTAAAAACTTTTTTTTAATATAAACTATAAACTGCTATGTTTATGTTTTCTTTATAACTTGAGAACTAAATTGTGTACCATTTTAAACGTTTACTAGTAAGTTTTTTCACTGTTTATATTATGTTATATAGCAAACTATTTATAAAGCAAGTGAAAACATGTTTAAAGAGAAAAAAATTATTATATTTAATAATTTATGTTTTGTAGCTAGATAATTATTTTTTATCTGATGCGTTGTTACAGTACATACATGCTTATAATTAACCCGACCCGTCTATTACTTAATTCAAATTTTGCCCCCGTGTAAAAAAAATATGTATTCGCCACTGCATGCACCTATATATGGATGGAATGTAATTAATGGTGGATATATTGAAAGAGATCGACGGTAGAGATGGGTGAATCTAGCTAATCTTGAAAATGAATATATATTCAGTTAATTCTCTCTCTCTTGAAGATGAAGACGAAGATGATGATCAATCAACTGCATAATTTTTTTTTTCAGGAGAAAGTATAGAGAGAGAGAAAGAGATCAGGGCAACAATCACAAAAGGTTGTTGAAGGAGAAATTTAGATGTGTTAATTAATTAAAGATCGAGTTTGGCTTTAACAAGAATGGAGTTAATGGTGGAGATATATTCGAAGAATTGAAAAGTCCTCCAAAAAAATGGTTATAAAGAGGAACAAGTAAATTACAAGGACATCTTAGTCCATTTTTAAGATTTCATCGTTTGACTATTCCTATTTCTTTCTAATTTATAAATATTTAATTTAGTTAAGGAGCAATGTCATCCTCTAAATTTGTACGTAAAATAGAAAAAAATTATTATTTTTATTGAACTTGTAATATGAATGTATGTTACCCCTCATTTTTTTATTTGTTTGCTATCTCTTAAGAAATCTTCTAGTTTCGTTTTGGTGTTAAAAACAGAAATTGTTTATCAATATAATGAGTCAATGTAATGCCAACGTGTATAAGTCAAAATAAATAAATAAAAACTATACGGCATCGGCATGGAGTTGGTAGTATATATAAAAGCAAAATAATAACCATGTGAAAGAAATAATTAGTTTGTTCTAAGTTTAAGTTTTTCCGGATATATACAAGGTATTTCGGTGTCAAATTTTCTGAGCTAAACTAAATTCCATCCTAAAAGAGTGGAGAATTTCAAATCACATAGAACTTCAAGAAATTTTGTATCTAATCAAGAATCAATCTTCATTGAATTGCCTAATTTTGTTTTTTTTAGATTTGGTGAATCATATTAGTTTTAACTTTGATGAGATGAATTGGGAGTGGGCTATTAGGTTAGATTAAGTAAAATGATGAATTGGGCTGGGCCTAGGTTGGGGTGGGCTGATTCGAATTAGAGAAAAAAAAAACATACAAACGAAAAGATGTTAACTAGAAGATGTTAACTAGAGTACTCGAACTAGGGTCTACAAGCCCAAAGAAACGCGAAAACAAAATCTTAAACCAGCGAGACAAAACTTTTTATCGTTTATTTCATCCAAACTACATATATATTCACCACTAGAAAAAAAAATAACTGCACATATAGCTTTATATAGATGAAAAAGAAAAATTGTATTCACTACTCTGTACCTGTATATCTAAATCCGCCACAGAGGATAATGACGTAACTTTGAGCTGTTTATTTATGATGAATATGTTTACTTATTTGGCTTTTGATGATATTGATTCATGTGAGTTAATCAATTGTTGCATGTAGAACAACTAGCATATGTTAATTGGCTTATTATTAAACGGTTGACTTTTAGGTATTTTGGTTTAATGCATAACAACAGAACTACTGATTAATGAAGTAGATATTGATTAGGGACTGATTTAGTGTACATATGTACTACATAGGTTTGAGCGAACCACTTTAACAACTCATCCAAGATAACTACAAAAAGAAATTGGCTCAATGTTGAACCTTCGTAAAGTCCCACCTCCACCATACATATCCCTAGTTAACTTTATAATCTATATACTTCTAGGCAATATCTCTAAACTCTAGGCTATCCCAAATCACTTGTCGTGGTACACTATCATATGTGTTTTTAAGATTGATGAACACCAAATGCAAGTCGCGCTTCCTCTCTCTATACCTCTACATCAGCCACCTCAAAATGTGTATCGCCTCTATGGTTGAACTCCCAGACATAAAACGAAACTGGTTTGTCATGACCTGAGTTTCCCGCCTTATTAGTGCCTCAATCACCCTCTCCCATAATTTCATAGTATGACACGAAAGCTTTATCCCCTTGTAGTTCCACAACGTTGGGAGTCACCTTTGGTTTTATATAGTGGGACAACCATGTTTGTCGATGACAAAGGAATTATTGTTACTGTTATAGTTTCACAGTGGAAGAGTTGGGGATTTGTTTAAGCGGTGAGTCCAGATAAAATACATATCGAGGTGTGGAAGTGTTTGTTGTATGAAAGAGTTCGATGACTGGCAAATTTGTTTAGCAGTATATTTAAATTGACAATAGTATAGTTTTTAATTCCATATCAATTTATTTCTTTGTTTCTTACTCGGAATTAGCATAGTGATGGATCTTGATCTAATAAAAAAGGAATGAAGGGTATTTTAATCTTAGTCATCTTTGTTGACTTTTTACCTACTTCCCCCATTTTCTTAAACATTCATAACTTTCATATACAACATTATTGTTTAAAAAAAATACACCATAAAAACGAGCATTTTTTATCTTTAAAACGCGTATAGTGTTGCTATATAAAAAAAATTACTCTTTCGATTTTTGACACAATGTTCAGATTATTGTGCATTGTGTCTAAATGTTCATATCATTGTCTCATTGTGTCAAAACTATGTATATAGTGTTGCTATGTATAAAATTAAAACTCTTTCGGTTTTTGACACCATATGATACAATGATCTGAACATTTCGACACAATCTGACACAATGATCTAAACATATTTGACACAATATGACACAATGATCTGAACATTTTGACACAATGACACAATGATCTGAACATTTTGATACAATCGAAAGAGTAATTTTTTTTATTTTATATATAACAACGCTGTACTCATTTCAAAGATAAAAATTGCTCATTTTTATGGTGTAATTTTTTAAAAAAATAATGTGAGTTATGAATGTTTAAAAAATAGGGGAAATTTGATAAAAAGTCAAAAGTGTCATTCCATCTTATCTTTTCTTTATTTTTCTCTCTAATTCTACAAGCAAAAATTTTGTGTCATAGATCTTCATTTAATTGAAGATCTAATGACTATGATTCCTTTTTAGAGCATTTACAACAGGTTCTCTAAAAAATAAGTGAGTGTAAATCTGTAAAATTTGAAGTTTGGTTGTGAGTGGAGGAGAGAGAAAATGTTTAGCAAAATTGCATATTTGATAAAAAAAACTAATGATTTGCTAAAATTTGAGGATTGAAAGAAAGAGAAAAGGTAAATGATAAATGTATAAAAGATATTATTTAATTATGGTTGTGAGTGAAAGAGAGAGAAAAATTAATAATAAAAATAAAAATTATAAAAATGGGAATAGAGAACCTACTATAATGCTCTTATCCAAATTAAACTTCTCACGATAATATTCTCCCGATAACATTCTCCATAGTGATTGCTATGGCTATAATTGGAATTCAAATGCAAGTTGGCGCTTATTATATACATAATTGTCGGTTTGCTTGATATAAAATATCCAATGTCTTTATAATATTAATTATTTAATTTGTTTACACATGATGATGACTTTTAATCTTTCTTGTATTTACACGTAACAACTCTTGAGCTTTGGAGTTCGGACGATGTCAAAATTAACATTTCGGTTTCTTTAGGGATAGATAGGTATTTTGATTATAATTAATATTCATTAGCCAACTCATACTTGTAGCTGGCATCATACATAATTAATATATATTATTGATCCGTCTTATGGCTTTGGCCATTAATTTGGGGATCGATAAGATGGCACATTCACTTATTAAATTACTGAACACTAGCTGGTATCTCAGTTAGTAAAACTTTATATATAGCGACTGACATGATATAGTCTTCATGCCTATGTTTGAAAATTCATTTAGTCAAGCATTTATATATATGATAAAATAGCGTATGAAGTCATACTTCTTGTAAAGATCCAGATAGTAGGTGCTAATTTAGGTATCGTACACACCTGATACACTTAAAGCAAAAAAGGTCATTGACATATATAAATTTACCTTGACGGTAGAAGTTTTTACGGTCATTGCATATCGATTTCTTTAAGGATCGATACTCCATTTATTATAATATTCGATCATTAGCCAACTGTGACTTGTAGCAATAGCATCAGCAGCATGATCACACATATGCAATGGATGACATGATCATCGATCTTATAATCAATTAATTAAATCTCACAGTGACCAACTAATTAATTACAATACAAAGTCTACTTATACAATTGTTTCTGTATTCGCACGTTACATGCTACAACTTGCATTTATTTAACTTCACATCATAATTCATCTAGGATTGAAAATATAAGTGACACTGCTGCGAAAGGGGTAATTAATTATACCCTGTTAAAACCACTGAGGGCTTCCTTAAACGGTATGAAGTGATGATGGGAAGACTTGTTGACTTACATGTCACAAGTTCGATCCGTGGTGCCCCCAGGTTTTACCACAGGGGGTCCTCGGGCGGTAGTTTAAGTTTTCCTTGGGATGAGCTCCGTCAAAAATTGTAAGACAAACACCAACCTACCCAAACCAGAAATTGATTTACCCAAAAATATTCATTACAAACTGAAATAGAGAAAAATAACACTAGCAACAACTATAAATAACTCTCAAAATACAAAAAACACTCGAGACATATAAACTCTACGATCTATCGGGAATCTTCAATACGAAGAACAAGAAGAAACATAAACCCTAGATAAGAGAATGAGAGGAAAGACAAAAATGGATTGTTGGTGCTGCTCCCTAATAGGAACCCTAACTCATTCTTTTATACAAGGACCCGATAAGTGAAGTTGTGTTAAGCAACATTTCCACATCCTAGCCAAGTCCAGTCCAGCAGCATCATTCCTTAACCCCATTTGAACCAGCCCACCAAGATGCCTCATATTACGAAACCAGAAATATTAAACAAAACACATAAAGTAAAATCAAATAGCAAAAAAGTAACCACAATTTGAATTAAACAATCAAGTTAGTTATATTAACTTGCCTAATTATAACAAGCTCAATGGATCGATATTGATGCATCGATCGAAAACTTTCTAGAGAGAATAATAATAGGTTTTTCAAATCCCAAACTTTCATTACATTCAAATGATCAATTACATCGGGTATTTATAGTTGTCGAACGGTGACGATGGTTACATGACACCCGTTCAAGAATTTCATCTAATCTTAGGTTATAATCTAATTTACATACTAATTACATCATACTTAGGGTAAATCGGAATTAACTAGTTCTAACATTCTCGCCCTTAATTTCGATTTATCCTTTCATGTCTTCATAGTAGTATTGGATCTTCTTCATAAACGAGGTGTGATTCTTCATCGTTCTCGTTCTTCTTGTCCTTCCACTTGGTGCATTCTTTTGCAAAATGACCAGTTCTTCCACATTCATAGCACTTGAACTTGCTTTTGTCATAACTTGTGCTTCTTTCTTGCCTTTTTCCTTTCTTGTCGAAATTTCTTCTATCATTTCTTCCACGGTTTTGATTATCACGTCCTTTTCCATGGTTGTGGCTTTCAAAATGATTATCTACGTTTGCAATCATGAGTTTTTGATAACTTTCCTCTGGTTCATCCTGGCCTTTAATGCGTTCTTCAAATGATGTTATTCTTCATACTACTTCTTCAAATGACATGTTGTCAACATCTGAATATTGCTCGATGGTTGCCACTATTGGTAGGAACTTCTTTGGGACCGAGTGAAGTAGTTTTCTCACAATCACTTTATCTTTAAGACTAGTGCCGAGACTTTTAAATTTGGATCTTATTCCACTTAACTTGCCTGCAAACTCTCTCACTATCTCATTTGATTTATGATGTGTTGCAAACACATCCCATTTCCGGTGTCTTTTAGTTAGTTATTTGAGTCAATTTGAGTCGGTTTGCATTAGTTCTAGTTTATTTTAGGTAAGTCTAAGTCCTTGAGTCTGTTATTTATGTTTTCACAAGTTTTTCAGGAGTTTGGTGAGATCCCGAGGCCACGAGAGAAAGTTGGAGTGAGGTGAAAAAACTAAGGAAGAAATGCTGAAAAGTAGGTAGCAGGCATATCGCCTACTGAAGTTGGAGGAGCAAGCGATACGCTTGCAAGAGGAAGGTCAACGGAAGCTTAAGTCGGTTTGACCCGATTATTTTGGCGTATTCAGGCTCCAAGCGTATCGCCTGCCATTTTAAGACCTCCAAGCGATACGCTTGGAGGGGGTTTTCCCGCAAACTTAGCAGGTTCGACTTAAATTCGATTTTAGGGTTGCAATTCGTCATTCTGCACCTGTGTTCGATCAGAGAGAGGCTGAGAGGCGATTTTCGAAGGAAAATAAGGAGGATTCATGTAACAGCCCAGACCCGTCGCAACCAAGATATTGTCCGCTTTGGCAGTCGGCATGCCCTCAGGCATCCGCCCCTCACGGTTTTAAAACGCGTCTTGATAGGGAAGGTATCCACACCCTTATAAAGCGGTGTTTAGTTCTCCTCCCCACCAATGTGGGATGTTACAATCCTCCCCCCTCAGGGGACCAGCGTCCTCGCTGGCACACTGGCCGACGACCGGATCTGATACCATCTGTAACAGCCCAGACCCGTCGCACCAAGATATTGTCCGCTTTGGCAGCCGGCATGCCCTCAGGCATTCGCCCCTCACGGATTTAAAACGCGTCTTGGTGGGTGAGGTATCCACACCCTTATAAAGGCATGCTTAGTTCCCCTCCCCACCAATGTGGGATGTTACAATCTGTAACAGGCCAGACCCGTCGCAACCAAGATATTGTCCGCTTTGGCAGCCGGCATGCCCTCAGGCATCCGCCCCTCACGGTTTTAAAACGCGTCTTGGTGGGGGAGGTATCCACATCCTTATAAAGACATGCTTAGTTCCCCTCCCCACCAATGTGGGATGTTACAATCACAGCCCAGACCCGTCGCACCAAGATATTGTCCGCTTTGGCAGCCGGCATGCCCTCAGGCATCCGCCCCTCACGGATTTAAAACGCGTCTTGATAGGGAAGGTATCCACACCCTTATAAAGCGGTGTTTAGTTCTCCTCCCCACCAATGTGGGATGTTACAATCCTCCCCCCTCAGGGGACTAGCGTCCTCGCTGGCACACTGGCCGACGACCGGCTCTGATACCATCTGTAACAGCCCAGACCCGTTGCACCAAGATATTGTCCGCTTTGGCAGCCGGCATGCCCTCAGGCATCCGCCCCTCACGGATTTAAAACGCGTCTTGATAGGGAAGGTATCCACACCCTTATAAAGCGGTGTTTAGTTCTCCTCCCCACCAATGTGGGATGTTACAATTCTGTAACAGCCCAGACCCGTCGCACCAAGATATTGTCCGCTTTGGCAGCCGGCATGCCCTCAGGCATCCGCCCCTCACGGATTTAAAACGCGTCTTGGTGGGGAACGTATCCACACCCTTATAAAGGCATGCTTAGTTCCCCTCCCCACCAATGTGAGATGTTACAATCCTCCCCCCTTAGGGGACCAGCGTCCTCGCTGGCACACTGGCCGACGATCGGCTCTGATACCATCTGTAACAGCCCAGACCCGTCGCACCAAGATATTGTCCGCTTTGGCAGCCGGCATGCCCTCAGGCATCCGCCCCTCACGGATTTAAAACGCGTCTTGGTGGGGAAGGTATCCACACCCTTATAAAGGCATGCTTAGTTCCCCTCCCCACCAATGTGGGATGTTACAATTCAAGTGGAGATCGATTTGGGAACATAAAGTCAATCAATTTTGCAATCCGGTTTCGTTCTAAATCTTTGTTTCTAGTATTTGTTTAGTCTACAACTATGTTCCTAGTTAAAGTTTCTGACTTTGTCTATGATTTTGCTATGACTATGGTGGTTGGCTAAGTTAATATCACCACCTGGACCATTATGATGAACTTTTGATATTTGTGATCTTGCTTGACGTTTGACGATTTGATTGATGTTTGTTTTCTATTAAACTCCATTAACTTTCTGTGATGATGCATCTATGTACTTGATTTAGGTTGCTAGTTATTAATTAGATCTTGCTTTGCTTGCGGATGTCTTCCGGTTTGGGTAAAGTAGTTAACTTGTAGGTTAATCTTGCACTTTAACATGATTGCTTAATTGTAGTCATAAGTTTGGTTGATATTTGGTGATTTGGATCTTGTGTGTTGCTAGCTCAATAGACTTAAAAGGGTGATAGCTATTGGGTAGTCGGGTTGGTTAATTGCTTAGTGTCTATTTTAGTGTCGTTCCGAGCACATCAAGTTTTTGGCGCCGTTGTCGGGAAAACTTGGCAATAGCAAGATTAACTTAGGTCGTCGTTAGGAAATTTTGAGTCTTTTATGTTTTTCCCGTGTCTAGAGTCTTAGGATTTTCGGTTTCGAGTCTAGATTTTTTTTTTAGGGTTATTTTTCTTTTAATTTTCTTTGAGTCGTTCCCCGTTTTATGCCACACACCCGTTCACGAGGTCCTCCTGAGCTTTCACCTTCTTCTGATCCCGACGCGGATATTCGTGAGCGGTTTCGCCTTCTTCGCACGGAGCTCGAGGCATTCATCGTTTCCACCACCCACTCCAAACCATCTTCTTCCACACAAATCACACGCGACACCAAACCCATACCATTCCCCGATCTTTCATCCATGGCGGCACGTCGCACCGTCCACGAGCAGGCCAGCGCAGGAGTCACCGAGGCTCGGTTTGCCATCACTCAACCTGATATTGCCAACACCGCTAATTGGGAAGTTCCGTCTCACGTCATCAATGCTTTGACACATTCTATTCAGTTCCATGGACGTGAGGACGAAGATGCACCGACGCATATCTCGCGCTTTACCCGGATTTGCAACACGTTCGGACTCACGGGAGTCGCGAACGATACGATCTACCTGCGTTTGTTTCCATTCTCCCTTACGTCTCGAGCCGCCGAGTGGCTTGAGACGCTTCCGCCAAATTCGATTGCCACCTGGGACGATCTGACTGTGAAATTCCTGAAGAAGTATCATCCTCCAGCCAAGGCTGCACGTACTCGGGAGGAAATCCACTCCTTTCGGATGGACCCCGATAAGCCTTATTCGGTTGCTTACGAACGATTCAACACTCTTCTGAGAAAATGTCCGCAACACGGGTTGACGGAATGGGCGATTATCGAAAAGTTCTACAATGGACTTCCATACTCTGTTCAGAAAGAGTTTAACATTTCGGCAGGAGATCACATGATGGAGAAGCTCACAGTAGCCGAATGTAAAACACTTTTTGAGAGCTTTGCACTGGCTGAACAGCAGACTCCCGGAGATCGGAGAGCCACCTTGGCCCCGACTAGATCACTCGTACCTTCTACATCTACCCGGGGTGTCCATCACATTGGCTCAGAGACCATGAAGCCTAAGGAGTTAGAAAATATCTATAGGGCTTTAGAAGAGATCAAACTCCATATCAAAGCCAAATGTGAGCTGTGTAGAGGCGCTCATGACACCCGAGACTGCCCGCTTGCTCCCGCTGAGCAGGTAGACTACATTGGAAACCGAAACCAGTTCGATAATTCTTTCCAGTCTGGGTGGAGGAGTGGCCAGAATTCAGGATGGCGAGAGGGAGGTAACCCACCTGGTTTTCCACCGAAGAATAACTATGGTGGAGGAGATGACGGGCCTGGTTTTAAGGAGATCAGAGAGCTTATTGCTAACCAGACCCAGATCCTGCAGCAGATTGTAGCGAGATGAAGGAACACAGAAGAAGCTAGCTGAGCATGACACGTTATTGAGAAATCAACAAGCTTCGTTCCTGAAAGTGCGTGAGCATCGGATCGTCTACTCGATCTAGCTAATCGGACATCGAAACGTAATTAACCGATTGTTTTATTGATCAAACGAGAACAATTACAATCAGCAAACACTCAGAAACAGACTCAGAGAAACACACTCAGAAACACACACTTATCAGATCTCGCACGCTCAGAACTCTCAAAAAAACAAAGACCAAACAACTATATATACACGACTGGCCGAACTCCCTCCGAACCCCAGGTTCGGCCGGTCCGAACTTCAGGTTCGGACCTAGTTCGGCCAACCCTATATTGACTTGAACTTGGTCTTCATTTGATACTTCACACGACGCACATTTCAGGTATCAACAAACTCCCCCTCGTCGTGTGCAGTATCCTCCTCTAATTTCTTCAACATCATCAAAACTGTATCTTCAATCAAGCTCCCCCTCAAGTTAAGATCTCGTTCGTCCAATGAGATGAATCTTCGAACAAACTCCTCCTCAACTCGATCGTAGCTCAATCTTGAATACTTGATGACATTCTGTAAATCTCTGGTCTTTATCAACAGCTTCAGAAGACTTGAAATTGATGATATCTTGCACTACAACATCCTGCATCAAACTTAAATAATCTTGGCGCAAAACGTCTCTTTGAGACTCCAAGATATGATTTTTGAAAATTGATTTTATATCACGTGTTGATCGGATCGAAAATAAAATAGAAATAAAATCTTTTTGGCTTTTTGAAAAGTTTATATCAAAACAAACCTAAATTTTTTTTGAGTTTTCAAAGTTATGCTAAAACACACCAAAAATCTTTTTGTACTGTTCTTGATATGAAATGAAATCGTAATACAGAATCAGACACTATTTTTGGTATGAGAAAGATCACTATATGGGATCATATTGATCATAACGCACTGAACTACACTTCAATTTTAATTAATTAAAGCACACAAGTCATGCCGATTGCCGGTATAATTTGTCCATCTTAAGCTCAAACAGAATCATACTCATAACATCTGGATATGTTAAGGTATTGATTAGATTTGCATTGACCAGTGTACCCCACACTATCAGACATATTCAGACATTTTCTGTTTTTCTTTCTTTTCCTTTTGTATGATAGCATTTGTGAAATTTCACATCACATAGAATTTTTCATGATACAGTCAACTGTGTTCCATGCAAAAAGAAATAAGAACGTTAAATCGTCTACCTTAAGGTCGATCTTTCGATACGCAGATAAGGCCTCGGATTTAACAAAATAAAGAAAATAAAACAAGTTAAAGTTGTATAACTCAACAACAATCAGGTCGGTACTCCCGTACACGCAGAGAAAGTCCGATGAGTTATACGACGCACCAAAGAAAATAAAGCAGAACGTCAAACGAACAACAATCAGGTCGGTCTTTCGACACGCAGAGAAAGTCCGATCGTTTGACAAAATAAAGAAAATCAAACAAGTTTAAATCTTTGCAAAATGAACGCATGTGTACACAGTGACTTCTCATTACTCTTTTTACACTTATTTTTCTTTTTGTGTCATGACATACGCATCAAGATGTTATCCACATGATCAAGCATTAGTATTTAGTGTATATCACATCTGAATACTTTCTGATTTGTCGAGCCTACCAAGCACATCAAACAATGATCTTATGGCCCTTTCATCTACTCTATCCATGAGTCAGATACGTATGCCAATGTACCATCATTTCCCAATGATCAATTTCTCACAATTTTATATTATGCATGTATTCACCTTCCTACCTTATATATTTTGCATGTATTCACCTTCTTTCCATGACATGCTCAATTACTCCCCCTTACTTACAATTCTCCCCCTTAAAATGAAAACTCTATTTTTGGATTTTCATTTTACACAAAAACAAGACTCTATTTTTGGCTGTTTGGAGAAAAACTTGTAAACAAATAAAAGTGATCAATCAACACGGATATTTTGCAGTGTTAAAATTCAGAAAATTTTGCACGTTAGAAAGATATAGCATGAAATTTAAATTAAGCAGAATACTCCTCCATCAACAACTTTTCAATCGTCGATAGGTCTTCTAGAAGTACCTGCACACTGGTCAAACTGATTAGTTCACAAATGACCCGAAGCGGATCGCTTCTGGTCGACCAGTGTCCTGGTTTTGCTTTGAAACCACTTTAGGTTTCCATTCTTGGTGGTTTGGTAATTCAGTCTTTGACGAAGCAGGCTGTGATGATGAACTTACATTTTTATCCTGTAAAAACTTTGGAACAAAACGTTTTTGTTTATGATAAAATGTAGGCTCAACTTCATCAAAAACTCTGCCTTGTTCATCGAAGAACTTAGTATTGGCAGATTTACCAAAAACTGATTTCTTTTGAAACCTTGAATTGAATGCAACAGGAAGTGGACAATCTTTTGCCATGTGCCCTCTTTGACGGCAAACATAACATAAACGTGTGGATTTGTCCCACTTTTGATGTACCTGTGACGAACACACATAAATATCTCTAACATGATCAGAAATAGAATCATATACCTGATGACGATGATCATGCACCCATTTAGAAGTTGGGCTACGAGATTGAGAACTTGCAGATGAAATATCAGCTTTCATAAAAACTTCTGAAATCTTCCGAGCATCAACGCAATGAAGAGGAAATTCTTTGTCAGAAAACAATTGATCAGAACCCTTGAGTTTATAAAACCGCTCGGGTTGAACCTTGTCTGCTTTAAAGACATTCTTCTTTACTTGCTTCATTTTAAGTTTCTTCAAACTCTGTGCTTCAGATGCTGGAACCTTCTCAACTCGAACCTTCTTTTCATGAAATCCCAGACTAACTTGTTTACCAGATATCTTCTCCTCAGAATTTGAACTCTGATGTCCATTCTTAGCCAATCTTGTGAATTCAGCTTTCATATCAGTGATTTTCTTCTGATCATAGAAAATAGTCTCATCAATTTCAGGTTGAGACTGAATCTTTTCACTTGATGTAGCCGATTTCTCATTATCAGCAGAAGATGAACCAGAAACAAATTTTGGTGCTGGAGGAATCTCAGATTTCAAAACCTTTTTCTTGTTCTTCTTGTTATTCTTCTTCTTGACAACTTTTGCTTCTTCAGAAGTAGCAGATGAAGTCTTTGAATAGTCAACATCCTCAACATGTTCCTTCACTTCTTTGAAGACTTCCTTGATATGAGCAGGAGGTGATGCAGTTTTATCAAACATTCTTTCAAAATTTTCATCATTTGCTAAGAAGCTTGTGAAAACTTGAGAATTTGAAACATTGTTAAGAAGTCTTTTAGCATCAAGAACTTGAATTTTGAGATCAGAAATTTGCTGTTGAGCTTCTGCAAACTCCTTTTCTTTAGCAATCAAACGCTTGGCAACTTTGTGAGTTTCAAATTTTTGTAAGCGAAGATTATCAAGTCCTTCATGTAACTCCTTCTTCAGTTTAGCTTCATTTCTTTTTTGAATTTCCAGATTTGCAGTTTGCACCTTATTAACTCTAATCAACTCCCGTTTCTCATCCAACAATTTTTCCATATCAACTTGATATGCTTTAATTTTAGCATCAGATTCTTCAACTCTCTTAGTAAGCAAATCAAGCTTGACCTTGGATTTGTCAAACAAATTCTGGAAATCATTCGCTGCATCTTCTGCCTCTTCCTTCCATTTCTTCACTTCTTGCATCAATTCATCCTTTTCTTCACAAATCTCAGCTTTTGAAGTTTCAACACTTTTCTTATCTTGCTTCAAAACATCTATAACTTCATTCAACATTTTGATTTCAGTAACCAAACCCTCATTCTTCAAAACCAACTCTGTTTCATGTTCTTTAGAAATTTTCAATTCAGAATTAAGCACATCAAATGCCTCAGACAATTGTTGAACCTTCTTCATCAACAAAGCATTTTCCTTCATCAGACTTTCCAAGTTTTCAGCAGATTCATAAGAACTTGGAATTGAACTAGTATCAGAACTAGTATCTGAACAATAATCTTCTTGTAAATCATGAGTAACTATTAAGGCTGATGAATCATATCCAAAATGTTTACCCCAATCAATAGCACCATCTTTTTGAACTGTCAAAGCTGTTGTTTTGCCTGTGTTACTTGTAGATGGTTGAGTAAAACCAGGTTTGGATGATTGTGGAGTATCAGATTTCTGTTGACATTCTTTGGCAAAATGTCCAAGTTGGTGACATTTATAACATTTTAACTTTGACTTGTCGAAACCCAACTTGTCACCAGAAATACGTCTTCCATATTTCTTGAAAAACCTCTTTGACCGTTGGCATAACATAGCATATTGCCACGAAACATCCAATTCAGTCAATTGATCATCATCAAGTTCATCAAGATCTTCACTGGTTAACTTTGCATCAGCAACATTTTTGAGAATCAAACCAAAAGATGATGAAATCAATGCAGAAATCATTTTGGCACAATCCTCCGTTGATTCAGCTGAGAAAGCACTTTGAGTTGAAATATTCGGAATTGTGAAATTGCAACCTCTTAAAGAATTATTATCAGAATTTCCTGAAGCTCCAGCTAGAAAAGCAACACTTGGTGCAGAATTTAAATTTGGTTTAGCTTTAGCATTCATGCTTGCTGAATTTTCACCATGATACAATTCCGGATTCTGTAAAGTAACAATTGACTTTTTATTGTTTAACATTTCCATTTCCCGAGCATGAAGTTTTCCAGTAAGCTCGTGAAATGTTAAAGCAGGATAATCCTTGTCATGAGTGAGTAGCAAAACATAATTTTCCCACTTTTCAGGTAACGCTTCCATGATCTTTTCCTTTAAATCCACATCAGATTTCTCAATTCCAACAACCTTCAATTCACTAATCAAATGTGAAAATCTTGAAACTAGAGCAGTAATGTTTTCATTGTCATAATTCTGAAAATTATCGAATTCTTTGTTTAAAACTTTCTTTCGACTCTTCTTATAATCAGCATTCCCTTCACATCTTGCGGATAGAGCATCCCATAATTGCTTAGATTTCTTGCAAGTACTAAATTGATGAAGCAATTCAGTAGGTAAAGCCATTGTAAGATAACCATAAACTTTCTTTTCAAGTTCATAACTTTTTCTTTCAGCATCATCAAAGTCTTCAATTTCCTTAGATTCTCCATCCTCTTTTGGTTTTTCATACAATTTCCTAATTGGAATCCATAAGTCAATATTATTTGTGTTGATATACGCTGAAAATCGTTTCTTCCAATTCTGATAATCTTCTAGTTTCAACAATTTGGGAACTTTCTGACTTGTTCCGATTTCATTGTCATAATTCATCATGGTCTGCATAGCACTTTGCATTGAAGCAAACGCTTGAAATTCCGACATCGTTGAAAAATTGAAAAAAAATTCTGATCTGTCCGAACTGGTCCGAACCTACTGTACCCTCCGAGCTTCCTCCGAACTAGTCCGAACTTCACCGAACTACCTCCGATCTCTCACCGAACCTCAAAAACCCCGAAGATCCTCCGATCCTAGTCCGAACTCTCACCGAACGAACTCCGAACCTATAAAGACTCCGATCTAGACCGAACTGCCACCGAACTCTCGCCGAACACCTCCGAGCTACCTCCGAACCTCAAGTTCGGAGCGGTTACTCCGAGCTTGCCCAGTTACCTCCGAACTTCGAAGACATTTTTCGAAAACTCGCAAAAACGATCTGATTTTGACGAAACTCGATATGGTGGATCAAAAAATTCGATAGAAAACGGTTTAGGAACAATTTTAGCACAAAACACACGTCAGAAATGATCGAAAACACGTAACGAAACACGAGAAAACTTCGAAAACACTCAATAATCCGAGAAAAGCAACCACAGATCAGTAGAGTGAACCAGAAAGCTCTGATACCACTTGAAAGTGCGTGAGCATCGGATCGTCTACTCGATCTAGCTAATCGGACATCGAAACGTAATTAACCGATTGTTTTATTGATCAAACGAGAACAATTACAATCAGCAAACACTCAGAAACAGACTCAGAGAAACACACTCAGAAACACACACTTATCAGATCTCGCACGCTCAGAACTCTCAAAAAAACAAAGACCAAACAACTATATATACACGACTGGCCGAACTCCCTCCGAACCCCAGGTTTGGCCGGTCCGAACTTCAGGTTCGGACCTAGTTCGGCCAACCCTATATTGACTTGAACTTGGTCTTCATTTGATACTTCACACGACGCACATTTCAGGTATCAACAGTTCCTGGATTTGCAGCGTTCGGTTGGTGATATCGCAAAGCAGCTGAAGGAGTTTAATTCCCGTGGAGGTCAATTTTCTGGTAGTACTTACAAAAACCCCAATGCCGATGTTAGTGCCATTACCACTAGGAGCGGGAGAGTTGTTCAGAGTCCATCACCGGTAGTAGTTGATGAGGAACCGGTCGATGAGGAGATAGTGTTAGAGACGCCTGACGGGAGGGTGCACCCTAGCGTGACGCCAGCAAGTACCGCACCGAACGTCGAGGCTGAGAGAGTAGAGAAGCCACCAGTGGGAGAGAAGCCGCTAAAGTGGGAGGCGGTGAGAGAGAAAAAGAGAGTTCGATTTGCGCCTCAACCGATCACAGCGCATGACTTAAAACATGTGCCTTATCCTGAACGTCTAATTCAACAGAAGAATGCGCGTGAGTACAGTCAGTTTCTTGATATTCTTAGGCAGCTTAGGATTACTTTACCTTTTACAGAAGTTTTGAGTCAAATGCCTAAGTATGCTAGATTTTTGAAGGACATGTTAAGTAGTAAGAAGAAACTTGAAGCTTTGTCTGATGTTACACTTGATGCTAACTGTTCTGCTGTTTTTCAGAATAAATTACCTAAGAAACTTAATGATCCGGGGATTTTTACAATTCCTTGCATTTTTGGTAGTTCGTCTGTTACATATGCTTTAGCTGATTTGGGTGCTTCTATAAATGTTATGCCTTTATCTGTTTTTGAGCACTTAGGATTAGGAGAGTTAGCCCCTACCTGCATGAATATATCTTTAGCTGACAAGTCTGTGGTGAGACCCAAGGGTATAGTGGAAAATGTTCTTGTGAAAGTTGACAAATTTTTCTTCCCTATAGACTTTGTGGTAGTTGATAGTGATTATGACCCTAGTTGCCCTTTGATTCTAGGTAGACCTTTTCTTAGGACTGCCCGTGCTCTAGTGGATGTTTTTGAGGGGACTATAACTTTGAGGGTTGAGAATGAGAGTGTGATGTTTAAGGTGGGTAGACAAGAGGATAGTGATAACAAATCGGTGTGTTTGATAGGTACTTTTATGTCCTTCATAGATCTTGTGGTTGTAGGAAATCGGTTAGAGGATAATGAGATTGAGGAGGATGAGTGTGGGGAGAACACCGGGGGGTTAGTTGAAGTAGTTGATAAAACTGAGAATTTTGACCCGTTAGTGCAACCCGGTGAGGTAGAGAGTGTAGAAGTGGTTGTTAAGGTAGCTAATGAGGTGTTGAGTGACCCGTTAGGAGAACCCGAGGAGTTGGTAAGTGTGGAGAGTGAATTGGTAGTTGAAATGGTGGTTAGAAAGGCCAAACTTGGTGATTTAGGTATTGTGCATGATGAGGTAGAGTTTAGGCCAACTGTGGGGAGGTTGCATGTGGTTGTTAGTGAAAGTGACCCGTCTTTGGGACTTTTAGGCAAACTTCGGTTTCTTCCGGGTAGATACAAACATTGGAAGGTTAAGATGATGTTAGAGTTGCTGAAGTTGGTTGCTTTATGGGGTACTAAGTTAGTTGGTAGTTGGATGGATGGAAACCGGGTGCAAACCGGTAGTTTTGTGGTCAAAGATGTGAAATCGAAGCCTCCGGATGGTTAGGGAGGTTGTGTTCCTGTTTTGAACTAATTGATGCAGTGCCCGGGGTGTATAGTTTTGTATTTGTGTCTTTTAATTTCTGCAATTTTTAGTTTTTCGTGCAATTTGCGTCTTTTCGTTTTGTCTTAGTGTTTGCAGGTTATTCTGGAGATTCAAGATATGGAATAGGTGAGTTGTGCAGGCAAAAATGCAGGTCTTGACTGAGTTTTTCGACCATGGGACTGGAATGGAGAAAAGAGATAGAAAATTTTTGGGGTCTTAAACCAAAAGATCCCTGGAAATTGCGCTTAAGGCGTATCGCGTGGCATGATGGTTCTGGGAGGCGATACGCCTGCAGGTTGAGAAGGGGCTGGATATTTGCAGCTCCAGGCGTATCGCCTGGGGCAGGCACAGATGTAGGCGATAGGCCTGGAGGAGGTATGTCAGAAATTTTTCAAGCTTTCAAAATTTTAGTATTTCTGTTTACCGAGATTTTTGGTGGTTCGTTGGCGGTCCATGTTCTGAGTCTCTGTAGTTCCAGGTGAGCACGTTTCAACTTATCTTATTTTATTTTTAAGTTTTATTTATTTTTCTTTTTCGTGCTTTTAATCCTTGCTTTATTTTTATTTCATTCCACATTGAGGGCAATGTGTAATTCAAGTGTGGGGATGGGAGCCTTTCGTCTTGAGTCTTTTATTTTTTTTGTTTAGTGTGTTTAATTGAGTCTTGAAAAAATTAAAAAAAATTAAAAAAAATTGAAAAATTGTTCAAAAATGTCCGAGATTCTGGGTGCAATTAAACGGAAAATGATAGGAAACTGGGAATTGATTGTCTAATTTTGTGCTTAAATGTTAAATAATAAATAATTTGGGAAATATGGTAAAGTATGGTATGAATGGAAAACATTATTAATCTATGATGTGTCGGTAGGCCCAGCTGACCTAGGAGTAGCTTAAATAGCTTGTGTGTTTATTGTTGTATAAATATGTTAATCAGTCTGCTAGTGGGTTCCCATTTTAAGAGTGATAGGAATTCTGAACCTGATGATTAGGAGGGAAGAGACCACTTTAGGCTAGATACTCCTATGTCCTTAGAATTTCCAATGAGCATGTAGTTAATAATTTGGTTAATAAATTAGAGTGAAGGGACAAAATACTCATGTACGAACTAAGGATGGTATCCCGTGGTAAGTGCCTCTGACGATGTTCTGGATCTCGCGGGCAAAATACTCACGTATGATTTTAGGGATAGTATCTCGAAAACAATGCCTCTGATGATGCCCGTTGGTAATTTTAGGTAAAACTGACCAATTAGAGTAGTAGTAAAAAAAACAAAAAAAAAACAAAATGAAAAAAAAGAGAGATGATAAATTAGAGAATAAATGCTCAGAAGTTGCATTCCAATAATAAGTTATTCTTTGGACATCTTAGTATCTGGTTTAAGGGGGGTTGGAGAAAATATAAAATTTAAATCATCTATTACCCTTTGCTTTGACTGAATATGATTCGGTAGTAGGTTGAACTAGAGCTTTCTTTAGTGGGATCCATAGGTAGACTGAACTTTTATCTGGTAATATCATAAACACATGGGGGCGAAAGAAAAGGTTGGTGGTTGGGTTTAGTCGGATAGAAATATCGGCAATTGTAGTCAGTGTGTTAGTACGTTGTGGAATGTGGAAAGGTTTGGTGGATGTTAAATTTAAATGTTAATGGTTTAGAGTCAATTTCGTGGTTGTGATTCCATTGCAGTATTTTTCGAGGACGCAAAAAGAGTCAGTGTGGGGATGTTTGATGTGTTGCAAACACATCCTATTTCCGGTGTCTTTTAGTTAGTTATTTGAGTCAATTTGAGTCGGTTTGCATTAGTTCTAGTTTGTTTTTAGGTAAGTCTAAGTCCTTGAGTCTGTTATTTATGTTTTCACAAGTTTTTCAGGAGTTTGGTGAGATCCCGAGGCCACGAGAGAAAGTTCGAGTGAAGTGAAGAAACTAAGGAAGAAATGCTGAAAAGTAGGTAGCAGGCGTATCGCCTACTGAAGTTGGAGGAGCAAGCGATACGCTTGCAAGAGGAAGGTCAACGGAAGCTTAAGTCGGTTTGACCCGACTATTTTGGCGTATTCAGGCTCCAAGCGTATCGCCTGCCATTTTAAGACCTCCAAGCGATACGCTTGGAGGGGGTTTTCCCGCAAACTTAGCAGGTTCGACTTAAATTCGATTTTAGGGTTGCAATTCGTCATTCTGCACCTGTGTTCGATTAGAGAGAGGCTGAGAGGCGATTTTCGAAGGAAAAGAAGGAGGATTCAAGTGGAGATCGATCTGGGAACATAAAGTCAATCAATTTTGCAATCCGGTTTCGTTCTTAATCTTTGTTTCTAGTATTTGTTTAGTCTACAACTATGTTCCTAGTTAAAGTTTCTGACTTTGTCTGTGATTTTGCTATGACTATGGTGGTTGGCTAAGTTAATATCACCACCTGGACCATTATGATGAACTTTTGATATTTGTGATCTTGCTTGACGTTTGACGATTTGATTGATGTTTGTTTTCTATTAAACTCCATTAACTTTATGTGATGATGCATCTATGTACTTGATTTAGGTTGCTAGTTATTAATTAGATCTTGCTTTGCTTGCGGATGTCTTCCGGTTTGGGTAAAGTAGTTAACTTGTAGGTTAATCTTGCACTTTAACATGATTGCTTAATTGTAGTCATAGGTTTGGTTGATATTTGGTGATTTGGATCATGTGTGTTGCTAGCTCAATAGACTTAAAAGGGTGATAGCTATTGGGTAGTCGGGTTGGTTAATTGCTTAGGATCGAGTTGTCCCAAAAGGAAATTCCCTAGGTTAATTGTCTAGCTTGTTATTCCGAGTCATTATAGTTGGTTAGTGGTAGCCCCTGGTAACCTAAGGTGCCTTAGATTAGATTCGAGGGTGGTTAGGTTTAGCTGAGGTAGGAAGTACCCAAAAGGTGAATTCCTGTTTGGGCGTTAGAAGCAATTACTAGGAAGGACTTAAAAGGTGAACTAGGATCCATCAGAATTGTCAAGGTCAGGTTTGGTCATAGATGTTAATTGGGATTCGAGGTCTAGGTGGTGTCTTCTCTCATTTGGTAGTTTTCTCAAGGTTTGCTCTGCTGTCGTTCGCTAGTGTTAGTTAAGTTAGTTAAATCAATCTTCAAATCAAAAACCCAAAATTTCTCAGTATTTCCATTTTCTAGGTCTAGGTTAAGTCTTGTCATTAGAGTGTCCTAGGATTCGATATTCTGGTCTTGCCTTAGCTTTACTATAATCCGACAGGTTCACTGCCTTAGGGTTCGGTTCGGTTCGGTTTAGGTTATTTCGGTAAAATTAGGTGTGTCTTAGGTCTGGGTTAGGTCTATTTTATTTGTGTTTTTAGTGTCGTTCCGAGCACATGAATTTAATTTTTAGCGCCTCTAACTCACTCCTCAAGGTTTGTAGACGTGCTTTCTGTACTAAATCTGCTCCTAAATATCGTACTTTAATTGAGTCCCATACTTCTTTTGCAGATCTATATTGTGCAACTTGCATCAAAACATCTTCTGGAAATGATTGGAATATCAGTGCTTTCGTTGTATGTGACTTCTTCTCATCTACTTCTTCCGTTGAAGTAATTGTTTCCCAAAGGCTATATGCTTTCAATATTGTTTCCACCAATATTGCCCATGTAGTGTAATTCGTTTCGGTCAACTTTGGGCATTGAAGGGATATGTTTCCCTTTTCACGTATTGGTATTGACGTGCTTTCGTCTTTCTTTGGTGGCATGTTTTTTCCATTTGTCTTCTAGGTCTTCCCTGGACCTATCTTTCTTTCGAACTTGCTAACTTGCTATTAACCACACAGGTTTAGGTAAACACCACACAGGTTTCTAACTTGGTGTGAACTACACAGGTTCGGGTAAACCACACAGGTTTTTAATTTGCTGCGAATCACACAAATTCGCTCTCAACTTCTTACGAACCACACATGTTCGTTCTTTTTTTCAACTTGCTACGAATCACACAGATTCGTTTTTCTTGCTACGAACCACACAGGTTCGTTTTTTTTTTAACTTGCTAATTTTTAAAATATTTTTCCTTACTTTGTTCCCTTATAGAACTTCATAATATAGTAGGGTATTACTTGCAATTCTTGAAAGTGCAAGGGTTTAGTCGGTTTTTCTCTTTTTCTTCCTTGTTTTGTCTGTCGGTTGCTATCTCAAACACAAACCCTTTTTCCTTCTTTTTTAGCTCTCCTTCTCGCCACACACTTACACAACCTTCGTTTTTTTTTCTTTCCTCTTCTTCGATGAACAACGGTTGTAGTTGTTCAATCGATTTCTTGTTTTCTATTTCGCAAAGAACAACCGTACAAGGGACGGAGATGATTTACAGTGAAGGCGGCGATGGGTGTTCGTGTCTTCACTGCGGCGGTGGTTCTCTTCCAAGCCGACGATCAAAAATCACAACAATCACATCCGGCTTTCCGGATATCCTTCAAAAACACGATCGCAATTCCGATTAGGATGTTATAGTGATCGGATCTTCAAAGGAATCAAGGAAGAACTTGGCGGCGACGATCAGAAGTCCACGGCGTCGAGCGATTTCCGACAACGGTTACATTACCGACGACGGTTACAGTGGCGGTTAGGCGACGGTTTTCAATTTCCGGCCACGGTTACCAACTTCCGTTGGTGGTTTCCGACATGGCTCTGATGCCAATTTGATGGATCGATCGAAAACTTTCTAGAGAGAATAATCACAGGTTTTTCAAATCCCAAACTTTCATTACATTCAAATGATCGATTACATCGGGTATTTATAGGCGTCGAAGGGTGACGACAGTTACATGACACCCGTTCAAGAATTTCATCTAATCTTAGGTTATAATCTAATTTACATACTAATTATATCATACTTAGGGTAAATTGGAATTAATTATTTCTAACAGATGTGCTTAGGCTGCCTAACACATGCGAGAGTATGACTCTACCTTTTGCTCTCCCAGGTGTGAGGGCCCTTTCGCCATTGGGGTTTTCTTGGGTTCCCAGACGCTGATCATTATGTAACACCCCGATATATCCGTCTAGGTAAATACGTATCTTAATATGTTTACCTATGTGCTTTATTGTAAATACTTGATAGAAATGGTAATAAATGAATAAAACACGTGCTTGTATGATAAACGGGTTTAGAAATGATGAGACATGAATGATTACGTCTTGTATACGTGTTTAAATCATGAATACATGCGTATGTGAATAGCATAAACCATTGATATGAAAACACGTATAGCAATGTATGTTAATAGTTAACAGAAAAGTAAAAGGCCAAAAGCGTAATTTATGCGAAGTTATAAGCCATACGGATATTATACGTATCTATAATTATCAAAAGTGTTTTAAGGCTTAAATATAGTAAGAGTATGTCCTAACATGATTCATGACATAAAATGATGAATATTGCAAAGTTAGAGGGGTCGAAAGTGTAAACTATGTAAAAATGATATGTATATATATGTATATATATATATATATTATTATACATAACCCGAACCCTCAAGAATGTTAGAATTATGTTTAATAAGGTCATAGAACATAAAATGATAGCTACATCGAAAGATACAAGGGTAGTAAGCATAAAACAAAAGTTAAGGGACTAAAAGTGTAAATAATTGAAAGATATAAAACGTATGTATACGTATATCATCGAGCGTGTCCCGAGCCTTAGAAACTTTTATAAATATGCCCCATAATGTTTTAAAGCAACAGTTTGGTAGGAGTCTGGGGGCTAAAATGTAAATAAAAGATAGATGGGCCAAAACTGTCATTATGCCAAAGTCGCCCCGCGTATCGCGAAGGCTCCCAGGATGGTCGGCGCGTACCGCGGCCCGGCTAGCGACCAGATTAAGCCACGAATCCAACTTGTTCTTCACGTTTTGACTAAATTGACTTGGATATGTGTCGCTTTTGATCTGTAGTCACCTATACACATGTCTATACCCAATGGCGCACCCAACCACTATAAAAACCGGATCATAACATCACAATTCTTCACCAATTTCGTGAATCATAACCCAAAACCCCTAAAAACGAGCCAAAACTTCGTTGAAGCAATACGAGCAATCAGAGAAGAGTTAGAAGCCGAATTTCTGCAGCCAACCCTTATTAGGTATTATTAACAATAACCTATCTCAGTTTTTGATAATATTGCCTCTAAGTATGATTTCTAAAAATGCATAAAAATTAGGGTTCTTGAGCTTGTTTTGCCAAAATCGGGTGATCGGGTGGGAATTA
>JBCNJP010000023.1:83023834-83159694 GCA_039602395.1 Deinandra increscens subsp. villosa | reverse complement strand
TTCTGATGACCATGTGATCGTGTTAAACCTTGGAGTTCGAGTATTGAGGGGGTTTCAAAAGAGAAATCAACAACAGTGATTCAGGCAAAATTAGAAGAGCTTTCTTTACATGATGAAGCATCTTGCTAATCATTTGTATCTTAAGAAGATGCTATACACATTTTAGATGTCATATGATAAGACTCTTGATTACACCTTCAATTTCAATTCTTCGATTCGAGCCCTAACCAGGCTCTTATACCCAATGTTAATTTTGAAGAACAATTGAATCAATACCAGGAACGAAATTAGCTGAGTGCCTCACTATATGAATCACATCGATTATGATTATTGAGAATGAAAACTGAAATCAAATACAAAGTGAGTACTGTGCAACGACTACTTAACCTCTGCTAACTAATCTTAACACACTGTTGAGAAGAATTACACAATCAGTCTCTGTTCAATGAGCTTTGACCATTTCAGTCCCTGAAGTTTTTTTACCAACGTTGACTCTAACTTTAACCCACACTTTATTTGGGTAAGAGTTTGTTTTCAAGATTCGAACTCATGATGACTCATGAGCTTCATGTCACAGCACAACAACCTAGCTAACCATTAAGGTTGTTTGAATAAATATAGTAAGTTGGCTTTCATGAACTTAACTATTGCTTTTGGCCGGCGAAGGAGCCGGCGAAGGAGAGGATTTTTCTTTTCTAATTTATAAATATATTATGAAACAAGTAACTTTATATTTGATTAAAAAATCAAAGTCTTTGTGTATTGGTGAAGCAGTAAATATTCATATTGGGTTAACTAATTAACAATCCAAGTGGATATAAATTCATGTCTAGCTCCTGATTCATGATACGCAATAAACCAGTGAGAAAGAAAGATCTATTTCTTGGTTAGTTGAGTACATTCAACAGAGAGAACTAACCATACAAGTTCAGGTATTTCTTGAAGCTTCTTAGTCAGGGCGGATCCAGGAAAAAAAAATTAGGAGTTGCGGTCGAAATTTTTTAACCCTAATTTATAACGCTCAACAAAAATTTTAACGATAGTTTATACAATATAAAGTTAAATACATTCCTCTTTGGTTTTTGAACGCTTGAAATCGAGCCATTACATCTTCCTCTTTTACTTTAAGAAAACTTTCTTTTTCTACCGCACAAAGTAGAGCGTTGTTCAAATACTCATCACTCATTTGATTACGTAAATCCGTCTTGATAAGCTCGATTAATATTAACATCCGAAGGAAGAGCATTCAAATCAATAGTCTTTCGTGTTAAAAAAGCTCGATTAATATTAACATCCTCTTGCATAAAATTAGTCTCTACATTTGGACTTGGTTGTTTACTAGTTTCATCATTGTCCGGGGCTTTTCTTTTAAACATATTGGTAATAAGAGGTTGTTTTGAAGACATGTTCCTAAATCCTATCACAAGTTAACAAAATTTCAATAAACCCCAAATTTTTACTAAACCCTAAATGAGAATTGAGAAGTCAAAAATACCTCAAGAGAACAAGACAAGCAAGTGGCAGAGAAAGGTTTGGAACCCTAGTTTTGGAGTTTTCGCCCGATTAGCCACCGGAGGCAAGCGTTAGACCGTAGCTTGCTGCTGAAAAACGTAATAGGCTAGCGCATCTCTCTTCGCTCTTCAAGCGCCGCCCCCCTTACTCAACGTCTTCATCTATAAAGAAAGCCCTTTCTCCAGAAGAGAAGAAGGTAAGTTTTCAAGCCGTAGCTTGCTGGTTTTTCCATCATCAAATCAAAAAACATGAGTGAATGCATATGTGCAATTAGTCAAGGTGGAAAGAAATTAGTCCATAATGGATTGTTGATGAATTATAATGTTTTAAGCATTTGTATAAAGCCCTAAGAATATATTATAATTTTTTTTTATCATGTTATGTGTATGGACTAAAAAATAGTTTTGTTATGATTATCTCGGGATACAATATGTAAATGGTCCATATGCCAAAAGAACAGTCTCGGTTTTCGTAGTTATTTGGAAACATACTAATCCATCATGCTAAAGATTGTCAGATTACTGGATACATAAAATGACCATTTTTAAAGCATTGGAAAATATTGATATGGAAGTACTACAACTATATGCACTTGTTGCATTACCATTTTTTTGCTAGATACATTTATTTATTTGCATGATATTGCTCATGTCTAATAATGAGACGTTGGAATGTGTTACAAAATTCTTTAAAGGTATAAAGGTATATATCTGTATTTTACTAACCCAACGAAACAAGTTTTGTTAGTTGTTTAAATGCGGGTAATACAACATCGTTATAAAGCATCATTTTAGACCTTTTCGTATTTATTTTTTAGATGAGGCATGAGGAAGTGAACAATTTTATAATGTATTGGAGCTGTATTGACAAGAACGATAACTAGAGTTAAGAAATGATGCAATCTACCATTGGAAATGTCACTTCCTACCCCAATCGGTTATTGTGTTAGCTTTGAAACACACTTCGCTAAACTTTGGGAGTTTTACATGAAGATCATATAACATTGGTCGCTTAAGGAGTTGCACATCAAGGGATTAAGAAGCAAATCAACCACTATAAAAGTACCGAGCACACAACTTATTAAGGAACTGGACCTCAGGAGATCAAGAAGATCGATGCTGCTCACATAAATCATACATGTCAAAATGAGGGGGATACAATACGTGCTGCACTCTTTTTCCCTTAGCTATGGTTTTGTCCCACTGGGTTTTCCTAACAAAGTTTTTAATGAGGCAGCATCCTTAAAGCGTATTGAAATAATAAAATATTTTTTTATTACATTCTATGGATAGTCAAGGGGGAGTATTATGAATATTTATTAAGTGACTATCCATATCCCATAACCCCTATTTGATTATCATTTATCATTATGTTGTTTTAGTATCATAGCCCTATAAATAGTGGCATTTGTATATGATTAAGATTATGAATGAAATGAGCTCTCTCAACTTTATACTATCTCTTTCTCTCTATGTTCTTATCTTTATACACATTAAGATTAGATTGCTAATGGGCCGTTGTTATTCAACAATAATTTATTTTATTTTTTATTTTATTTTTATTTTTAATGTCTTTTGAGTAATTTTTATTTTTTAATTAATAAATTATATTTTATTTAAAAAATATTAGAGTATAACATCGGTTATTTGGTTGAATGGTAGTGGTGATTTTTTTTGAACGACCAACAAACGGAAACTTCTTAGGTATTTCGTACGGGGTGACCCAATGGCAAAAGGCCACCGCCAGCTGGCTCAACCCAGCTCCGGGAAAAACCTGCTAACTCGCCCGCCCATAGACACGACGACTGTTACACTATGTAAAATATGTGTCGGGCGTGATTGGATGGATCATAGTCAAGGTTACATAGAACGACCTCTGGTGATTAAACAACTAAAGCCGTTTTGTATTTGACAGAGTTCATATTAATTAGCAGCGGAAAATCATAAGTAGGTACATTGTTTAAATTGTTTGCAAAACAATTGTTCGAAAAGATTTATAAGCATGGCACTAAAAGATGTTATGCAAACAAATCCCCAAAATCAATTTCCGGCTGACTGTGACTCCAGAGATTAATAGATGTAGGTCCTAATGACAAGTCTTCCACACATAACATGCAGCAATCAAACACCTCAATATTCATACATTAGAAAGGGTCAACATAAAATTTGTGAGTTCACATGTTTTAATAGCATGCAAGATAAGTGATTGACAACAAAATTTGGTTTTCAGATCAGATAAAATATATCATTGTTCGATATTTGTTAAGATACTGAAATATTATTACCATGAACCTTGAACTCCGAAACTAACTGTTTACCCACTCGTGGTATTATTTCCAACAATATTGAATAGCTAATACAACTGTATGTAGCCGGTGACTAAAGAACGGGAGTCAGGATTGGAGCGACCAATCACGGGCAGGGGCGTTAACCCAATAGATCTATTCACGAGTCATAGTTTCTTGTGTAATTAACCGGATTTAGTAATAGCGAGATTTCATCATATAATGAATTAACATGGTACAATAAGGATGGACGAAAAACTCATGTAATCAATATGTGAAACAAATAACTAGTTGTCAAGCATGATACAAGTTTGTACAAATTCCCCCCAAGGTATTTAAAAGAATTTAAAAGGAAGGGGTCGTGAGACTCATCTAAGCAAGGCAGTCCAAATGATAGAATACAAATATACGAAAACATAGCTATAACATCCCAAAACCCGTTTTGAATTTAGATTATTTATTTTAAGAATTATGGGGATATTGGGTGAAGTATCTTTTAATGGATGACCCAATGTGAAATAATGAATGAATTATTAGTTACTAATCTTATATGTAACTAATAGAAATGTCATGGAAAAAGGAGGGTGTTGTGTGTAAAGTCTAAGTATGTGCTAAAGTTAACAAAAAGACCATATCGGAGGGGGGCAGTATGAAAATATAGAGTTAAAATGAAATGTCTAGATTTCTCCATGGAGAAATACGCAAACAAGAAAGGAAGAGGGGAATAAGACTAGGGCTTGAGCAGTCTTTGATTCAAGGCCAAAAAATGGTGAAAATCATGAAGGGAATGGCGATTTGGAGCAAGCATCATGTTCTACACATGATTTTCTCTTCAATTTCATGATGTAAGCCAAGTAAGTTTTTCCCAAGTTGTGTAGCCAAAACTAAAATCATATTTATGACTAAATGGATGTGTGAAATTGGTTATATGTGTATTTTTGTGTTACTAAAGTATGGATTAAGTATGCATGTGTAACATCCCGTTTTCATTTTATTAAAATAGTTCATTTATTGGGAGTGTTGGTCGGGTAGTTTGGGTTAGAATAAAACCCGACATGGTTAATATTAATTACCGAGTTAAGTTTGGTGACTAATAAGATAGAAAGGAAAGTTAATGCTGTAATTTGTAATTTGACATTTCAAGTTTAAATAATAAAAGTTGTAAATTAGAGAGGGCTGGAATAGAAAAGATGTTAATGAAAGAATCATCTGGTGATTTCACCAGATCATATGTCGCGACTTAGAGGAGGGAGGAAGGAGAATTGAGTTCTTGAAGAGAAAGTTCAAATTGAACTTGTTAGAGGAAAAAATCGGTGGGGGTGGGGTGGGGTGGGGGTGGGGGATCAAAATTAGGTATAGAAAGTTGCCTATATCACGAAATCTTCATCTCATCTTGATTCTTTGATCAAGTACGTGTCTAGTGTGTGTGGTGATTTTATGAATCTTGTTTAGAGGTTAAATTGATGAAGAAATCTGGTTTAGTATGTGTCACTATGCTTAGATTATGTTTGTATATGGGTTGCATGGGTGAAATTGTAGGAGATTGCTAGAAGTTGAAATGGGGGTTCAACCCCTCTCATAGAACTCGACGTATATGTATATGGGTAGGAGATTGGGAGTTCTTTTGGGTCATGTATACTTGTATGTGACTGAAATTGTGAAGTAGTGCAAATTTGTGAATGTGACATGTATATGGTTCATATGGGGTTGGAATTGGGAAGCTTCAATGCATCATGATAATAAGAATTTGATAAATGCCTACAAGGTGTTTGATGAAATGCCTAGGAGAGTGCATAAATTATACTAGATGGATTTCGCAACATGTTATGGTAATATTATGTCATATGATGTGAATGATAGTCACTAAATGGTTAATCTTAACAATTATGTGATATAGGTGGTGAAGGTGAAAGCTCGGGAGCTCGAGGAAGAGAAAAGCTAAATATTGATCATTGAGGTAACATAGAATGTTACTTTGATTGTTGTAGGATTGAGAATGGTGTTTCAAGCCTTATTTAGAGGTAGTGTATGTTCAATGAATGATTATATGTGAAGAAATCAGTTGTGATTATATCCATGACTAAACTGTGATGTGAACGAAGTAAACGACCCATTTGGGTTAGAAGTAAATGAACCCATAAGGGTTAAGTGTGAAATCGAAGTAATCCAAGTGATCTTGGACTGGAACGTGGTTAGAAATAACCAAGAAATTAGGAATGCACCTGCGGGTGAGTGTGCTAGTTTGACACAAAATACTTGTGGTAAGAGGATACAATGAATCATTAAATGAAGTCAAAACATGATAGATTTTGAATGTGTGCTATTTGTGCATATGTGAAGTTCTTTTCACTGAATGATTCATGTTTCACATATGATATGTTGTTCACATAAAACGTCAACTATGTAGAGTCGTGTGACGCCCACTCCCAGACTTGGCCCTAGGAGCGGTCACGCATCGGATTTACTCATGAACACAAGGTACAACAGAGATAACTAAAGCAGCGGAAATAAAAACTTTTATTCATATGCCAAGCATTACATAGTAAGAGAGACAAATACAAAAGATAAATAAATATCTCCATGCCAGTTTCCAAAAAATGTCTTCTCTTGATAGCTTGGCATTGTCTTGATAGTGTACGCCTCCTAGTTCCTGCTCACATCTCAACCTTCCCTTTTCGATTCGAAGGTCCAGCCTCATCTGACATACATAACTTAACAAGTCAGCTTACGCTGGTGAGTTCTACGTTTTTGGAAAACTTTACCTTTCGAAGGCACTTAGGTTTATCAAACACATTTCTGCAATTAGACAATCAAACACAAAGCATATAGCACATATATTCACATACCGTAACCTCATGAATTGACTAACCTTCTGTTGCTTTGTCATCCTTGTCTCACATCAAGAATGTATCATAAGGTTAAGTGCTATCTTAGGGAAATAGTGTTTCTATTTGCCTTACGAACACATCGTGTAGCAATGGTCCCTTTAGTTTTGACACTATATAGCTTTGACGCTTTCTGGCTTTGACGCCACTTAGCTTTGACGCTTTCTGGCTTTGACGCCACTTAGCTTTGACGCTTTCTGGCTTTAACGCCGCGTGGTTTTGACACCATTGAGACAACACTATTTAACTTCTTGTTTCAGAAGCCCCTTACTCACCAATCTTTTCTCGATTACCATCCTTAATCTATTCTACTAGAAACATCAAAATGGCAATCTATCTTTCCTCTAATCATCACCATACAATCAATACATATAACAAGCAATTATAACAATTGAGAGTAATTTCACAAAACGTTATGTATATCAGCCCAAAATGGTTTTAAAGCATTTAAACAATTTAAAAGAGGGCTCATAGAACTCACCTTAGCTTTGCGAAGCTATTATTCTTGGGTTAAGTTCTCGTGAATCAGTTTCTTAATGCCTTTAACGTAATGTCCCTATCAAGACATCCTAAAGGTTATAAATCACATTTAGGACTTACCCCATTATCCAAAACCCAACTCTTTATTGGTTAATACCCTTAATAGTCAAACTGACCATTTTGCCCCCTTTACATATTTTGTTATCTTTTTCAAGTCTTTGCTCCTTAACGTTTACCGCTCGTGTTTCCTCATGACCGATCATTTGGCGGAATTACTATGAGGAATAGTCACGGGGTTTGGAATTTGGTGACGATCGTTAACGGCCGTGTAGGCGTCATTGACGACCATGAGGCGGAATTACTACAATCGTTGCACCGAGTAATTTAATTATAAATTACCAAAATTTGAACTCATATATATTTAATATATATGTAAACATGTTACCATACCAAAATTCAAGTCCCTATACCTTCCGGATTATTTTATATAATTAAATATCCATATTCCGAAACCCTACTTACCCATTTTTCTCGTTTCTATAGCAAAACTCAATTTTATAGAAAACCATCTTAGGGTATTATCCATTACGACATTTTATAATATCCCTTAAAATGGCAAAGCTTAATTCAAAACCGTTTACTCGATTTGGGCAAATCAACGCCATGAAAACCCTAATTTTGACCCGTTTCCAAAACTCATACCAAAACTTTACCAATTCTGAAATAAACTTAGGGCTTTCTTAAAACACATCAAATTAGGATTACCTACAAAAATTCAGAGCCTAATTCCCATCCGATCATCCAATTTTACCCAAACAAGCTCAAGAACCCTAATTTAAGCATAGTATTAAAAATCATACTTAGAGATCGATTTAGCCAAAACTGAAAGAGGTTATTTCTAGACCTTACCTAATAATGCTTGACTGCAGAAATTCAGCTTTAAACACTTCACCGTTTGTGAGAATTGTTTGTTTGAAGATTCTGGTCCGAACTAGGGTTTTCTATGTGATTTTTGAGTGAGTTCGAGCAGATTATGTCGAATTGGGGCTGCTATATATAGCCATTAGAGGCGTCCCATGGTCCTAACACGTGTCTAGGTGAGTAATCGAGTTAATTTGACGCGTGGATTGCTCAAAAAGTTGAAAACGTGGCTACATTCGCGTCCAAACGAATTTCTGCACTGTCAGCACGGCTCGCGTATTGCGCCGTGTATACCTAGGGGCTTCGCGATACGTGGCCCATCTATAGGTAAATGACAGTTTTGGTCCCTCTAAGTTTTATTTACATTTCAGCCCCCTAACTTCTACCAAACTGTTATTTTATGCACCGAACTATTATAAAACATGTTTAATAAAGTTTCTAAGGCTCGGGACACTCTCGATGATATACGTATACATACGTATATATTTTTATATGTATTTATATATATCTTTTGCTATTTTACGTTCTAGACCCTCAAACTTTCCAATACTTATCATTTCATGTTATGGGTCACATTAGGATATATTTTTACTATATTCTAAGCCTTAGATGTTCATAATAGTTATAGATACATATAATATCCGTATACGTTTATAACTTTACATAATTACACTTTTGGCCCTTCTACTTTTCCATTAACTATTAACATATGTATGTAACTATCAATTCACACATATATCATCATGTTATTTGTATAAACATATATTTATCTCATATTTTACTTTCTTTACCGTTTAACTCATCCGTTTATACAAATTTCATCATTTTGGCCATTAAAGACGTATTTCTAACACATGCAATTTATCTAATGCATAGTTTACCATTTTTTATCAATCAAACTTACGTATTGATAATATAGACACGTATTTACTATATATATCATGTACCTGTGAAATTTGGGGTGTTACAAGTCGGTAGATGTCTTAGAAGTGGAGATAGTAAGGATAGGGCTTAACGGGTCATCGGGTTAACCTTTATGAATTGTACGAAATAACTTCTATAGTGTGAATCATAACATTGTTATAGTTGTATTTTTGAACACCTAATGATGGTAGAAATGCTGGAAATGAAGGTTTGCTTAGTTTGTAATGGAATGAGGAACCTTGTTGGAGAATTCTGGAAGTGTCCAGAATTTGGTTAAGTAAAGTTAAGTCTGATCGCTGGAAATGATGCTCCAAGCGTATCGCTTGGAGCAATGGTTGCAGCAAGCGATACGCTTGTTAAAACAAGCGTATCGCCTAACACAACATTTGTTTCAAGCGATGGAACTCAAGTTTAATGTTTGATGGTTTTTCTCATGTATTTTGTATTTGATGAGGAGTTGATGGTTAATTATCATTAATACTAACGTGTTACTAGTGTTAATTGCAGGTAGCAAGCTGAATAACAGGTCTTGATCGGACATGGAGTCATTTGGAACCGAATACCAAACCCTTGGGGAACTGTGGATATTTTGCTAATATTTTGAATGATTAAGTTCCGATGCATACTCTGATGAATGATGGAAGTTAAATGTTTAACTTGTTTTGTAAATAGCGTGTTACAATATGTCTCGGTTCATTTTACTCACTTTATTATAACACACATTGGTGGTATTCACACGTACCCAAACGGTCATTTTACACACTTTATTATAACACACATTGGTGTTATTCACACTTACCCAAATAGGTCATTTTACTCACTTTATTATAACAAACATTGGTGTTATTCACACTTACCCAAACATGTCATTTGACACACTTTATTATAACACACATTGGTGTTATTCACACTTACCCGAACGTGTCATTTTACTCAATTAAATATAACATACATTGGCGTTACTCACACTTACTCAAACGGGTCATTTTACACACTTTATTATATCACACATTGATGTTATTCACACTTACCCAAACATGTCACAAAATCTACTATATATATAGGTATATTTTTAACTCATACCTCTTAGCCGAACCGGGTCATAAAACATATCTTCACACAAAACCTGTTTCATGTTGTAGCCATCATCTAACTACAACACTCCATACCAATTTATTAATAAAACACGACATAGGCATTTATAACGTTCCAAATAATTTCACAATCTCACTTATGGTCAATCCACCCTTTTTATCCTACTTTGTAGCATGATTAGATGACAACCTATGTGTTACCTCGAGCCTTCCATTTTGCACTTCTTTAATGACATGAACTCCCCCCTTGATCACCTATAAATACTTAAGCATTTAGCTTAATTTTTCGCAATATGATCATACATGATTCTCAAATACCTCACTAACTATAATTAGACAAAAATCCATACTTTCAAGTTCACTATTTCTTTGAGGCATTTTCACAAACACTTGGCGTGCTTAGAAATGCTTAATCCTACGCATTGGATTTTAACCTACTAATTTACCACATTCTGCTCAAATACAATATCCAATCACATCATCTTGATAAATTAGCAATATCCACAACAGCTATAAGCATTAATTAAGCTTAGCTTACCAAACCCAACCCCACATACAACATAAATCGTTTTCTACCAACGGAGCTTTAACCACTTTACAACTTTCATCCATGACTAGCAAGTATACTATCATGCTGTAACACCCTTCCCGCTAATTTCTCTATTGTAGTAATTTAAAAATGCGGGTCAGAAAGTTTCGCTTACGTTACTTATCAACATTGAACATAACCGAGTCTTACAAAATAGAAAATATATACAAAGATAACAAACGAAACGAAACACAATGCTGATCTTCAATGCCAACCCGTAGCCACGACCGATGCCATATACACCTTCATCTTGCTTTTGGACATGATATGCATGCTCAAGTGATCAGCTTACACCGATGAGTTCTAATTTTATTCCAAAAATAGTTTAACCAAAACAACCGGTTTACAACACATTTTATCACAAAAGATGACAAGACACACCGACACATCCCTACCAGGACACTTAGATTCACTCTAAGTCATAGTCTCTAACAACGCATATGTCTTGTAGGAAGACTACCATGTCGCTGCACCCATTGCCCCATCTTTTCGTACACGGATATAAATGATTACTCCTTAGAAGAGGTTTGATGAAGTGAAATCGAGGAACCGAGAACGTGAAACAACTACCGTAAACAAGCACGTAAACTGAAGCTAGTGTTGTAGGCGTGATTAATGGCGTGAACTTGATCTGAAGTCGCAAACTTGAAATATTGTCGTAAAACGTAAACGTGAATAGAAGGTATTTTAGGAAAACCTGAATTATATTAAACTAGAATGTGTGGATGGATTACAATGGGTTCAATACCCTTATTTATTATAGAGCAAATTACAATTTACATCCTTTTTTAAGTATATAAATTTTAATTTACGTCCTTAAACTAATAAAATAGCAAAAAGACGTTCTTTATATTCAAACTTTGCCGCACATTACGTCCAATGCCCTAACGAACATTAAATTTGGCTGTTAAATCTAGTCATGTGCATTGTACATGAGGACATTTTAGTCAACTTACAAGTTGAGGACTAACTTTTTAATTTAAGCTACCTTACAGGACTATTCTTTAAATTTTATAAAATTATATGTTAATTTATCCATATAAACCATCCCACATTTGCGCACCTCAACCACATTTGCGCACCTCAACCGGCGATCCCAAGCCGGAGACCACCGGCGACCCCAAGCCGACGATAACCGGCGACCCCAAGCCGACAACCACCTGTAAGGGTCGGTTTTATGAGGCTTATACATTAGAATAGTGGGCTATTTAATGGTTAAGTAGATGGGCTTGGGATGGGCCGAATTTAGGCCTTGTATGAGCCTACATGTGTGTCTATAACTCTATATAAACACATATAGGATTGGGAAAGAGGGTTAGCCATTTGAGGAGGGGATTTCGTGAGGAGCAGAGGGGACAGAGAGATTTCGTTTCTCTAGTCAAGGTGTACCAGACGATTTCCAATTAATCGTCTGCAATCTTTACCGGTTTAATCGAATTCTATTTTATTTTTTTATTCGTTTTTTCTCTATCTCTCATCTTGAATCACTTGATTGATTGGATTCCGCACCCTCAATCGAGTAGTGATATCGTGTTAAGAACCGTTCTGGGACTTACAATTGGTATCAGAGCCAACAGCCAAGAAACGCGTGTTTCGTGGCTCACGCGATGTTGATTCAAGAAGTTCTAACAGTTTCTGTGTATTTTTGTTCAAGTTTTGCAGGTTTTCGATTCACCTACAAGGGATTTCGATTCTGGACAAAGGTTCTCGTTTCGTGACTGTATGATAATCGACTAATATTTTGAGAATTTGTGGCTTAGATCGTTTTCCTACAGCTTCCTAGAGGATTCGACCCTTGTTCCTCAGGATTTCCTCACTGGTGTGCTTGTCCAGAGGATTTCAATCGAGAAACAAGAAAGGAAAGTGGATTTCGTTCAAAATCTATCCAAAAATAACGTGTTGACTAACTTGATCTGCAAGTTTTCGTTTCTGGCTATTGGTTTTCGTCCCAGGCTACTCGTTTTCGTGTAGCTCTGGTGGTTTCCGATCAGAGCAGTGGTTTTCGACTGTGTAGAGGTTTTCGATCGTGTTCAGGTTTTCTATCAGGTTCAGGATTTCGACTTGGGTTCTCATTTTCGATCGAGTAGAAGTTTTCGACCAGGTTTGGGTTTTTGACCTGAAGTGTTGTTTTCGACTGAGGCATAGGTTTTCGATTGAGTTTAAGGTTTTCGTTTGGATTGGAGGTGTTCGACCAAGTTTCTGGTTTTCGATTAAAGTACTGGTTTTCGATCGAAGCATTGGTTTTTTATCGAAAAGGGTTTTCGGTTTTGGAGTTTTCGACAAAAAGGGGGATTTTGACCAACCTTCACTAAAACGAGCGTAACTCGAGTACCATTTGGAGTTAGAAGACCTAATACCAGCCAAAATGACCGTCTCGACGAGCCCCATAAGTTCACCCTTTAGGCTTATAGAGCCCGTTTTCAACCACAAATTCCACTTCTAAGACCTCCGTTTTCGCGTTTGAAGTTTTTGACACTATTCATAATTTTTTCCGTTTGTGACGTTTTTGCATCGGAATTTTTTAAGGTGAATCATTTCACTATTTTGAGCACGTGATTTTTCGACAAGTGTTTTTCGTAAAAATGAGTTCAGATACATCTTCATCACATAAATGTACTAATCCTGCATGTCCTCCTCGTTTGCTCACTCTTGAGAACTTTCAAGATTGGAAATGAAATTTCAATAAACCATCTGAAATGTGTGGATCATGGACTATGGGAATCTGTGATGAATGGTCCTTTGAAGCCTGTTCACAGTGGAGGTCCTAATGAAGGTACATTGAAGGAAAAGAAGGACTTTAATGATGATGATTGGGAAATGATCAATAAGAATGAGAAGGCCTATGCAATAATGATTGTGGCATGCTGGCATTATCACTTGAAATTGCACAAGGTTTTCACAAATACACCACAAGATAAAGTCTTTGGAATGCCTTAATAAAATCATATGAGGAAGATGAAAAGATCAAGAAAAATGCAATTGTGGATGAATTTGATGAGACTGAAACGCGGGTATGCTCCATTCCAACATGTGCTCGGTTAATTCCTGGTCTTAGACGGATTCGAAAAAATTTGGAAAGAGAATTATTTGATGCACAATGTGCCACTAGCTCATTTAAGGGTAGACTTTTTAAGAGCGAAGAGAAGGTAAAAGCTCAGAAAGCATATATACAAAATTATCATGACTTAGTCACTGAAAAGTCTATCTTATATGATCTCTCCAAGATAGAAGTGTCTGAATTGAAACAACAGTTAGATGATTTGCAACATAAGTACGATGAACTGCTTGTCAAATATGACACCAATCAGCTCAGGAATCAACGTATGATGGACGCTGGTAAATCATTATCTTGTGTTATTGTGACTGGGCAGGTTGGAAAAGACATATCTGGGCAGGGAACAAAAAAACCTGAAGTTCTAAATAGCCTTATTCCTCCACCAGTTCCCAGAGATATAGTGGGACTTATACTTGATGATGATCAAGTTGATAGATCTAGATCTGGATATAAAGAAGCTGCTCCTCCAGCTGATAGCGTCTTGGTAGGGATGACGCCAATGACACATGAGTAATTGGATATGTAGGCAACTATGACTTATGGCAAAATGTCATCAAAAGATTCCATTGAAGGAATCGTAGAGGATGTATCCAAGGATGATGCTGAGTGCCAAACGTACAACAAATTTCATGACTCCAAGTCTGAGGGTACAGGTTCGAGTTCAAGTGGAGTTAATGATGCAACCCAGAATAAGGAAAAAACTCATGTTGTTGAGAAGAAGCTGAAACAATATCCTCAAATAGATACTGTGTACTTCAAGGTTGTTGATGAAGTGCAAAGGGAGAAGGTGGTCATGACAACAAGACCCGAGGGAAAGATATTTATGACCTCTGGATCCATGTTCGATCAAGATCAGGGTTATGGATATGAGCTACCCTCTTTTGCCTCCAAATTCAAAGGTTTAGGGTCATCCACAGATGCATCTACAAGTGGAATTAAAGATGAGAGGCCCAAGATCGTTATCAAGCCACCAAGTGAGCCATCTGCAGGTGTTGTCAAAGATGTGAAACTCAAGGGAGTGGCTACATCTCTAATCTCTTCATGTGGTTCATGCGGTTGAAATTGCAGAAATGGTGCTTCCACATCAAATAATACAGGGATCACAAGAACATCAAAGACAAACTCTGCACAAGCTTCTAGGAACCAGCCAAGAGTCAACACTGGATCTGCATACATCTCAAAGATGCAGACACAAGGCCATACTGCTCCTCAATAGCCGAAGATGACCACTGTTTACACGTCCGACTTCTACCCAAAGAAGCAGACTTGCTTTAATTGTGGCAATCCTGGTCACATTGCCCGAAATTGTCTATACCGCCCCTATGAGCCATATCCACAGAGTCAAAGGGTTTCATCTCAGGATTCTGTTAAGTCTAAGCCAATAAAGGTGCAACCACCTAAGGTAATGAAGACTGTCTCTCCTAAGGTTAAACCCTCTGATAAACATTGGGGTGCTTCCAAAGCTCCAAGAAAACTGTCACATCAAACTTCTAGTTTTCCAAGTTACAAAAATTTTTATAAAAAGGTGAATAAACCTGTTTCAAAACAACAACATTTTGAGAAACCTAAAGTTACCCCTCCCAAGGTAACTAAAACTGCTTTGAAAAATGAACCTAAACTGAAGAAGGTTGAAGTACCTAAAGTCATGATTCCAATGGTGACTAAAACAACTGATAAATCACCTCAAACTTGGAAACCAAAGTCCAAGGCAGCTCCGTCCCAAATTCCTGACTTTTGAAAGGGGTTGTGTTTAAAAGAAGTGTCATTTATTGATTCTTCAGGAGTACCCAGAACAATGATGGCCTAGGTACCATTGGCTAACTGATCTCTCACTTGTGCAGGAACAGTCAAGGAGGACTATCACTACTTTTTGCTTATTGATAAGTGATTGTTCCAAACACATGATAGGATGCGTCTCTCCACTTCATGTCATGCATAATTTATGTGGAGAGTATGTTTCCTTGTGAGAGGTAAAAGAAAAGAAATCAGCAAAGGTAACTGTTAAATTGGACGTTTGAATATTGATGCAATGAGGTATGCATTCCATAAAACCCAATTTCTCAAAAAGTTTCAGCTAAATACTTTGAAGGTTAGCTTGGCCAGATATCTATAAATTTATTTGTTTTGTCTTAAGTTGTGTGTCTGTGTATTCATTTAAAAAATGAAAAAAATTAAAAAAAGATGAAAAAAAATATGCCAAAAAAATGAAAAAGTGTCATTAAAAATAAAAAAGCATGGGACGAGTTGATTAGAGGCCCCTCTAAGTTTGTGGCTTTTTAATCAGAGGCCCCTTTAAATTTGTGGCTTTTTAATGTGTTTCGTGTTTGTTTTCGAGAAGGTGGGAAGTGAAATTAAATTTCCGTTCTGAGAATGGCTGACACGCGTAAGGCAGATGTGAAAGGCATGCTCCATAGAGATATGTTGGTAGGCTCAGCTTTAAAATCTGAAAAGGTATGCGTTATACACTTAAAGATAACGTATGGCAGTTTGTTGGGTAACATCACTTAGGTTAATTGCATTTCTATTTGACTGCATGTTCAAGTTTTCGATACACACGCTTGACACCAAGAGTGTGAAATTGAGCTCAAACAGTCGGTGTCCCCTCTGCTATGCGTGAGCATTGACCTGGGGATGCTTTGCTTGTATGTAAGGTTCTCCTCTGCTTTGCGTAAGCAATAACCTCGAGTTGTCCATACATACGTGCTTCTATATCACTTTAAATAAAATATATCATTAATAATAATAATAGTAATAATAATAATAATAATAATAATAATAATAATAATAATAATAATAATAATAAATACACCCAAAAGATGCCATAGAGCACAACAAAAGAGACCCTCAAGTGTCCAAATCCCTTAGCCTTTGTTACTAATACGTACTACGTGTCACATATCGGGTTGCAGCCTGATTGAAACACCACTGGGATATTAGTTGACTTGTATATTAAAGTCTATGTGATCAATTCTTTCTTTTCTCATCCAAGTCTCGAGCTCAGTTCCAAACTTCTGGTTAAAGATGTGAAAATATACAACAACAACAACAACAACAACAACCATACCCAGTAATATCCAACAATAGCCAGACTATTGGTAGGGTCTGGGGAGGGGGATGCAGGCAGCCTTACCTCCATCGCCAGTGGCGAAGCTTGAAAAAATCAAGTGGGGGTCGGAATCTAATTATTTTTTCCTAACGACAATATTTGGGTAAATGGGGGTCGAACCGGATTATATCGAAATTTTCTACACGAAAATTATATACCCCTACATCGCAATTTTTTTTTGGGGGTCGGGCGCCCACCTGCCCTTAAAGGTAGCGCTCACCGTCCATCGCGAAGGATCAAGAGGCTGATTCCAAGGAGACCCCCAACTCCGGACTGCAATAGGACGCAAAAAGAAGAAAAAGAGACGAAAAAGAAACCAACAAAAAATAAAAATAAACAAATAAATGAAAATACAATAAAAATAAATAAATAAATAAATGAAAAATGAAAAAAGAAAATACAAATAAAAATATATGTATGATAAATAGATACATAAAAGTATAATAATAAAGGTAATAATAATAATAAAATAAATACATACATAGATACAATTAAAACATTAAAAAAATAAAAAATAAAAAAATAATAAATAATAATAATAATAATAATAATAATAATAATAATAATAATAATAAAATAAAAATAAAAATAAACCTTAGCCTCAAACCTACACCATGCTACCCATCCCTCTCTAGACATCCTTAGCCTTAATCCTATGCCTCCACAACGTCCTATCCTCGACCATATCCTCAGAGAGGTGCAAGTCTAACATATCATTCCTAATACGCTTGCCCCACGTCAGCTTTGGCCTGCCTCTTCCTCTACGTCCCTCAGCATATCTATTTATCATACATATATTTTTATTTGTATTTTCTTTTTTATTTTTCATTTATTTATTTATTTATTTAAAGGTGTGAAAATATGTGGTAGGGAATTTATATGCTTGATAGAATGCATTGTTATGTACCTAGGATTTGTGTGGGACCCATTTACTGCTCATAATTAATGTACTGAAAAAAATAATTAAATGACAAACAACCTGATTAAGACAAAGGGTTTAAGTTTAAAGTGGATCAGTATAATCACCTGGACTTGTTGAGTAACGGAAGCTGAAATGGGTTCCTCAGTCAGATTCATACAGTTTGATCCCTTAGAAACCTTCTCATGTTTGACTTGGTTCATGTTTGTTTATTTTTTAACTTTTCTTGTGTGAGTCTTTAAGATTTTTATTGTTGTTGTTATGTCTTGTCCAGGTTAACTTGAGAAGTCTCACAGTGTTTGTGTGGGTTTTGTGCATGACGATGTGCCCCCCCCCCCCCCCTGAATATACCCCATTTTTAGGGGGAGAATGAGGGATAATAGAGAGATAAAAGCATTATCTCAATGGAAGTCATTATCTCAGGGGGAGATAATATGCATTATCGCATTGGGAGATTAGATAATATGTATTATCTCAGGGCAAGTCATTAGCTGAGAGAAAGCTCAGCTAAGGGGAAGTTAAAAGAGGTCTTGGGTTAAGGAGAAGTTTTATAGAAAACTTATAATCAGTATTAGGGTTTTTGGTTAAAACAATGATACTCACCTACTAACCCAGAGACCAGTCATCATATGTCTTTTGGTATGTTTTTTTTAGTTATGTCAGACATGTTGATGATTGAAAAAGGAAAATTAAATGATTATATTGCTGCTGTTGCTCAAGTTAAAGAACCAATCGGACAAGACTTCCATATCTGAAAAAGCTACTAGTTTAGGTGAAGTTGTTGGTTCTATTCAAGCTTCTCTAAGATTCTAAAAGAAGATGTTCACAGGTTGAGGGGAAGCTGATGACTTCAAGGCATATGTTGAGAAAAAATGCAGAGCAATCAAAGATCATGAAGTTTGAAGATCAACAGCCAAGTTTGTCAAAGATAGAGGTTTTCATATTTTATCCTCTAAATTCAAAGGCATTTGAAAACAGTTACCGAAGATTCAGCAAGAACCAAAGTTCATTCAAGAGAAGCAAGTGTATGAGAATCCTCCTCTTATTACTTGTTCATATCTAGAAGTTCAAGCTGATGTTGATTAAGTGAAAGTTCCCAAGGCTCGTGAAGCCCAATAAAGATTGTTAAAGAAAAGATGTGGACTTGCAAGACGCTGCATGCTTTAAAATTTTCAATGTAACAAATTTAATGATATAATCCTAGGGGAAGATTGTAAGAGTCGGTTTTATGAGGCTTATACATTATAGTGTTAGGGGTTAACTTTCAGGATGCTCGTCAGGAAGCTTAGACAATTCAGGAATTCGGAAATGACTTGGGAATCCTGCCAGCTCAGGTATCCTGATTTACTATTATTCGCTAACCACTATTTTTGCCTCATGTTAAATTGATTGCAGGTGATGTTGGACGACCAAATACTTCCTGAAGAATCGCTCTAGCTGTTGAACGACATGGACCAAGTGGACGCATAATGGTTTAACGGTCAAATTAGTTAGAGGATGAAATCCCAGGAATCCCGGAGAATTTGTTATCAATGGAACTGATATATATAATAGATGTTATGATCGATTTAGGAACATGATACCATTCACTCACACATTAGCTTTGATAGCAGAAAATCATTGTAACACATAGTCTGGTCGATCATACCTCCACAATAATTGTAATCTTCATTTTCATATCAATAAAAGTGCTAGGCAGCAGGCTCTTCAGGCCGGATCCCGAGGATTTTTGCTAGGATTCTTAAAGGAAACTCGAAGGATTCTGGATTTTCCGTCATTACATCCGTGTGCTGATATTCATAGTTTGATATATTGTCATCCTCATCTTAAAGCACACTACCTCACATAAGTCTGGATCACTTAATAATTTCGGTGATTTCTGACCAAAACAATTAGAATAGTGGGCTATATAATGGTTAAGTAGATGGGCTTGGGATGGGCCGAATTTAGGCCTTGTATGAGCCTACATGTGTGTCTATGTAAACACATGTAGGAGTGGGAAAGAGGGTTAGCCATTTAAGGAGGGAATTTAGTGAGGAGTAGAGGGGACATGGAGAATTTCATTTTTCTCTAGTCAAGGTGTACCAGATGATTTCCAGTTAATCATGTGCAATCTTTACAGGTTTAATCGAATTCTATTTTATTTTGTTCTTCGTTTTTCTCTCTCTCTCATCTTGAATCACTTGATTGACTGGATTCCGCACACTCAATCTAGTAGTGATATAGTGTTAAGAACCGTTTCGGGACTTACACCACCAACGACCCCAAATCGGTGACCACATCCACACCTCCTCTCACTCTCGACTATCGCAACTCCTACCCCTCTCTTTCCACTATCGCCAACAATCACTGGCAAACGGCCCCCTCCCATCATTCCTACCACTGCCAGAAACCCTAATCCGCCATGGACTCAAGAAACTTAAATGGGTTTTGATATCTCTACCAGTTTCTCTCCTCGATTCACTAAGATTTCGTGATTTCATTGAAAATGGTTTTCATGTGGGATTTCATTTGAGGTTTTCATTTGCATCAGTGGTGGCGATTGATGGTGGTGATGGAGGGTGGTGGCGATTGATAATGGTGGTGGCGGAGGAGATCAGTGGTGGTGGAGGAGAGCAGTGTTACCGAAGCCTTCCTCAAAGACGTAAATAGGGAATCTAAAGCGAACTGAGATTTGGGTAGGGTGGGGTGACGTGACAGAGATGTGGTGGTGTGGAGCAGAAGTATTGTGATGGTGGTGGTTGTCGTTGCCAGATATTTGGGGAGGGGGATGAAGCTTTATTAACAATTGTGCTAATTAAATGTTAGGTTTTAACTTTTAAAATTTATAAAAATAGGTTAGATGTTAAAATTTTTTTACAAAACAGGTCCCTATGGAGTTAGATGACCATATTACCCTTATGTGCCTTGCACATACATGATTTAATGGAGAAAGTTAACGCCCATTAGACAAAAGGGCGTGATTTGTAACTAATTATGAAAATAAATGACGTTTTCTACTATTTCTTTAGTTCAAGGAAGAAAAATGAAACTTATATACTTACTAAAGGACGTAAATTGTAATTTGCTCTTTATAATAAAAATAAATCTTCCACAACAAGAATTATGATGCTACCGATTCAAATTAAACTTTAACAAATTAACATTAAAGACCCTCTAACTTTAAGACTTAATTAATATTGACCTAATACTTTATGATCTTCACCATAACCATCCCTCGAGATCTCCATACCACCCTTATAGCCATTGGGTAACATTGATTTATTTTTACACTCCTTCTCAATGTTAACCACTTTTATGCTCACGTCTCTTCTAAACTCTTTTAGTTTTACACTTGGTAAACTCTTGGTAAACACGCCCGCTATTTGATTATGTGTGTCCACGTACTTCAAATCAGCTTGATCTGCTAGCACCTTCTCACGTATATAATAATAGGGAACTTCAATATGCTTTGAACGAGCATGAAACTTTGGATTGTTTGCCAAGTGAATAGATGACATGTTATCACAATAGATAACAACACTATTACCAACTCCAACCTTCAAGTCTTCTAATAAGAGCAATAGCCAAGATATCTCTTGAGCTCCCATAGCCGCCGCTCGATACTCCGCCTCGGTTGTCAAAAACAACACAGTGGGTTGACGTATACTACACCATGTTATTGCTCCCTGACCCAACTTGAAAACATACCCGGTAGTCGAACGCCTTATGCTTACATCGCCAGCTTAATTCGTATCGCAATATCTAACCAAATCAAGCTTCTCACCTTGAGTGTATCGAATACCAAGACCAAGTGTTCCTTTCATGTATCTTAAGAGGATTCCTTGGATTTTGCATGTAGCAACTGAGTACCCCTACCTCAAACGCGATGTCGGGTTGGATCAAACTCATATATTACAAACTTCCCACTGTTTTCCGGTACATAGTAGGGTCTTCTAACTCCTTTCCTCTATCAACACTTAATTTTGTCGTGTTGTCCATATGTGTGTCGATCGGCTTGCAATCAAGCATGCCAAACTCTGTGAGTAAGTTAACACAATACCTTGTTGATGCAAGATTATAGCTTCCTCTTCATGGTGCAACTTCAAGCAGAGAAAATGACTTAACCGACCAAGGTCTTTCATGTAGAATCTAACACATTGATTTTCTTTGAGTCATGCTATACCGTCTTCATCATTGCCTGTGGATTCGACAACCCCTTCCTATACAACTGTAGTTGTAGCTAAGGGACACTTTTTAAAACATATTTTTGATTAGCCTTGGAAACGCGATCAGTGGTATATGTTTTGTTCTATCACATTTGATATATTACTTTTTTCATCTGCGAGATACAAGTTGTATTGTCTATATAAATTGGAGTTAGACTCCTTTCTTTCTCTAGCAAACAAGAAGTCAAAATAAGTTGTGTAATAGATCTTAACCATATAAATTCTCTAGAAGGTTCATGTAGTGCAATGACTTTAACATGATTTAGGGATGTTGTAACAAGTGTTTATTTTTCAGAACTCCATGAAATCGTAATTCCTACATTCATAGATACATATCGAGTTTGAAATCTTGCCTTATGAGGATAAAAAAATAATCTATATCTGTATAATCAACCAAAAAATTGTAAGTTTAAATTATACCAAGTAAAGATGTAATGTTTTAGCCGGTAAAAAAAACAAACTTTTTTTATTTTAATAGTGAAAGTACCAAAGTTTTATAAACAAACCTTTCTTAAACTAGGTTTATAAAAACCAAAGTTCAGGGATCAAATCTGTCATTTTGCTATATTCTCTTTTTTTTTTTTTTTACTTTCGAGACATCAGACGCTCTCACTCCCAGCAAAAACGATGCCTCGAAGCATGTCGAGGTCTCCGTCATCTTACCGGCGGAGGTACTCGCCGTCTCCGGTTAGCCGCCGGCGCCGGAGGGATCGAAGCCGTTCGCCTTACACGACTACTCACAGCAGGTCACTTCACTTTCTTTTAACTTCAACTCTGCGTATTTCTGCGATTCAACTAATTTTAGTTAACACAAATTAATTATGCATCTGCTATCGATTTGTTAAAAACAAAGCATAAAAAACCAATTGACTGGTGGAGTGTATGGGAGCCATAGTTTTCGATATAAACCCTATAAATTTAGGTTTAATTCGAGTGTTCAATAAGTCATTAGGGTTAAATTTCTTACAGTGGTTCATTCATCTTCAATAGAATTTGACATTCAGTTTTAGGACTAAAGATGAAATTGAAGGTTTTATCTTGACTAATTTATTTATACCTTAGTTTCTTACTTTCTTGTGTTTTGGGCAAACATAACTTTGATTTTAATAGTCAATATGGTTGTGTAACATGTTTACAATGCCAATTAGGCGAAGAAGTCGTTCTGGTACCCCTCGTCGGCGAAGAAGTAGATCTCCAGTTTCTAGAAAGAAAAGTCGGTCTCCGACACCTAGGCGTCACAGAAGGCGAAGAAGCAGGACTGCTTCACCAAGTCCTGTTGGGTCTCCAAGCCCGAGTACTACATCAGCTGAGCGCAAAAATGCCCTTGCAAAATCAATAAAGGAGATGGAAGAAAAGAAAAGGTACACAAAGCTATATTTTGTATTAAGTTTCATTGGTTCAATATGTAAGTTTTTATAGGCTATAATCTTGTTGGGGTCAAAGTGAATTTTCATTTCTAGTTATGAGGAAAGATAAAATTATATCCAAACGAATGTAGGTTGATTAAGGTGCTACGATATTTCTTGGAATCTTTCAGTAAGTCAAATTAAACTTCTAAAAAATGATGATGTTTGCAGTTATTCGAAATAATCAGAATAGCATAAACAAATGGAAGTTTCAAAAAGAGTCTTTATATATTCTCTATTGTATCATCCATAGTTATAGTAACTGGGTTCATTTTGTAAGTGAATAGTGAAGTGTAACTTATAAAGTGGGTATGAATGTATGATCATAGCTAGAAAAGTAATAGTTCTGATTATTTAGGAGCTTGCAGTTTCTCTAACTCATGATCATTAGTAATTAGCATTAGATTAGCATTTTACCCTTTGAGATGGTTTTGCAATCTGCTACAAAATAAGGGAGAGGTTCAAATGAGAAGTTTGTTTTGGGTAAGAAGGATAAGAAGGATTTTTTTAGGCATTGGATCTTGATCTAATAAAAAAGGAAGGAGGTGTATTTTAGTCTTAGCCACTTTTGTTGACTTTTTATCTATTTCCCCCAATTTCTTTAAACATTCATAACTTTCACATACGACATTATTTTAAAAAAAAAAATACACCATAAAAACGAGCATTTTTTTATCTTTAAAACGCATATAGTGTTGCTATATAAAAAATGAAAAAAAAAATTACTCTTTCGATTTTTGACACAGGTCATTGTGTCATTGTGTCGAAATGTTCAGATCATTGTGTCATTGTGTCGTCGTGTCAAAAGTATATATAGTGTTGCTATATATAAAATTAAATACTCTTTCGGTTTTTGGCACAATATGAAACAATGATCTGAACATTTTGACACATCATTGTGTCATTGTGTCAAAATGTTCAGATCATTGTGTTATTGTGTCGTCGTGTCAAAAGTATATATAGTGTTGCTATATATAAAATTAATTACTCTTTCGGTTTTTGTCATCATATGAAACAATGATCTGAACATTTTGATACATCATTATGTCATTGTGTCAAAATGTTCAGATCATTGTGTCGTCGTGTCAAAAGTATATATATTGTGCTGCTATATATAAAATAAAAAAAAAATTACTATTTCGGTTTTTAACACCATATGACACAATGATCTGAACATTTTGACACAATATGACACAATGATCTGAATATTTTGACACAATGACACAACGACACAATGACACAATGATCTGAACATTTTGATACAATCGAAAGAGTAAAAAAAAAATTTGATTTTCTATATAGCAACACTATACGCGTTTTAAAGATAAAGAAACGCTCGTTTTTATGGTGTAATTTTTTAAAAAAAATAATGTCGTATCTAAAAGTTATGAAGGTTTAAAAAATGGGGGGAATTTGATAAAATGTCAAAAATACCCTTCCATCTTTGATTTTCTTTAGTTTTTCTCTCTAATTTACCTAGGAAAATTTTAAGCCATAGATCTTCATTTAATTGAAGATCTAATGGCTATGATTCCTTCTTATCCAAACTAAACTTCTCACAATAACCTCACCCTACAAAATAAAATATCATCACTACCCTTGAGTAAACAAAAAGTTCAAGCAAGGGGTTGTATTTCGATACTGAACTTCCTACGGTTGGAGCAAAATCACAAAGTGCACCTTTCATACGCCATGCCCTAATCATCAGATCTCCAAACATATAATAATGCACAAGATTCTCATGCTTAGAAATCTAGGGTTCTATAGTTACAAATCCAACTGTTGCACAACAAAATATTTATCCAAGAACTCTAAATAACAAAACCCAAAAGCATTGGCACAAACATAAATCATAATCTTTTACCAACAAATTTTAGAAACTTCTCTCAAACATTGTCAAAAGTTGATTCTGGGCTGCCTTTCTTCGATCCAAAAAAGTTGGATTGGGGAAAAAAGAGACTTTATTTCAGTTCTCTTTTTAAAACTATGAAAATACTATAAGAGATAGTTACTGGCTTTCGTGGGAGGTGCAATAGCGACCTTTCCACTCGCATTTCTTTTCACAGTGTAGAATAAGAGAAATTATAGCTTTCTGACATGCCTCTCCAGTCTCCACTTAATAGCTTTCCTTTCAAAACAAATATTTTCTTCAAATTCCGTCTAGTTTTTTATTATAAGATATTTTAGTCCAATAAAAAGGAGATGGCATGATGACAAGTTATCGAGAACAAAAACATATAGGGTAACACTTAAGGAGGTGTGAGGTCCTTACCTCCATGGACCATGGATACGTAAACTGCTGGTTACAAACAATCTATTAGACTTCATCAACTAAATCTAGAATATTATAAATACTTTTGTATCTCAAATAACCTCATTATCATTTTATCACGTAATACTTTACTCTTATTCTTTTATATTAAATATACATAATTCCTATAGTACTAGCTCCTTACAAGCAAACATATTTAAGCGTTGTTCGGCCGTGTATTTTTGTTCTTTTTCATCTAAACACAACATATATAGCATGGGAGTTAATGGTGTAATAAGTAGAATCGTGTAACATAACCTTTAGGGCTTAGGTTCGATACTTTGAGCATTTGATTTCTAATTTTAATTTTGTTACGGAGTCTTTTTGTATTTCAGTTTTCTACGTTGCGCTTTAGCAATACAATTGTTTTGTGTACCCGGGTTATCCCCGTGGTAACGTGCGGATGGTAAGTAGTTAATGTACATTTACAAGTTACAAGTGTAAGAAAAAGTTATTATTATCATTATTGTGACCACCCGATTGAAATGCTCTCAATTCGTCACTGATCTCTCATATGTTATTATGAAAATACTTCTCAATAAAAGATTTACATAACTACCTTTATTTTTCTATTGGATTAAAAGAATAATTAATTGGATTTAAAACTGCTATAACATATGTTTAAAACACATTTCCTTGTTTCTGTCCCAAAATCGACAAGTCCTGGAAAATCTGATTTTTGTTTGAGCTCTACTTAACGTTTTGTTGTCTGATGTTTATTTATAGCTCTCAAGGTTTCCAAAAACATGTTACACGCTTCATTTTGAAGAGCCAGTGATTTGATATGGTTTTTACATAAGTTTTCTTCCGGACTTAAGGGAACATATTCCTAACTTAGGGTTTATAATCAAATTAAAAATTAAAACAAAATCTGTGGATGATCACTAACCTAATATCTAGAGTATGAGATCCCCATCAATAATCAGTCCAAACTGTGTTCTCTTCTCAAATTCTATTCAACTATGTCTTTTCTCTTCTCTCTTTTTTTTTTTTTGTTTTTATAAAATTGAAAAGATGGGAATATGAATAAAGTTTTTACAAAGCCTACAAGGTTTAGGTTTGTATTTAGTTTCCGGTATATTATACTCAAGGCATAAGACTTGTCTGCTTTTTATTTACTTTTTGTTATATAGTTATTACAATTATTTATTTGAAATCTAAATTACCAAGCATTTAAAATGATTTTATTTTGCTGGAGTTTGTAAGAAAAAAATATAACTTGAAAAGAATTTGACTATCTGCATATGTTCCCAGGCTTGAACGGGAGATGGAGCTCAAACTTTTAGAAGAGGAGACGGCAAAGCGAATAGAAGAAGCAATCCGGGCGAAAGTTGAGGAGAAATTGGAGTCTGATGAAGTCAAATTAGAAATAGAAAGGAGAGTAGAAGAAGGCGAGAAGAAACTCTTCGATGATGTGGCGGCTCAACTTGAACGAGAAAAACAAGCAGCTCTTAATGAAGCACGGCAGAAAGAGGTGACCAATCTTTTTATATAAGCGGTTCAATAAAATGAATGACATAGCACGATTAAATATAAGCATTTCAATAACACGAATGGCACGACATGTTTAACCCGATTCACTAAAGATGTCAAAAATAAGACAAACAACACGATAAAATAAAAGTTACCAAAAATTACAATCATATTTCTCGAGAATAATTTTTTTTTTTATTTAAACAAAATATGTCGTTTTGATAAACGAGTCACAACCCGTTTATGACCTGAACCCGGTTATCCTAATTCCCTAAATACTAATCGGTTTTAACTTCGTGTCTAGGTCATCCCTATTTAATAAGGGTTGAAACATGTCGGGTTGGGCTGGCTGGGGTCGGTTGACTGGCAAACATGTCGATGTCCAGTTAATTAACGTTATGATTACAAAAACATTATTATTACAATAATCATCTAAGTTTTTGGATAAAAACAATTTAGGAGGGTTGTATATAACTTTACAATTTAAATAAACTAATGAGAAAGTTATAAATTTGTAGGAGAAAGCGAGAAGAGAGAGGGAAGAGCTTGATAAGATGCTGGAAGAGAATAGAAGGCGGGTAGAAGAAGCTCAAAGAAGAGAAGCACTTGAGCTTCAAAGAAAAGAGGAGGAAAGACACAGGGAACTTGAATTGATTCAAAGACAAAAAGAAGAGGCTCTTAGAAGAAAGAAACTTGAAGATGAACAAGAACTTATCAAGCTTTCAACCAAACTCAAATCGCGATAGTAAACAACCAATACTAGTAATCAGTCAAACCAGATTGCACCGGACCAATCCAGCATTATTATTATATACAGGTGATGATCCAGTTTTAATCTTTCGGTACGTTTCTTGGTCCTTAAGTATTAAATATGTCTTAATTTTTTGGAAAAGGATTTACATTCATGTTTCTTAGTTAGTAGAGTGAAGAATGTGACCCTTGAGTAACTGTAAGTTGAACAACCTTCTAAAGGCTCTAAACTAAGCTTATCAGTTTGCTTTAACTAGTCAAAGACTTGTGTTTGTTTGACCTCCTTTCATGTTGTCAAATTACAAAGTTACACAATATAAAGGTATAGAAAATAATTAAGTTTAATCTATAAAAAGTTATACTAATTTCTCTTTTATCTTTTATATTTTTTCCATAAAACATCCAATAAGTATAAGTTGTGACATAAAACACATATTTTTTTAAAATTTATTAAAAAAGGCCCGGTTAAATGGGTCAACCTGCACACAAGACATATACCCGTTTAGCTAAACTTCTTCGCAGGTTTAGGGTGTTTTTCATACATATGAATAAACAATTAACATTTTAAATATAATGATACAAAATGTAGAAAAATGATATAGGATGTTTTTATGCATCTGAATACACTCGATCTATGTCTTGTCTTTAAGCTCAGTACTTTATAATACTCAACCAAATTCTTAACCAGAATTTGGCTATGTGATTTGAACTGATGTTTTAAGTTGGAATCTTGTTTGTGATTATAGACACTATTAGAGCATAGACAAATTATGTAGTTACAATTTTCTGTTAAGAGTTTTGTTTTCTTTACTATAAACATGATGTCATCTCAGCAATTACCAAATGTGAATACAATTCACACACACATACATTCTCTCTAACATGTAATCTTCACACCATATCATCTCAGCAATTACTCGCCTATGAAGCTTTGATTGACACAACAATCGGCCGTATAAAAATAGATATTAATCTACCAGAAATTTAATCGCCCGTTCTTTATTTCTATATCAGAACAATCAACACGAGCAGAGCTTAGTACCCGAGGCATAAAGGATACACTTCTCTAACTCGAACACAAGTGAAACCTGACCTCTAGATAGCTTAAATTCATGGGTCGTTATTGATTACCATTCACGAACACTCGCTACAATTCGTTGGTGTCAATCAAGAAGTCGTCAAGGGTTGCAAGTGCTTCTAACTGCCGATTAAGAGAAGCGATAGTCTTTTGGCACTCTGCAAATTTACTTCCAGTGATCGCTAACTCTCTATCCTGCAAACGTCACATCAAAAAGTAGATATTCGTAAAACAAACTCAAAACTTGAAATTTGATTTTTGCGAGTATGGATGGGTCTAAAAGAGTTTTAGGGTACGCATTGTATATGAATGTGTACCCTAAGAGGCTAAGACTACTTTTTAGCCTGAAGGTAAAGAGAATTAAAATATTAATATATATTACATTACTTTTTATGGGTGCGTATTTTACATGTATAGCCTGAAACTTACCTGTTTAATTTTGAGGAATCGGAATTCATCAGCTTGAGTTCTTGATTTTGTATCCTGAACTTCGTGTTGTAGTCTTGATACTTCGTCTTTGAGGTCTTGATACTTGGCTTCAGTCTCCCTCGACGAATCCCGTTCCTTTTGGATGTCGTTTTCCAAACAATCAACCTTCGAAACCAAGATTTCTATCTCGGCTTCTAATGCCTTGCACCGTGACTCAGCCTCTTCTTTTTTCACGTTGGCAGCTTCGAGACCAGCTTCAGACACTTCTAGACGACTTGCGGTGTTATGCAACTTGAACTCAGCCTCTTCAAGTAGATATGTTGATGCATTGAGCTCGATTTCAAGCTCAGCCAACTTGGCTGAAGCCGTTTCAAGTTGATATCGCGATAACTTAAGCTCGTTTTCACGCTCAGCCAACTTACATTTAGCTTCTTCAAGCCGATGTCTTGACGCTTTAAGCTCGATTTCACAATCAACCATCTTAGATTCAGCTTCTTTATTCTGGTTTAGTGATGCTTTAAGCTTGTTTTCACTATCAACCAACTTATATTCAGCCTGTTCAAATTCGGTTTCTTGACGCTTTAAGCTCGTTTTCACGCTCAGCTCAAGTTTTTTTCAACCTCTCCAAGCCGGTTTCTTGATGCCTTAAGCTCGTTTTCACGCTCAGCCAAGTTCTTTTCAACCTCTTCAAGCTCGGTTTCTTGATGCCTTAAGCTCGTTTTCACGCTCTTTCAAAACAGTTTCTAACGATTCGTCCTTCTTTAACCTGTCCTCAACTTCAGAACTTCCGGGCAATCCCACGAGTCTTTCCATTTCAAGAAAGTCATTCATGAGATCGATCTCCTCAAACGAATACGTTCGGTTCCTCCCAAATCTACCCGTCTCCTTGAAATCACCCTTCTCGGTAATACTAATCGATGGCTTTTTACGAGCTTTTAATGGATGGTCATTGGCTCTTTTAAGAGCCGATTTTAGCCTACGACACTCGGCTTCAAGCTTAGCTACTTTCTTTGCACCATCAAGATGCTGCTTACTAGCTTGTTCAGCCACTTGGTTGCTTAACTCCCTTTCGATAATTCGAATCTCGAGCTCTTCAGCCATCAATGAAATCTTGTGCTTCAAATCCGAGTTTTCTTTCTCACTCATTTCAAGCTTGTGATGAAGATTGGTATCCCTTTCCGCTTCATTGGCAATTTGGTCCTTTTCTTCTCGTGTTTGTCGGAGTTGCCTCAAACACTCTTTCAACGCACCATCAAGATGATCAACTTGTTCCTCGAGGGCCGAGTTCTTGACGGTTAGAACTCCGATTTGATGCCTTAAAGCCACGACTTCCCGTTCGGCTTTCTCCCATCCTATAACCAACAGAATCATAGTTCAAATGAATACCAAATTAAACTGGTTTGAGGTTGTGCAAATGAGGTATTTTGAGTGTAAACAAAGCTGAATATGTAACAAATGGTGTATACCTGAGACAGCCTCCTCTGCTACTTTAACATGCTGATTTACTAATTCTTCTTTGGCAGTTATGGTCAGAAGTGCTTCGGATAGTTTCTCCGAAAGCGACTTCACGACATGGTCGTGATCGCTCTGGCGTGGATCCACGGTTGATGCAACTTCGAGTGATTGAGAGTTTTGATTCGAGTACGCCTTGACAAAAGAAATCAAACGACATTTGATTCCTATAAAGGGTGGTTTAAAGCATGGAAAGTAAAAAAAATCTAGTGCTAGAGAACACAATGTTCGTTATTCAGTTTGTAACTGATTAAATCGGCATAAATCGGACTGAATTCTTATTCGTTATGCGTTTTGGTTATCGGTTCTACATATTTCGAATTCCAAGTGAATTTTTTTTAACAGCAAAATCACTATCATATCTTACAGTTTTTAAGATTTGAACTCATAATCTTTTAATCAAAAAATCATCACTTTATCATCAAACTATCACCTTAGGACTCTTTTTAGTGAACATGTATTGATTGATTAAACATGTTTTAAGAAATTACAATATAATATATATACACGTTAAAATAATACTTAATAAGAAATTATATCAAACTAATTTTTCATTGGATTATAATAGAAATAAAATAAGTTAAAATAATAAAAATATAAAATAGTTTAAATTTTTTTAAAAATTTAGTCGGTTCGATTTAGAATTCACTGAATTCGGTTCAGTCTAGTCTAATTTCTATTATAATCCAATAATAAATTAGTTCAAACTAATTTAATTTATCATTGGATTATAAAAGAAATAAAACAAGTTCAATTATACTAAACCGCTTTAAGAACCTATTCTTCATACAATATTTTATTTAAGGTTTATTTTTCATAAAATAAATAATAATAATAATAGATAAACTTTAGTCTAACTTTTTGTAATCAGATTCTTCTAGTACTTCTCTGACTCCAATTTACGATCCGCCATTGTGAAGCAAACCAAAGAAAACAACTCAGTGATGAAGATGGATGTTGTACCATAAGCTGTAACGGTTGTACTCTTTGCTCACATGTTTACAAGTGGAATACAATATTGACCATACCTGATCATCGAGAAATCTTTCAGAATGAGAAGAAACTGATCCACCGGAGCTTTCAGTTTCTCCGGCACTCTTCTCCGTCGACTTCCGCCGCCAAAGCCAGCTCCGGCGGTCCATCTTTTCCGGCAAACGCTTCCAATAATAGTAATTCTCTCACGCACTCACGCTCACACTTCATCTACAATTTTATCAAATTTGATCATTCAAATTAACACAAAAACTTTCTTATCTAATGATCAAAACCCAATACGCTATATTAAATTACAAACAAAACCCACAATTCAAAATCTCAAATTTTAAATTTCAACTCATAAATATGCAATCTTTTCTCATATACACAAACTCTAAAGAGAAAACAGAGAGTTTGAGCCTTGTTAGTTAGGTAAACTGGGTGACCTCAAATTTGAGTTAAAGATACATATGTTGAGTACAAATAAAAATAACCCAGAATCGAAAAGATGCCAAAATGGAATTTATGGTAAGGAAAATGTGTTCTTTCTTAATATAACTACACAAAAAAGAAGGGTTTTTGACAAGAATCTGTTAACCCTCAAGCTTCGCTTCAAAGTTACTGTTTGAAAACATAACTAATCTTCTCTCTATCTCTCTCTCTCTCTAGAACTGAATAAAGATAGGTGTAATCAATCAATCAATCACCAATACCGCAAGAAAAGGAATGAATTGAACGATAATGATCTTATGTAGAAAAAAAGAATGTCATTTTCTTGTTGATTTTGTGGGTGGGAAGTTTACTTAAAAGCTACAACATTGAAAAATAAGGCTCTTGTAGAATGTGATTGCACACCTTGTAAGTTGTAACATGTAAGATGATATGATTCTTGGGTATGTGCTAAAAGTTGACACAGAAGAAGAAAGATAACATCTCATGGCCTTTTTGCCTTTTCATTCTTGTTTTCTTTTGTTGTTAGTCTTATTCTCTTCCAATCATGATTACTTTTCTTCCAATAATTGACACACAACATATCATAGCTCATAGCCTTTTTTTTTCTTTCAACAAGTGGTTTAAGTTTATCACGCGTTTTAAATGTGAGAGAGAATAGAGAAAACGAAACAAGAAAAAGGAGAGAAAGATAGATGAGTAAAAGTTCGTGCATTAGCAAATTTAGATTAGAAGGTCTATAACGTGGAGAATTTAAGTTCTATTATGTTTACTAGGTTAGTAACCCGTGTATTACACGGGTTTGAAATTACGTTCATGATATTAGATAAATATAAAAAAAGAAAGAGATTTTAAAATTATAAATGACGTAATTTATTATAAAATATTAATTGATAATTTAATACATTAATTTATCAAATCTACATTAACTTTGCCATTTTCTAAATGAAAATTTAGTTTGAACAAAATTGGTAATTACTCTTAATTGGTAATTACTAAATTGATAAATGAATGTGGTTTTGACATGTGTCATTGCTGATGTGGACCTCCTAGAAAGAAGACACGTGGCAACCATTTTAGTGCTTTATTAGGATTAAAGATAAAGATTATTATATAGGTTAAAATCCCAAAAATAGGTACTTTAAAATTATAGACGGTTTTTAGTTCCGATGGCATTGATGGTTATACTCACCAAAATGGGGCAAATTTGACTTCAAATGGTGCAGATTCGACTTCCATAAATACCTTATATGTAGACTTCAGCAATATATTTATAATAAGGTTAAAGAGGCCCGTTTAAGAACAAGAAAATGACATCATGATTTGGATTGGATTGATGAAACAATCCATCAAATTGATCGATATATTTCTCGAAACAAACGAAAAGGAAACGAAAGATGAAACCTAAATCATGGATCAACTAAGCCCTCTCGGAGACTTTCTTAAGAATAAGAAAGAAGAATGAGAAGTTAATTGGACGGGTTTAAAGAATTCTTTTTTTTATGTTATATGTTTAATCGAGTCTACACATTATTTTTTTTAACAGTATACATCAAAAGACGCCTGTATTATTTCGAAGGAATACAAATTGACCCTAATCAACCGACTTTATTGATGTGTGTTTGTCGTTAAGAAAAAAATTTAAAGTAGAATGTTGGTAGCTTATCACTATCAAGAAACAAGGGGTAGAGTGTATATCTATGTCTTGAGAAAGCTAGTTGGATAGCACTAATAACAACTAGAAAACTAGATAGATTGCATACGAAGAAAACAGTGTCTTCTAAGCTACATGTGGATCTAATTCAATATAATAGTCAAATATTAAATTTCATCCTACAATTTAAGGTAGTTAAAGTAATTCAATTTTGTTTATAGTGGTATTAATATGAACATATCTAACTTTAGATTTGATCATCTAAAGAAGTTCTTTTTCTTATATAATAGAAAAAAGTCACTTTTAAGGAAATTGAAATTATTTAAAAAATGAAATTATTGATGTGTGATTGAAGATAAAAAGTCATCTTCTTGTGGGCCAAATGGATAAAGACTGGAAATCATTCAAACTTGTTGAGTGTCAAAATGGTCCAATTGTAGTTGTAGGTCCTCGTTATCTCACGCTACAGTTTGGGCCAATCCCAGTTGAACGACAACAAGAAAAAACCACCATTTCTGGTGGCCTTAACTACAAAATCGAATCCACTTGCCTTAATTGGGTTATACTTTTAATATATATTTTTTTGTATCAAAATCAATAGAGGATTAACTATGTAGATACTATAAAATATGAGCTTACTAGGGGATTAGTTTGTATTCAAATTAGCATTTTTCCCCATTCATAGATGACTTGTGAGTGATATTGAAAGTTCGTGTTTAATCAGACACTTTTGTCTTAGCGAGATATTATATTGAACTCAGACTCGGTTTTAACATTGAGTCCACTCTTTTATCTTTTAAATTTGTTTTAATACATATATTCTAAATTTTAACAAAGACACGGTCAAGAGTAGTTTTAAGATGCACCTTTCTGATATGAGAGAAACAGAATTAACAGAAAGAGAGATTTGTCACCAACCGAATACCGTTCTCATTTCATCAACGGCATATATCAGCTAATCCACAATTCGTTAGCTAATATTACACTTTAGTCCTCAACATACAATTTTTATAAAATTAGTCCCTAGACTATACAAACAATACATTTTCAGCTCAAGTAATACAACTAACAATTACAACTATATCAATACTCCCACCTTTAACAAAATTCTTGACCTCAAGAATCAATGAAATCAGGAAATCGCAACTGCAACTCCTCTGCATCTTCCCATGTAGCTTCCATAATAGGCAAATCTTTCCATTATACTAACCATTTAACCCCCATGTGATTCTTCTTTTTGTACACCTTAGTATCCAACAACTTAATTGGTTACAATTGAAATATGGGCTCCTTGGGCAATGGAATGATATCAAAAGGAGGACCTTCAAGTTGTTTTAACAAAGAGACATGAAAGGTAGGGTGAATCTGTGAATCAGAAGGTAAATGAAGACGATAGGCAGTTTGACCAATCTTTTCTACAATCAAAAATGGCCCATAGAACTTAGGTAGTAGCTTTGAAAACTTCCTCTGCCTTAAGGTTGACTGAACATAAGGATGCAATTTGAGAAATGCCCAAGAAAATTCCTCTCACTCCTGTGCTTATCAACCATCTATTTCATTCTATTCCTTACCAACTCCAAAGAATGCTTTAACACTTGCACCATCTCCTCCCTGTCAGTTAGTAGTTTATCCACAGCCTCAATTCTTGTATCTTTAGGCACAAAAGGTGAAAATAAGGGAGGTGGGAAACCATATAGAGCCTGAAATGGTGTCATCTAAATTATAGTGTGGAAGGAAGTGTTGTACCACCAAGCTGCCAAAGATAACCACTTTTCCCATTTAGCAGGGTTGTACATAGACATACATCTAAGATATGACTCCAAACATCTGTTCACAACTTTTGTTTGTCCGTCAATCTGTGGGTGGTAAGCAGTGGAAAGTGCTAAATAAACACCATGTAACCTAGTGAATTCCTTCCAAAAAGAAATGATAAACCCAGGGTCTCTATCTGAAACAATAGTATTCGGCCAACCATGGTGTTTGAACACATTGTCTAGGAATAACTGAGCCACCTGAGCTGCTGAATAGAGATGAGTCAAACTCATAAAATGAGCATACTTGGTAAGTCTGTCCACTACCACAAAAATTGTATCTTTATTGTTAGACTTAAGCAACGCCCCTATAAAATCCATAGATATATCAGAAAAATATGAGAAGGAACACGTAGCGGTTGCAACAACCCAGGCATTGCTACATTCTCATAATAAGCTCTCTGACATACCAAACATTTTCTAATAAATTCTCTCACATGTTTAGATAAACCCTTCCATTTGAAAAGACTCTTTTTTGGGAATTTTCTAGTTCGACGAGTTCGAGATTTGGTTAGATGAAACTGAGCGTACCACTTACCATTTAACCGTTCGCACAACACGGTGAAGTTTATGACTCGAGACTCTCATCAACCGAAGACATGACATTAGTGACTTTATTATTTATTTGTCACTAGACTAGTTGTTGGTTATTTACTAGTTTGCCATTGCTAGGTTACTATATATTATGAGTCTTTCTCATGTGAAAGAAAAAGCTTGATGAGTATATGTATGAGAGAGAGAGCATGATACTTTGAAGTTGTGTGGGTTCCTGAACACTTGTTCATGAACATAGCATGAGTGGTGTAGGTAAACATGTAATCATTCTACCTCATCTATGATTATCTCTACATTATCTTGTTCATCACTACTTCTATTTTATCCTCCTCATCATCATCATCACATCTCAAACACTCAAGTAGAAGATCTGATCCTTATGTTCTTCAAGGTGTTCATATTTGTTCTACAAAGACGAGTTACACAAAGTCTCCGATCCCGCTTCCGCACCGTCAACCGAGGTTAGCTTGGCTCACCGACCCCAGTTTCTACAATTTGCATCAGAGCCATGGTCAAAGAAAACGCAACAAATCGGTTGGTTTTTTCATCTTTGTGTTAGTTTGCTTGTCTTTGTAACAAATAGAGATGTTTATATTTTTGAACTTTGGGTTTTGTGTTAGAAATAGTCACACATATAAAAGATGAGTTTTTGAGTTCCTTCAAACTCACCCAATTGTTCATGAGTTTTTCCAGAGATCTTTATGCTTGAAGATAGTCATTTAGTCATTTGTTTGATTAAATTAATTGGAAAACAAAATAAAAAACCCATAAAGGTGAATAGTGAAAGAGTTGTTGCCTCACTTACTTACTGACTTTTGCAAAGTAGCCAATCTATTTCACATTTTTGTCAGCCACCCTAATATTTTTTCTCTCCTCTTACACATATCACCTAAACACTCAACCTTTCTTAGTCAATGTAGCATATTTTTTTTTTGGTTGATCATATTAGTGTTTATGTTAATTTATTTTAACAAGTGATGAAGAACAAAAATCACGAGACTGCAGCTCGTTATCCAGATTTTTACGTGTTCTTATTTGAGAGAAAAGGGTGATCGGTAAAGTTATATGACGAGGGTCACGGTGTTTATGGGTCGGCATGATTTGGGTTCTCAAAGATAACCGTCGATAGTGTTGTATATGACAACTACTGGGTTGATCTAATTTATCAACAAATATGACAAAATTATGGAAGCTAAATTGTTTTTGTTTTGTCGTTGAGCACATGTGAAAGAAACAAAGAGATGGTTGACTTTTAAGGTATGCCATGACATGTGAAGGGAAACAGAAAAGCAAAACCCTATTTTTTTGTTGTTGTACAGATTCAATCACTGGTCTCTTTCATACGCATTATTGTACACACAACACACTCTCTCTCTCTCTCTTCGTTGCTAATCAACCGGAAGAACATGCTCAGTCCGAGATAAGTGCTTGTGCTCCATGAGAACCAGTTCCGGAACAACTTTGTTCCGTAAGAACCGACCACCGGAAGAACATGCATGCTCTGGAAGAACTTAACCCAGTTCCGAAGTAACTCAGTTCCGAGGGAACTTTTTATAGAAGTTAAGTTCAAGGGAAGTAGTTCCGAAGTAACCTGAAAAAGTTCCGAAGGAACTCAAACTTCCGAGGGAACTTTTACCGGAAGAAAATTGTTCCGAGGTAACTTCCGAGAGAAACAGAAGGTCCGAGGGAAATCTGAAAATGTTCCGAGGGAACTCAAAAGTTCCGAGGGAACTCACTTATCCGGAAGAAAATTATTCCGAGGGAAGTATAGAGATGATGAAATTTCCGGGGGAACTTGAAAAGTTCCGAGGGAACTTGAAAAGTTCCGAGGGAACTTGAAAACTTCCGGAGGAACAATGTTAGGTCGTCGTTCTCGACTTCTGTGCGGGATTCAAACTGCGTGCTCTCGTTTCTGGTCACGTACAGGTCGCCGGAAAATGCGAACCAAAGCCGCCGGATCTCTTGGTTCTTGTCGACAGAGAATAGAGATGAAGAAGAGGCGCATAGTTCTGGTACGCATTTTGTTTGTTTGCAGCGCTTAGTTTTAGGGTTTTCTCCTAATTTTGTGGGAACAAACAACAGACCGGGCCTGGTGACCCTTTTGTATTGGGCCGATGATTTAAATCAGATTGGTCCATGCATATTTATGTTGGGCTGCTGACTAAAAAATTCGATTTGGGCCTGCATCTCTCATCATGTTTGGGATGTGTAAAACAAAGAGAATGTGTTGGTTTGATTAAATTTGTTGCTGCTGAATTTATTAACAGTGTGCCACTGTTCTAGTGCTGAAAATTACTACAAGTCTAACGGATTGTAAGCCATTTAAATCCATCGCCACAAATGGTGTACAAACAAGGTACACTTGTAGATTACAAATTATTTTTCTATTTGAGACTCTCTTCGTTATAAGCAGACGTGTTTAGAAGTTGGTTGAAAATTGAAGAATGTGCACAAATTTGGGATTATCTACATTGAAGAATTTGTTTGCGAAAGTTGGATTAAGTTCTAATTTTTGAAGAGTCCTTGATCCATCGTTGATGTGGTAAAAATAAAGGCAAAGTTAGAAGCTTGTGACTTGTTGAGGTAATTTATTTGAAGTGGTACTTTCTATGAGTGATGCTTCGGTTTGGTATTCACAAGAAGGTTGAATTATGGAATTAGATCTCTAATTTCTCTTTGATCCTTTATCTTGTTTACCTTAACAACACTAAGGATGATGGTTCCATCCTTGAAGTAGTGTGCTTGTTATTTGTGGTAAACACCCTATGCACTTTAGAGCCTTGCGGAAAAAGCCGGAAGAATTAAAAATCTTTATCGTAGGGGGAGTTTCACAAAGGGGAGAAGAAAAGTGAAAGATTTGAAACCGTATGAAGATTTTCTTGAAGTCAAGTTGCAAGAATACAAGGGAACCGATTATCACAAGAGTTGAGTTATTTATTCGCTTGTTCATCTACCAAATAGGGGGAGATATTTTAAGAATTTCCTAGTTCGACGAGTTCCAGATTTGGTTAGATGATACTCAACGTACCACTTACCGTTTAACCGTTCGCACAACACGCTGAAGTTTATGACTCGAGACTCTCATTAACCGAAGACATGGCATTAGTGACTTTATTATTTATTGTAACATTATTTATTTATCACTAGACTAGTTGTTGGTTATTTACTAGTTTGCCATTGCTAGATTACTATATATTGTGAGTCTTTCTCATGTGAAAGAAAAAGCTTGATGAGTGTATGTATGAGAGAGAGCATGATACTTTGAAGTTGTGTGGGTTCATGAACACTTGTTCATGAACCTAGCATGAGTGGTGTAGGTAAACATGTAATCATTCGACCTCATCTATGATTATCTCTACATTATCTTGTTCATCACTACTTCTATTTTATCCTCATCATCATCATCATCACATCTCAAACACCCAAGTAGAAGATCTGATCCTTATGTTCTTCAAGGTCTTCATATTTGTTCTACAAAGAAAAGTTACACAAAGTCTCTGATCCCGCTTCCGCACCGTCAACCGGGGTTAGCTTGGCTCACCGACCCCGATTTCTACACTCTTGATTCTCTGATTAGTAGCAGCTACCCCTGAGTGACCTCCCATAGGAGTGCTATGACACAAATCAATAATATCCTGTTGTAATTCAGGCACTTTACCCACCATGATCTTATTATGCTTGAACAAAGTTTCATTTATCCACCCATAATTGTTGACTGTTTCTCCAGCTTTTAAACTCTGCATCACCTTCCTCAGTTTCTCATCTATTTCCCAAGAGTCTTGAATCCTTTTCAGTAAGGTAGGATCCAAAGTAGAAACAGTGATTGCTAGCAGGGTAACTGTGGCACTCTAGACAGTGCATCAGCTGCAATATTCTCACACCCCTACTTATATACAATCTCAAAGTCATAAGGCATTAACTTGGACAACCAGACATGTTGCAGAGGTGTAGAAATATTTTGGGCCATTAAATGCTTCAAACTCTTCTGATCTGTTCTAATAATAAAATGGCCCAATGAGAAATAATGATATCAATGTTGCACAACAAAAATGATGGCCATCAGTTCCTTTTTATATACTGACAAAACTTGTTGTTTTCAAAATCCACAATGTTCCTGGTGTTACACCCATTGGCGAAGCTTTGTTGAGACCCCCCCCCCCCCCGGGTTCTTTCATCCGTAGTGCTAATTTTTACAATTTTTGAATTTTTATTATATATATTGAGAACCCCCCCCCCCCCCACCCGGATTAGGATCCGTGACTTTTCGCCCCCCACAAACTTTTTGCCGAAGCTTCGGCAATGGTTACACCCATGAAGAATCTGTAGCACATGCTCTGTTACATTGTGAAAGGGCTTCAAAACATGGGAGCTGATCTCGGGATGGTATAACTACCTTTTCCTATTACCGATTCGGTCAAACAGCTACTACTATGGGCGAATACTTTTGGGCAGTCAATCAAAATGAGAAACGTTCTCTCACTTTTGGTCACAGTTGTGCTATGGAATTTATGGAAAGGTAGAAACCTCAAGGAGATTGAGAACCGATATACACACCCTGGAAAATTGCTGGAGGAGATTAAGATGGACGCTTACATGTGGTTGAGGTACAAGGCGAAATCATCGGATTTAGAATGGGATAGATTTTCCAGTTTTGGTCTTTGTATGATGTAATATGTTCTTGTTTCCTTTTGTTGCCTTGTAGTTTTTGCCTTAGCTGCTTGCTAAGGCTGTTTTAATATATCTGTTGTTAAAAAAGAGTTGTTGTTGGAAAGAACTTCTGTTGGAAAAGGTTCAAGGCCAAGGAAGGCCATTCAAAGAGCCGCTGTTGAAGAGTGTGTGCAGATCTAGAGTAAAGTAGAATTCAAGAAATTGTGGAATGAGAGTTTTTGGGGCTGGAAAAAGACTACTCAGATTTGTTTATTTATGGGGCTGGGGATATGCAGGTTACAATGTCCTCAAAACAAAGTGGTGGTTAATTTTGGGTTTTCTTTAGAATAAATGGATGTTTCTGTCATTGATCTATACTAGGTTAAGGAGACGGAGCTTGGATATATTATACGCACCGGAAAGAATGTGCATGTATTAATTAGACCAAAATGGTGAGTGAAGTGATAATATGATAAAATAATATTCAACTGGTGGTGAGTATAGATTGTGTGTTGTTCGTTATATTAGAGTTTATCTGTTGGTTTTACTACACTTTGAAAATGAACAAACAGATAAAAAAAAAAAGCAGCTATTAAGAAGAGAGAAAAAAATAAATGGGTATATATATAATTTATATGGTTTGGAATAAAAAATATATATGTAATTGATAAATTTGAGTAAATAAGGGTAAAATAGTTATTTTATATTTTCTTTTTAATAAAAGAAATTAAAATGGATAAATTTACAAAATTTCTAAATAGGGGAGGGATATATGCAATCGAATTTTTAAATTGAGTATATATACAATTTATAATGTTTGTATGGAGAAATATACAGTTGTCCTAAGATTTAACACACGCCTAGACGGATCTCCCCCATGCGCCCTTCCAACATACGCATGTTTGGCATGCGCTAAATGCATGGACGGATCTCTCCTTTGAAGGTTGTCTAATACCAGTTAAAAATTGCTTCGATTACAGGTTAAAAGCCAGTCCAATTTAATTAACCTGTTTTCGGTTTTTTACATTAGGCTATCTCTAGTGGAAAAGGGCATTTCAAGCTCCTTTCACGCCTCCCTTATATGGTGTAGTGGTTTGTCTCTCCTTTCAAACTCTTTTCCTTCCCTTTCAAACGTGAAAATTCTTATGTCACTCCATTTTTCAATTTTCACGCCCCCACCGTAAGTCCGTAATAGACATTAGGGCGCTAAAGGATGTTAAAGAGGCGTAAAAGGAGAATTTCAAACCCACTACGGAGCAAAATGTGTGGGTGTTAAAATTAATTACTAAAAAGTGTGTGCCTTTTAATAAAATATAATTCATTTCCCTTGAAATTTGGACATTGAAAAAATGACCAGACTAATCTAGTGGATAGAGGTGTGCTCGGTTCGGCTGGGTTCGGTTTTTATCATAAACCGCAACCGAAACCGAGTTAGTCGGTTTTTAAATTTCATGAACCGATCGGTTTTGGTTTTTTGGTTTTTCGGTTTTTAAGCGGTTTTCGGTTCGGTTTTCGGTTTTTCGTTTTTTTTAATATTATAAAATGTAAAATTTTGAATGAAAACCAAATAATTAGATTCAATACTAGATAGAAGTACATTAGAATATTCAAAGTAACTAGTTACATCCAAAGTTCTAGTAGATTAAACAAAATATATTGTACAACAAGTTGATTTAGTAGTTACCAAATACTAATATTAAACATACAACCATTAACTATCTATTAGCCTAGTGAAACAAAAATGTGAAAAAGATTCCACTTTCAAACCGTCACTATCTATTAGCCGAGTCCATCTAGTCCCAATCTTCATCATCTCCAATGCTAGAATCTTTTCGTGCTTTCTTCTTGCTTAACAAATCTAAAAATAACACAAATATGTTAACGTTAATATTTAAGTAAAAAAGATAAAGAATGATCACTTATGTAAAAATAAAATAACATTATTACTGAAAAAGGAAAAAGTGCTCATAGAAGCACCTTTGCCACCAAATCAGAAAAGAGTAGTGAAAAGTGAATGAGGTTTGAATCTAGAGAGAGAGAATGTTTTATTGATTCTGGAAAATTACAAGTGGATTAGTAAAAAGATACAAAAGTCCCTAATCTAGGTCCAATCTTGAGTATTTATAGGCTCTCGACCGTGATCTTCCGATCTTTAGCTCGGATCTTGTCTTAGATCCTCGCCCTGCATATACCTGTAAAACCAAAATCACTTGCCTGAGGACTTAGATGCACAATGGTCGGATGTGGAGACACATCCGACAATCTCATCTATTCATCAAGTCCCCAAGTCTATTGAGTATAATGTTTAGGATTAATAGACTTAACGTTCTAAAAAAGGTAATTTTGAAAATTTTAAAACTTACTCTTTACCTTTTGACGATTCGTCTTCGCACATCCGACAGTGCGCTTTATGTGCTTGTACGGTACCGTTGTTTTATACTTTATGTCACATCCAATAAATTTAAAAACCCTTCCTATAAATGCGCTTACCAGATTCACATAACCCTTTTTACTTTCAAATTCACTCCTCCTTAATTTCCTTCAATCGTCCTAAAAAATTCCTGACTTCATCTTCTCCACCATCATTAGGTCAGTTCTTCTTTTTTTTTTTTGCAGCATACCTTCTTTCTTTCGGTTTTTCTTCTTCCAACTTGTACAATGTCGCCACCAACCGAATCATCTAACCCGGAATCATCTCCTAAGGTTAACGAATATGAACCAGTTTTAAAAACTGGTTCTTCGAAACCTGTCCCGAATTCCGAAAACCCTAAAACTGAGAAAATCCCTACAAAGCATAACCTGGACATATCGTTTGGTTTGATTTCACAAGAAACTCTTGATGCTTTTGTTGAAGATTTTCATATTCCTTTGAATCTCAATCCTACCTTACCTCCTTCCAAAAAACCCATTTACCCTTTTCCAAAAAACAAAATCGGGTTATATTTTGATTTCTTTAAGCAAGCGAATTATAGGATACCATTCACCTCGTTCCTTCTTGAAGCACTAGATTACTTCGGAGTTCATATTGCTCAATGTAATCCGCCAGGTTTGTCCATTCTAAATCACTTTGAACTATCGTGTCGAGCCCTGGGAATTCCACCCGATGTTACCCTGTTTCGTGCGTTTTACCGCCTCACCATGGCTGGAAATTGGTATACCTTCGAGAAAAGACGAGATCTTAACCCCATTTGCAGCAGCAAACCTCCCACAAATCGCCTTTGGAAGAACCAGTTTTTTTTTACCTTGATAACACATGCGTACCATCAACCATGATTTGGCGTGATCCCAAGTTTGCCATTCGTGATGATGCTCCTAAAAAAGGAACTGTTAACCAAAGGCATTTTGCCTTTATAAGCGAACTTTCATTTCCGGTTCGTAAACTTCCTGAAGCAATTCTGGTTGCTGCCCAAATTAGCACAAACTGGCATGCCCCTCACTTGCGACCTTCCTTCTTTAATGAAGGCGCTAGTGAGTCTTATTCCTTATATCCTTCTCTTTGCTTGCCTTGTGTTGTTTTTTTTACAGGTTAATGCAACTGACGACTAATCGACTTTTGCATTTCTTTTATCAGAGATGGATCTGTCTGGCGTATTGAAGCTCAGAGACTTTTCTTCCCTGACTTTTGAACCAGCGGTGGATCCCCCCGAGGCATCTCCCGTTACCGATCAAACAGGTGCAACTTCCACCAATGTAATCGCCCCTGAAGCTACTCAGCCTGAAACTCAAGAGAATGAATCAGCACAGGATCCTCCTATAGTAACTTCCAAAAGAAAGAAGCACATAGCTAGAGGTCATCATGAGTCTCCCAAGAAAGATGAGACGCTTGTCAACAAAAGAAGCAAAAAAGATCCACTGAGAAGAACTGAGAAAACAACAGACATAAATGCTTCTGCCGCAACCACCCTACCATCCTACCCACTACTAGTGACAATACCCCGATAAGCGAAACTCAAATGAGCCGACTTGCCGATGTTTCTTCTCTGCTCGAAGATGCAAGTTTCAACTTCGAAATACCCAAAGTTTCACCTATCAGTCCACCTAGCCTGTCACACATGATCTCCAGTGATGACATTACCATGAACGAGTATTTTTCCACATTTCCACCAGCTACTTTGGAAATCACTGAAGAAAATCCTTCTACCGTTCACACATCCAGTCACACCACCGTGCAGCCTGTTCATGCTAGCCCCACACAAGTTCTCATGTCTCCTCAAACTAACCTTTCAAGCTCGAGCATTTCCACATTCCTTCCCTCTACCCAAAATGAAATTGAATGGCTAAAGAATGAATATGCTCAGGTCAAGACAAGGAGAACCGCAGGGTACAACTTGGGAGAACTGTTCCTTCCTAACTGGAATATAAGCAACATAGACAGTTTCACAGACCCTACCACTGCAAAGAACATGTTTCTGCACAGCTCCACTCCTAATGATGTAAAGTTTCTTCAGGGTCTTCCCCCTTCTGTTTTGGCTTCTCGCATCACTGCCATTCAAGCTGAAGCTCAATCCATCTTACCCGAACTTTACAACCGATGGATTAGAGCTGAAAATGCCAATATGTCAAGTGAAATTGCTCAGATGCAAACTCCAGCTATGCAAAGCAAAATTCAAGGCTTAGAAAAAGAGAGACTGGCTCTTGCTAAGGCAAAGAATGATGCTACCCAAAAGAAGATCATGGCGGAACTTGCATTAACTGAAGCTCGTTCAATGATTGATATGTTGAAGAAACAGCAACTGACCCTTGAGAAGAAAAACTCGGATGCCTTAGAAGAAAAAGAATCCTTATTGCAAGATAAGAAGTTGCTCAACGAGCAAGTGCAGATGATTTCTGACGATAATCCCCCTTTTTCTTTTTATATATATAACACTTTGCCTTTTATAATCCTAACATTATTCTTACAACTTTCTTCTCTTGACTTTCTCATACTACCAGAGGTAGCTTCTTTAAAGGATAAGTTAAACCAGCAAAACCATGATTTTGAGGAAGAAATGAAGGCTCTTGAAAAGAAACTAAAGATATTAACCGAAGAGAAGCATACCTTGGAAAATGACAAATCTTGGCTACTGAAAGAAGGCATTGATGCAATTGTGAAGAAGCTGTTCGAAGATCTAGATATGGTATCTACTGTTGGAAATATCAATAATGCAATGAATTCATGTGTGGTTAACGAAGGTTTGATCCTTGGCTTTCACTATGCGAAGATGCCTGCATCTTCCGTGTTGACAACAAAAGAATTTTGACAGAGATGCTAATAAGAAGCTTTCAGAAGCCATTGAAGCATTCAAACAGCTAAGCATCCCATTTCTGAAACAACTTCCGGACCTGCACAATGCACCACTTGAAGTAATCCAAGATGTTGTCCTTGGTGATGAACCATCTCATCATGTTGATAAACCAGGATCCGCAACCGACTCTCACCATGCTCCATCCGGTTCTGTTTGACTACCAGGAATACATTCCCACCTCATGCTTTTGAAAAACTTTTAAATTTCTTCAAACAATTCCCACTTGCATGTGGACGAACTTTCTATGCCTGTATGTGTAAGGCCTTAAACTTTGTTCATCACCTGCATATTTTGATGGTTGTATGCTTTTGTTTACTATGACTGCTCTATGTTTGCCTCTTTACTTAAAAATTTGGGAATGGAATATATTTGCATGTTTGATCAGACACGCAAATATAAAGATTTTATAAGAAAATAATTTTCTATCTTCCTAACCTTAATATATTAAAGTGTGCACCATATACACAGCAGGGTAAACAATGCGATATGCAGTTTCCCTTATTTCGATACATAATCGACTTTGTTAAATTGGAACATATCCAATCCTAAAACGAAACATATTCGCTTTACTTAGTTAGAGCATACTAACTTTGTTCGAAACATATTCGACGTAACAATTGGAAACATATCCATTCCCCAGACGAAACATATTCGACCGGCCTTAATTAGAACGTATCTAATTTTTGCCTAAAACATATTTAAGCAACGTAACCAGAACATATCCGATTTTATCGAAAACGCATCTGCGCGTAACATACTCACAAATCAAAAGTATAAACTCATATTTGTGTAAAGTAACGAGTTTTTGTTATACATATTGAGACATATTCAACTTATTTCAAAACTCTCAACATCGTACTCACTGTAATCATAAAAGAAAACAAGTGTGGTAATTAGCTCTGCAAAGATTTTTCACATTCAGCAGCTATACATGGTACTTCCGCAAGTGAATCCCATTCCAGGATATGGGCAAAACTTTTCCGTCTCCATCTTCAAGTAGATAAGACCCCTTACCCAAGACTTCTGCAATTTTATACGGCCCCTCCCATTGAGGTGTTAACTTTCTCAGCTTCAAGACTCTGCTAACATCATTATTACGTAAAACTAAATCACCCTCCTTAAAGTAATAAATCTTTGCATGTGTGTTATAATATTTTTCCATTTTTGTTTTATACTTCCCTTCTCTTATCGCCGCAACTTCCCGTCGTTCCTCTAACATATCCAGGTTTTCTCTTATCAGATCATCATTATTTCCGGGCTCAAGCATTCTCCGAGTTGGTACCCCAACCTCTGCTGGAATCACCGCTTCTGAACCATACGTCAAGCTAAAAGGTGTCTCTCCATTAGCTGTTTTTGGCATAGTTCGGTAGGCCCAGAGCACATGCGTTAGTTCGTCAACCCATCCGCCGCCTGCTTTACCCAATCTCGTTTTTATGCCTTCAACTAGACTTCGATTAGCTCGCTCAACCTGACCATTTGCTTGAGGGTATGCGACAGACGCGAAAACCTGTGTTATGGCAAGCTCGTCGCACCATTCCCTAAAGGGATTATCGGCAAATTGTTTACCATTGTCGGAGATTATGTATAAGGGTAACCCAAATCTAGAGATAATATATTCCCATACAAATTTTTTCACTTGCGCTCCAGTGATGTTTGCAACCGCTTTTGCTTCCACCCACTTGGTGAAGTAATCTACAACCACTATTAAAAATTTTACCTTTCCTACGGCTTCCGGAAATGGCCCAACGATGTCAATGCCCCATTTTTGAAATGGCCAAGCTGACACAATTGGCACCATCTCATGTTTTGCTTTCAAACTGACTGGGGCAAACCTCTGGCACTCATCGCATCTTTTAAGTATATCACTAGCAAACTTATGCATATTAGGCCAATAATATCCCAACAGAATCAACTTGTTAACCACCATCCGAGGGCCCATGTGATTTCCACATATCCATTTGTGAACCTCATGAACCACATAGACAGCCTCTTCCTCAGTCAGACACTTCAACAAGAGACCTACATACGTCCTTCTATATAACAACCCTTCCTGAATTTGGTACTGCAAGGACTTAACCTTTACCTTTCTTGCCTCTTCCTTTCCTTCTGGTAATCGTCCTGTCATCAAGTATTCATATATTGGTGTATACCATACTGGCTCTGACATAGCCACATCCGATACTTGCTTTTTTAATATTGAAGGCCCATCTAAGACCTCCACCCTTATTTCTTTTCCTAAGTGTTTAAAGGATGTCGAAGCTAACTTACTTAATACATCAGCTTTCTTGTTTTGACTTCGAGTCACATGCGAAACCTCACATTTACTGAACTCCTTCATCAGGACCTTAACCTGATCCAAATATAGTGCCATTGCGGCACCTTTGGTCTCATAATCCCCACTTATATGCTTAACAACCAACAATGAATCGGTACACACTTGTACTTCATGCGCTCCTAGCATCTTTACCATTCTCAACCCTGCCAACACAGCCTCGTACTCAGCTTCGTTATTTGAAACTCCAAAATTAAATCTTACAGCATAAGTCAGTTCATCACCTTCTGGACTTACGATTAATATTCCTGCACCTTCCCCTTCACTTCCGGTTGAACCATCGGTAAATAATTTCCATGGAAGTACCTTTCCTACATTCAGCACAACCGCTGGTTCCTCCTGACTTATAGGCATTTCAGCTAAAAAGTCAGCAATCACTTGACCCTTCACAGCGGCCCTTGGTTTAAACTGAATGTCAAACTGACCCAATTCTACAGCCCATTTAACCATTCTACCAGACATTTCCGCTTTACGCAACACCTGATTTATTGGACAAGTTGTCAATACTTCCACACAATGCGCTTGGAAATACCTCCGCAGACGTCTTGCAGCCACAACCAACGCAAGTACCAACCTTTCCATCGGGACATACCTCTTCTCATAATCTTTCAACACCTTGCTTACATAATAAATTGGCATCTGACCTTGCGCTCTTTCTGCTACGAGAACAGCGCTCACAGATCCTTCTGTTGCTGCTACGTACATTTGCAATGTTTCTCCCACAATTGGAGCTGTTAAAGTTGGCAGTACAGTCAACACCTTCTTCAATTCTGTAAATGCGTCTTCCGCTTCTTGCGTCCATTGAAAATTTATCTTCCCCAAACATTCTTTCAAAACCTTCATAAAAGGTAACGACCTCTCAGCAGCTTTAGCAACAAACCTATGCAACGCAACCAACTTTCCATTCAAAATCTGAATATCTTTTACTGAGGCTGGTGATCCCATCTGTAATATAGCTTCCACCTTTTTCGGACATGCACGAATTCCTTCATTAGACACCATCACACCCAAAAACTTTCCACTTTGCATGCCAAAGGAACATTTCTTTGGATTCAACTTCATATTTATACTTCGTAACTTTGCAAACGTTTCCTCAATGTCCCTAAACATGCTATCCTCCTCCCTGCTTTTGATTACAATATCATCCACATATGCCTCCAAATTCCTTCCTACCTGATCCTGAAAAGTTTTATCCATCAACCTTTGATAGGTTGCCCCAGCATTCTTCAACCCAAAAGGCATTTTAGTATAACAAAACAGTCCTTCCCTTGTGATGAAAGTGGTTTTGTCTTCATCCTCTATTGCCATATGTATCTGATGATAACCCTTATATGCATCCAAAAAACATTTCCACTTAAACCCTGTAACTGAATCCACTTTCCAATCAATTTCGGGTAATGGATAACAATCCTTAGGACACACATTATTCACATTCTTAAAGTCAGTACACATCCTCCAGGAGCCATCGCTTTTCTTGACCAACACAGGATTTGATACCCAATCTGAAAACTGAATTTCCCTTAAAATATTTCCTTCTAACAACTTATCCACCTCCACCTTCACAACTTGTGCCCTTTCATCATCCATTCCCCTATTTCTTTGCTGGTACGGAGCACTTCCAGGATACAAAGCCAACTTATGCTCTGACAGATGCCTCGGTACACCAGTCATGTCGGAAGGCTCCCACGCAAAAACATCCACACTTTTAGTCAACAAATCATACAATTTTTCTCTTGCATTTCCTGACAACTGATCTCCAATTTGCAACTGCTGATCAGGATACTTCGAGTTTATTGCCCACTCATCCGTTTTTATAATTGCCCCTCTACCCTCCTTTTCTATTTCTGGCACCTGAACAGCACATACTTGCAAACACGCATCAGAAGTCAAAGATGCGACCCCTCTTGGTGTTGGAAACCTTATCATTCCATGAGTTACTGATATCACCGCTCCCAACTGACTCAAAACTGGTCGCCCCAAGATGATATTATGCGAAGATGCTGCACTGACAACCAGAAATGTAACTTCCAAAGTTCGAATCTGCTCCCCCATTCCTATAACCATCGGCAAAGTAACTTCTCCCAGGGGCTTAACCATCTCCCCTGAAAAACCAATAAAGGCACTTGCGATGATACCAACTTTTGCCGCACTTCCATCCCCATTTTCCGAAAACACTGCTCATACATTATATCTGCAGCACTTCCGCAATCAACATAGACTCTCTTAACCTCGTAAGTTGCTATCATAGCGACTACCTGTCACACCCCCAATTTCTACTAACGGAGTATAACCGAGTGGGGTGTGATCCAGACCAGGATCCAAGTCTTTAGTTACAACCAAGCCATAGTTAAAGGGGTAAACAACCATGTATTACATTAAATAAATCAGAGTTTACATTTTACAAAAATCAGCGGAAGCATTAAAAGTTTACAAAGTTGTTGTTTAGTAAAAGTGATTACTAGAGTGTCTGAAATTACAATTTCCAAAGGGGTTTTACAAAGGACAAGTATTGCCAACGCCCGTGCCATCCATGACCCTCCAAACCACCTGAAAAGCATTCAACAATCAAGTGTCAGCCAAGGCTGGTGAGTTCACCTAAGCGGTCTACCCTCACAAGTAGACCCAATGTATGAATAAAGAAAGGTAAAACACAATCATTAATCATAGGACCAGTAAAATTCCATATCGTAGGTAGCTAGCCTATAGTTATGTCCACCTAAATTGTTCGCAACCGAAGCTGACAACGTTTTGATAGGGGGTACCTATGAATCTTGTCTTCCCGTGTCTATCCGGATCACGGTGGTTAGGCTAACATTGATCTCAGTCCGACCGCCAGTCGGGAGGGTGCATCCCGTGCACCGCTGAGCGGGGGTGTCAATCCCCAGTATGTAAGGACTTTTTAATAAAAGCAATTCAGTGCAACATATGATATTTTGTCGGAAAGTTACTCAAGTAAAGAAATACCTTTACCGTTGGGTTGCCATCCTTTACCGGATGCAACTATCTGTGCGTTATCATCCTAAAACCGGATATAACAATAATAGTAATTGAACTCACCTTAGGGTGCACTGGTACTCAGCACTTGGTTCAACAGGTTGGTCAAAGTCAACCTATTCGGGTAAATATGGCCTAATCAAATTAGAAGGGGTTACTAGGACAAAAGATAACACATAATCACCTAAACATGTTTCATACAATCATACAGGTCACACAATGCACATACAAGTCCCGAATTGGGAGAAAATCAAGAAATTGCAATTCAAGTCAAACTTTTGCCAAAAGTCAAACTTCAAGCATCTAACTAGTGACATAGCTAAAATCCACAATACTTGGAATTAAATCCTTAAATTTTACAGGAATATAATACATATCAATTAGGACATGTTGCAAAAAGAATCAAGTAAAAATGTTAAGAAATGAGAAAGTTATGCGCATCGGAAGTTGGCAATTTTCAGCTTTTTGCAAAATAGTCAAAGTAGGTTTAAAATTTGCATAACTCATTCAAAACTTAAAGTTTAGGTACCAAACCTTCCAGATCTTACTTTTAATATATAAAACTCACTTTCATTTAATAAACTCCTCATTATATCAAGGTTATCATGCTCAACAAAAATACAAAGTCCACTTTTCATTAAAAAATACAGCTCTGCAGACCTAACTTGCAGCAGCTATTTGGATGACAAAACGGAGGTTTTAGAAAACGTGCGAGTAGCCCATTTAAATCTAAGACATGGAACTTTACTACGGCGAAAGATTCAACTGATTTCGATAAAAATTGAGCAAGTTATGGCCTCTGCAAGTTGACCCAAAATCTGGACAGAATCTGTCCAAAAACGAGATTTTGCAACAATTTCGGTTTGAAAGTTTTGAGTAACAATTTGGTCATCCAACTTCTACTAACATCATTATAAGCACTTTAACATGGATTATCGGTTCCCAACACAAGCATACTATAAACATAGCAAAATTCGAACATAAGGCTAGCATACAAGCACGTACACCCACTTTCAAGTCCAAACACCCAATATACATACAAGAACATACATGGTAGTTTTTGAACTCAAATTTCCAGACTTACAACCATTGTAAAATCTGCCCCAAATCCACATTTAGCATATCTTCACTTAAAACATGATTCATGAGCATACAACCCACCATTTAACACATAAACACTAATAACAACACATTCAACCTTCAAATTTCGAATTTCAAGAGTTAGGGCTTACAAGATTTGGGGGAAAAATCGCAGGTTTGAGATGGAGTGACGAAAGGAGAGCTTCCTTGAGGCTTGTGGTAGCTAAACACTCTTGAATCCTTCTTCCTTGTGCTTGATTTCACGATTTTGCAAGTGTGTGTGTGTGTGTGTTAGTGAAATCGTAGGAAGGATGAGGGAAAAGGAAGAATGCGTGGAGTGAGGAAGGAGATGGGGTGTTTGAGTAGATTTTTGAGTTTGAGGAATTACACAAATGGTCCCCCAACTTCCATTTTAAACACCTTTAGCACATAACACATTTTAAATGGGGTTTTAACTAAAAAACTTGTGAAGTAAAAATTTCAAAAATGTTTCTAAGTGTTTTTAACTTATTTAACATGCAAGATTTAGTTGGGTTACATAAATTTAATGTTTACTCATAAAAATTTCAATTTACGCGCGAAGTTCGGTTTTCACCCGAAAACGCGAAATTCTCAAATAACACATAAAGTCGCAAAACGAATTTACAAACCAAGTTACTAACACCAATTAGCAAATAAACATGAACAAACATATAATCATTCAATAACGGGTCTCGGGTTCGTTAACGGAACTAACGGAACTAACGGAAAAGTTAACGGGGTTAACTTGGGAAGTTGCAATTGTCACAGCCTCCCCATGTTAAAGAATTTTCTTCCAGAAAATTGTCGTAGTGCTAACCGTTTAACGGATATATATATGATTAAAAAGCATCGAATGAACGTTTCGCATAATCGTATGAAGAGTGATTTTCTATAACGAACGTTTCCATGAGTGAGTTGAATCGCATTGCATGGTTAGGTTTAACAAATGTGACGGCGACGCCACATCCGAGATTGAAATGTTTAATATGACGAAGTGACCATATGTCCGAGTAGTCTTCAGCTGTAGTATCCAATAAGATAACACAAGGTATTTTGTCAAATGACACGGCAGAGGCAAAAGTGTTGCTAAAAGGGTTCGAACGTTAACGTATCTAGAGAGTGGGTATGCATCCCTGAATTTGGCTAAGATCGGGTGGTTCTTACAGTTTGCAGAGAAGGCATAGGCAGACGACGCTGCAAAGTATCGTAGTATCAATAGCATAGCGGGTAAGCGTAGATATCTCATAAAGAAGTGCTCTACTTCTCCAAGTCGATGACAATTTAGGCGTACGCGAGATCAACAAGTCGTGGGATGTTAGAAATGTAATAACTAGAGGACCAATTGGAAATATTTCACTAATTTCCATGGTGAACCAAGATGAGTATGGATCTGGGACGAGTAAACGTTGATAAGGGTCCTGGGAAAGTCACGGGGTTGCTCCAAGGAACATGTGATTTGTCTTTTATAATGCAAAACTTGAGTTGTTAAAACGTTGTTGTTCATCTGGGTCGTAATCTATATTTGACCCTTAGTAGGAAATTTATATCACGATGTTTCCTCTCAATATACAGGGTTGGAAAACAATAATTTTTTATTTGATTAAACTGTGTATGTCCCCATTAGTGAAAATGTGCATGAGGGACATGGAAAATCACAACGGAAATGACATAGATTTTTCTTTAAACTGTCCCATTAAACGAAGTTTCTCAAAATAAGGTTTTTGTCTTATGATTTCAAGGTAAATCTGTGTTTCAGCACTGATCCCACCTTGCACATGTCGATAGTGCTTATGTATAGGGTGTACCGCAGCTAACCCACCACAGTACCAGCACGTTGAGGGTGTACCAGTTACTTTGCCATTCCTGGTTATTTGACAATTCTCGTTAAGTAATCTACTTGAAAAAAAATAGGATATGTTATTTTTTTTTCTCTACCACTTTTAAGTTGACTGGGAGTGAAAAATTTTAAAATCATGTAACATGTGAAAAATTTAGATTTAGTAACAAAATACTTTTCCATGTTTTCGGTCAGTGGGGTCTTCACCCACAGTGAGGATTATTAAGGGTTTAGCGGACGCAACGCGAATACAATTTGAGTTTTTGAAGGGGATTCAAAAGGTAAGGTAGTCCTTCACGTTTAGGTTTAAAATGAGGTTCGCCAACATGGGATATATCGTTACGCATATTACCCTCCGGTAAGGATCCAAAATAAGGGTGTCGTTCTAATGAAAGAGAGGTTCTTTGTAGAAGCATGAAGGGTATCAAGTATGGGATACAGAATCAGGATGAAGGGCGAGGTAGCTTATGTAGGGTAGTTGCAACTGCACGTTTTCGAAGAGAGTCATACAGTACAACTGACGCAAATACGGAGAAAAAGATTTTGGGTCGACTGATATGGATGTGATTGTGTCGACGGTGGTACCGTACAGAAGGGTAGAACACCAGTTTATATCGGCCCTCAAGAGTAAGTAAAAGTGAAAACATGTAATAAGAGTGGGTTTCCGAAATACCAAGTGCCGACGAATTTAAATACTACCTGGCTTTCAATGAGTGTATATACGAATTGTAGTTAAGGTTTCGCGAGGTCTACTGCGTATCGAAAAGCCGCATTGCATATAGGATGTGAAAATATCGGGTACTTGGGTCGCTTTTGGTGATCCTCGGGTAGCATGCCGCATATACAATAAATTCAAACGTGTCGTCCTCAAATCTGGAGTCAATCTACTTCCTTACGCGTGTCTTGGAAATTCGGGTCAATCATTCGATCAGTCACCCCTAGTTATGTAGCCGGGGTTACAAATGAAAGTTTTTCTAGAAATGGAGAAATGAGGACAATGGATATCAATGTATGATGTTGCGGAACTTTCCTAGCATACTGCTGCCAAGTGTTGGTTGTCGATGTTGGTCGTACGGGTGCCTTTGAAAATAAGGGACGTGGAAATGTCATAGAGGGGGGTAACTAGCCACAATGGCTCAAGGCTTAAGGACCATCTAAGTCACAAAGGTAATAAGAGGAAAAGTTCACCGGTAGCGAAGTTCACACATGAATCGGGTGTTGAAAATTAAAACAGATTGTACGGGGTTCGGGAAGTAATAAACATTGCTCTGTTGAGTGAAACTATAATTGCAGTGAGGTATAAAGTGCGTGAGATCGTGACGAGTCTATTAACAACATTTGTTGACTCGTACAGGCGTACCGGGGGTTACTAGTCAAGGGAAGAAAACTTCACAAGATGTTCCTATCGAGAGGTTGGTTTCAAATATTCGAGGCGTAATTGTCCCTTCAAGACGTCCGGGCTTCCATCAGGTTAGAGTTTATGAATTCGTTGTGCAATTAAGAGAGCTTGAAGGAGGGTTGTAGTAGTTAATGTCATAGGGGTAGAGTTAGCATCGCGGATAAATTAGAGTCAGTAAAGAGTTTAACCACGGCTCGCTCGCAGCGAGGGGAGATCTTTATCGTCGGATGATGTGAGTGATGGGATGTCATATTGGTGTTATCATTCGCACCAGCATTTCTAAAGGATTTGATAGGTTGGAAACTATATCTAGAAGAGAGGAGAACAAGTGTGATAGCAAAATGAACTTTGCTAGATGTCCTCAACCATATGGTTGGGCCCTTTAGCTTGAGAAATTGATGTTAGGGAATTTTTTTTTAAAAATGCAGGGTCGTATTCCTTACAACCGACGGTCTGCCGAGCAGGATTCCCCAGGGCTTCCATACACTGCAAATTACATTTACGTGTGCACCCGTAACGGCAATTTACCTTGTATGGTCACACTGGTTCCTCTTACTTTAGCTACCAGGTTCAACGAGGTAGTATAGGGTTTCCAAGATGTAAGTATCAAGAGTGTGGTCATTTAAATCGAGAGTATCCGACCAGGATTTGCCAAGGAGGCAAGTTTTGAGAGTAAACAACTCATTCAATTTAAAGTTTACCGTAGGTACGATTTGGTAAGCAAGTGGTTCGATAGGAGTATGGGTAGGGCATGCTACAATGCCCCGAACTTAACTTAAAGATATAGAGTAGTTATTGTCCGACTCGATCACGAATCCGTTATACACACATATGTTTATATATATACTAAGAGAATATCATAGTATTCTTAGTCATCACATGCCTGATTTCATTTATGTTACTAAAGTCACATTCACGTTGAATTATCACATAACAACTATGCGATTTAAAATGCGAGGTCTAAATTGACCAAGGAAAAGAGTGTCAGCATTTTAGGGTAACAGACGCAGTCACAAGCATCCCATGAGAATCATCTGATTTTATACAATGTTGCCCTATACGAGGCTAAACAGCGTTCTTTACTAACGCACTACGATAAAGGTACTCTCGGTATGTGTTAATGGGTGTCTTACCCGAACAGGATCTACTACGACTCCTGTTTATGTTATAAGAGAGTATGATCAGTTAAGCTGAGTATATGTTGGATCATTGTCTTAGAGTCTAGATTACCATGATCTAGGCCTGAAACTAAACCTACCAAGGTTGTTAAGAATAAACAATGCTGTTAAGGGTTAAACAAGTCCGCTAAGAACATATTAAGTTCGCTAAGCATAGAACAAGTTCGCTAAGCATAAAACAAGTTCGCTAAGCATATGTCAAGTTCGCTAAGCATAAAACAAGTACGCTAAGCATGTAACAAGTACGCTAAGCATAACAAGTTCGCTAAGAAGAATAGTCAAGTTCGCTAGCAGAAGTTCGCTAAGAAGGAATCAAGTTCGCTAAGTACAATATGAAGTTCGCTAAACAAGTACGCTAAGAACAACTCAATCAAGTTCGCTAAGAGGAAAGGAAGTCCGCTAAGAAGGATTTGACAAGTACGCTAAGACTATCCTTAGAAAAAATTTCCAATTCAGAAATTTCTAAGTCTCGGGAAAGAAAAATTTCTACCCAAAATTCTAATATCTGCACTGACACCAGGCAGGAATTCTAAATGAGGATCATCTTCAGCACGCGGGGCAATACTTTTGGGAGTTAGGTTGTAACCAAAGTTTTCAAAAATAGTTACAGTTCAGAAATTTTACTTTCAAAATGTTCTGGTTCGCTGTAACCAATGGCTCTGATACCAATCTGTCACACCCCCAATTTCCACTAACGGAGTATAATCGAGTGGGGTGTGATCCAGACCAGGATCCAAGTCTTTAGTTACAACCAAGCCATAGTTAAAGGGGGTAAACAGTCATGTATTACATTAAATAAATCAGAGTTTACGTTTCACAAAAATCAGCGGAAGCATTAAAAGTTTACAAAGTTGTTGTTTAGTAAAAGTGATTACTAGAGTATCTGAAATTACAATTTCCAAAGGGGTTTTACAAAGGACAAGTATTGCCAACGCCCGTTCCATCCATGACCCTCCAAGCAACCTGAAAAGCATTCAACAATCAAGTGTCAGCCATGGCGGGTGAGTTCACCTAAGCGGTCTACCCGTCACAAGTAGACCCAATGTATGAATAAAGAAAGGTAAAACACAATCATTAATCATAGGACCAGTAAAATTCCATATCGTAGGTAGCTAGCCTATAGTTATGTCCACCTGAATTGTTCGCAACCGAAGCTGACAACGTTTTGATAGGGGGTACCTATGAATCTTGCCTTCCCGTGTCTATCCAGATCACGGTGGTTACGCTAACATTGATCTCAGTCCGACCGCCAGTCGGGAGGGTGCATCCCGTGCACCGCTGAGCGGGGGTGTCAATCCCCAGTAGTACTACTCAACATTACCTCGCTATTGTATATTAACAACTCGAACATAAGGACTTTTTAATAAAAGCAATTCAGTGCAACATATGATATTTTGTCGGAAAGTTACTCAAGTAAAGAAATACCTTACCGTTGGGTTGCCATCCTTTACCGGATGCAAATATCTGTGCGTTATCATCCTAAAACCGGATATAACAATAATAGTAAGTGAACTCACCTTAGGGTGCACTGGTACTCAGCACTTGGTTCAACAGGTTGGTCAAAGTCAACCTATTCGGGTAAATATGGCCTAATCAAATTAGAAGGCGTCACTAGGACGAAAGATAACACATAATCACCTAAACATGTTTCATACAATCATACAGGTCACACAATGCACATACAAGTCCCGAATTGGGAGAAAATCAAGAAATTGCAATTCAAGTCAAAGTTTTGGCAAAAGTCAAACTTCAAGCATCTAACTAGTGACATAGCTAAAATCCACAATACTTGGAATTAAATCCTTAAATTTTACAGGCATATACTACATATAAATTAGGACATGTTGCAAAAAGAATCAAGTAAAAATGTTAAGAAATGAGAATTTTATGCGCATCGGAAGTTGGCAATTTCCAGCTTTTTGCAAAATAGTCAAAGTAGGTTTAAAATTTGCATAACTCATTCAAAACTTAAAGTTTAGGTACCAAACCTTCCAGATCTTACTTTTAATATATAAACCTCACTTTCATTTAATAAACCCCTCATTATATCAAAGTTATCATGCTCAACAAAAATACAAAGTCCACTTTTCACTGAAAAAGACAGCTCTGCAGACATAACTTGCAGCAGCTATTTGGATGACCAAACGGAGGTTTTAGAAAACGTGCGAGTAGCCCATTTAAATCTAAGACATGGAACTTCACTACGGCGAAAGATTCAACTGATTTCGATAAAAATTGAGCAAGTTACGACCTCTGCAAGTTGACCCAAAATCTGGACAGAATCTGTCCAAAAACGAGATTTTGCAACAATTTCGGTTTGAAAGTTTTGAGTAACAATTTGGTCATCCAACTTCTACTAACATCATTATAAGCACTTTAAAATGGATTATCGGTTCCCAACACAAGCATACCATAAACATAGCAAAATTCGAACATAAGGCTAGCATACAAGCACATACACCCAATTTCAAGTCCAAACACCCAATATACATACAAGAACATACATGGTAGTTTTTGAACTCAAATTTCCAGACCTACAACCATTGTAAAATCTGCCCCAAATCCACATTTAGCATATCTTCACTTAAAACATGATTCATGAGCATACAACTCACCATTTAACACATAAACACTAATAACAACACATGCAACCTTCAAATTTCGAATTTCAAGAGTTAGGGCTTACAAGATTTGGGGGAAAAATCGCAGGTTTGAGATGGAGTGACGAAAGGAGAGCTTCCTTGAGGCTTGTGGTAGCTAAACACTCTTGAATCTTTCTTCCTTGTGCTTGATTTCACGATTTTGCAAGTGTGTGTGTGTGTGTGTTGGTGAAATCGTAGGAAGGAGGAGGGAAGAGGAAGAATGCGTGGAGTGAGGAAGGAGATGGGGTGTTTGAGCAGATTTTTGAGTTTGAGGAATTACACAAATGGTCCCCCAACTTCCATTTTAAACACCTTTCGCACATAACACATTTTAAATGGGGTTTTAACTAAAAAACTTGTGAAGTAAAAATTTCAAAAATGTTTCTAAGTGTTTTTAACTTATTTAACATGCAAGATTTAGTTGGGTTACATAAATTTAATGTTTACTCATAAAATTTTCAATTTACGCGCTGAAAAAGGAAAAAGTGTCTCCAAGAACACCTTTGCCGCCAAATCAGAGAGGTTTTAGAGAGAGAGTGAATGAGATTTGGATACAGAGAGAGAAATGTTTATTGACTTTAGAAAATTACAAGTGATTTAGTAAAGATACAAAGTCCCCTATTCTAGGTCCAAACTTGGATATTTATAGGCTCCCTTCCGTGATTCCTTGAGCTTTAGCTCGGATCCTGACTCAGATCCTTGCCCTGCATGTACCTGTAGGGCCACTATCACTTGTCTAAGGACTTAGATGCCCGATGGTCGGATGTAAAGACACATCCGACAATCTCATCTACTCATCACGCGCGAAGTCCGATTTTCACCCGAAAACGCGAAATTCTCAAATAACACATAAAGTCGCAAAACGAATTTACAAACCAAGTTACCAACACCGATTAGCAAATAAACATGAACAAACATATAATCATTCAATAACGGGTCTCGGGTTCGTTAACGGAACTAACGGAAAAGTTAACGGGGTTAACTTGGGAAGTTGCAGTTGTCACACTACCACTACAGGTTCCTCTCTTACCATCTGTCTTAAGAGTGGAGGGAAAGTAATCTCCTGATACTGCCAATCAGCCTGCTTACTTATCTTTTTCTTCTGAAATTTTTCTGACTGGTGACGTTTATACCAACCATATGAATCACCTTAGTAGGATCAGTACCTCCTCCCTTCAAAACTTTTATCAAATGCCCCAGTTTCCGAGATCGTACCGCTTTATCAATCTCCTTTTTTAATGCCCAACAGGCATCGGTTGTGTGACCCCTATCTTGATGAAAATCACAGTATTTGTCAAGATTCTTCATAGGAGCAACCTTTATTTTTGGAGGAGCTTGGAACTGAACACGTTCAGTTGATAGAATCTCACTTGGGGTCTTAATAAGTTCGACAAATTTGTCATGTCGTGCAGGAGTATAACCATTCCTTGACTGACTTCCAGCATATCCAGCCCTAGGACCTATGGGCCGGACCCACTTATTTTGAAAGTACCCCACATTATTTCTTATCGGACCACCATACTTTCTGTTAACGTGATCAGTTTTTACATATCCACCCCGGGAAACTGCATTATGACTTTCCTGCTGAACAAAACTTCCACATGCATTTTTTCCCCTAACATAAGCCTTGGCTTTATCCATCAAAACCTCCATGGACTTCGGAAGATCCTCATGTAACTTTTCAACCAACTGAGCGCATCTAACCCCATGACAGAATCCTGAAATGCGCAATTGATCGCCTGCCCCAGAGATTTTCATACTCTCCCTATTGAAACGTCCTATAAAATCTTCAATTGACTCTTGATCCTTGCGCCGGATATTATGCACCTCCGTCGGATCTCTTGTACATTTTTTCTGCTGACTAAATTGCCTCCAAAACTTACATTTTAAATCCTCAAAACTTATTATTCCCCCAGTCGGAAGCGCATCAAACCAAACCCTAGCTACACCCGTAAAAGTCTGTACGAACATATGGCACTAAGTCTCTTCAGCCCAATTTTCCAACCTGGCCGCGGAGTAAAATTCAAACACATGATCATCTGGATCTGCCAATCCCCCATACTTACTTACCGTGGATGGCATCTTCAACTTACGAGGAAATGTTGCTTCCGCTATCCATGAGGTAAACTTGGACTGTGACGTCATAGATTCCGGCATATACGGAACAACCATCTCTGCATCTCATTAAAACTCAGAATAATCAACGAATCATGATAACACATAACCCAAACCCATAGACATGATTTATGAAACCGAATTTTGGCACTACTTTGCAATTGTTAACCATAATAAGAAATTACCAGTAACTTGTTTACAAAATTCATGGATTAATTTTTTTTTCCCAAGAGTAACTTTACGTTTAATCTTCAAATTATTTTGCAAATAAGGATTAATAATTCTAACGAATCATACCTAATGATCAAAGAAAATCAATGATCTAGGTAATTATCGAAGGACCTTCGCAAACTACCATTAACGATTTGAAATATTGACATGATACCTTTTTCCAAAGGCTTCACCATTTTTACTGTATCCTGACCATCCTTTATCGCCGATTGTCGTTGATTCTGGATCTTACTCCTAAACTTCGCCAACTGAATTTGCACATCATCAGCTTCTTCCTCCATAGATCGCTGTTCCTTTAAAAACATCAACAATTCCTTGTTCCGTCGCAAAAAATCCACATCCAATTCCGACAAATCATCATCGTCCGACTCTTTTACCGGCGATTTCCTACCCTTCACACCGGCATTGTCACCAAAAATTACCATATCTTGTTTATCAGAAACGTCCTTAGTAACAGACTTCTTCGACCCGTCAACACTCCCCGAAATCAATGTCTTCGGATCCACGAACGAAGTCGTAAAAACCGAAGTAGTTTTGAGTGGTGAATCATTAACAGAAAAACCCGAATTCGGCCGAAAAGAAGAGCTCGATTACAGTTTTTCATTCGAAGCCGATACGGAAAAAGTTTTCTCCAAATCACTCATCGTCAAATTCAAAGCTCAATCACGAAGGATCCAGTCAACTAATGGATGGCGCCACTGAAAAAGGAAAAAGTGCTCATAGAAGCACCTTTGCCACCAAATCAGAAAAGAGTAGTGAAAAGTGAATGAGGTTTGAATCTAGAGAGAGAGAATGTTTTATTGATTCTGGAAAATTACAAGTGAATTAGTAAAAAGATACAAAAGTCCCTAATCTAGGTCCGATCTTGAGTATTTATAGGCTCTCGACCGTGATCTTCCGATCTTTAGCTCGGATCTTGTCTCAGATCCTCGCCCTGCATATACCTGTAAAACCACTATCACTTGCCTGAGGACTTAGATGCACGATGGTCGGATGTGGAGACCAAATTCAATATTTTCCAAATTCTCAACCAAATGTTCAAGTTGTTCACCATGCATGTCGGAATCTTACAAAGCAGACGGTGTAGCCCGTAGCCAATCTTGTACACAAATTAATGCTTCCGCCGTTTTAGGAGTAAGAGAGCTCCTGTATTTATCAATTACTCTACCCCCGGTACTAAAAGCAGACTCTGATGCGACGGTTGAGATTGGCATTGCTAAAACATGTTTAGCAATTTGAGAGAGAATAGGAAACTTCATAGAGTTTATCTTCCACCAACCTAAGAGATCAAAACTATCATCCAACCTATTTTCCATCCCATCATTCAAATAAATTTCAACTTCATTGTCATCTCTCTTAGCTACACAGAGTGATGGACCGACGGGGGCTCTAAGCAGCTGTACAGAGTGACGAATGACGGTCATTACTGGTTAGCGATGGTGTTTAGCAGCTGCATACGTCCATGGAGGAGACGAGATCAAGACTGACGTGAATTCTTGAAACGTGATTGTGAAATTCTGGCCTCCGTCCTCCTATCCTCCCATATTCTAGGGTTCATTTTTTATGGGCTCCAATGGGCCCCTACTTAAAATAAAACTATAGAAAATAAAAATGGGCCCTAATTAAACTATTTAATATAAGAAAATTTAAACTATATCAACGGTTCGGTTCGGTTGCTCGGTTTTTCGGTTTGTAGGTTCGGTTCGGTTCGGTTGCACTAATCGGTTCGGTTCGGTTGCGTGAAATATAAAAACCGAAACCGAACCGAAGATTACGGTTTCGGTTTTTTCGGTTCGGTTTTTGTCAGTTTTTTGTTCTGTTTGGTTTTTTTCGGTTCGGTTTTATCAGTTTATTCGGTTTCGGTTCGATTAATTCGGTTTTTTTCAAACTCCTAAATTCGGTATAGCCGATTATCATCCTGTTTACATGGACGTTAAAAAAAATCCGAAACTTAGGAAGGAAAACCACAAGTGAACAGAAGACAAAGGATGGTTCTAAAAAAAAAAAGAACTCCAAAACAAGCTCTACATAAATCAGAATCTCACATCAACACAACAGACAAACAACACCAACAATACATCATGATAAAAACCAAAAACAATCTCTTCGAATGCTGGCTCATCGAGCTAACCACCATCCTCGACCAGCTCGTCTCCGCCGCAAACAACCGCTCTCTCGACGCCGACACAGACGATTCCTTCCTCCGCCTCCTAATCCACAGATCCGTCGGCCACTACGAGTGCTACTACAATACGAAATCAGACGCGGCAAACAAAGACGTCATCCGGATGGCGGCCGACTGGGGGTTGAAGAGGGATGCTGATTTGAGTGTCGGTCAAAGTCAAAATACTTGATACAATTTTGTTTTTAAATTTAATAAAATAGTTAACATGCTTGTGAAATAACAATCGTTAAAAAATAAGAATTTTTTTTTTTACATCAAACACGTAGAAATTTGGATTATTTTTGCAAATATATATAGTCATTCCATCTGAATATAAAATGTAGTGAGCCGATCAACTCCACCCGAGATGGGCTGAGAAAACCTTATCGCTTCATCTTTATTGATTATTCGAGTTTCTTCATCGTTGTTTCGTAATGTATCAATCAATCGTCGGTTTAGTTTATTACTTCATCCTTCGACTCCTGTTGTGTTCAGGACTTTTAAGTCCGTGTCAACTTTTGGAACTGAAAGTCCTTAATATGTTAATTTGGATTCTTAATCATATTACCGGCCATTATATTATTGAAATACTATTATAAATTAAATATTAGTTAGACATGTTTTTTTATGATAAAACGTTTTTACCCTTGGTTGGTTTATTCTAATAGATTTTTTTTTTTATTAGATAATTGAAAGTCTATTAATAATCTTTTGAAAGAATAGGAACATACAAGACTCAAGTCATCACACAGGATAGGCGAGCAACAAGCTGTGCCGCCAACCCCTTTTGGATAGCAAACCCTAGACGTATGAATACCACATTTTTCAATCTAGAGGCCACGATATTTCCGTACATAACTTTCTGGATCCGGCGCAACATGGCAGCCGCCTCCGACTCAAGATGCCCAAACGTATCAAAGGCAAAGGGAACAAACACATGTTGGTTCTCGATGCACGCTTTCTCATGTTTGTTCACCTTCCCGGCAGCCGCTCTGGACGCCGCCTGCCCCGCCACGAAGGTACTGGCCCTCAGCCCAACAAGGGGAGAGACCCCCGTTAAGTCGACACAGGCATGTTTCCCGTTCTGCCATCCAAAAACAAGTATGTCGGCAGGCCTGAGGGTTGAGCGCCCATCCAAGGGGTCAGACAAAAAGTTAACAGGGGCTTCCTTCCTTGCCGAGATTCCAGCCCGCCGGAAAATGTCAAACAGAACGTCCCGAACCACATCATGCCGATATTTAAATCCCGGGAGCTCTTTACAGTGCACGGCGTGCTCTCCAAATGAATCCATACATGCCTTGTTGCAGACGGGACATTTTTCATCAACGGGGAACAAGGGGACCATGAGGCGATACTTGAGGATTGTTCGGTACTCGACGGCCGACATGTGTTGCCCCAACCCGTCAATAGGGAGAGCATGGAGGAAATCTTGCGCATGTGGTTGTCGAAGGCATTCCCAAACGGCCTTTTGCCTAACTGTCATCTCATAGGTGGCTTCCATCTCGAGCAAGGTTTTACCAAAGTGGGCATTCGCCAAAACTTGTTGGGCTTTCGGTGGGGCGGTGCTCAGATCAAAGCCCGACAATATATCATGGAGACCAGCCAGCGCATTCTCGTAGTCAGGGCCCATACCACAAGCCCCACTTTCCCGAAGGATATGGTCTTGCAGCGTCCAAGATTGAGCACGCGAGGCCACATAGGCGTATGACATCGCCTCAACCGCCGAATAGACCCCAAGCCCCCCATGCCGAATCGGCAAAGAAGCTAGCCGCCATTGCAAGTCCCCAAAGAAGGGACCCCCCACACACGACAATATCCTCAACGGCCGACCGCAAATCCTTATCAAACCCAGCCGCAGCCGCCATCATATGAGTGGGGGGACAAGTTCTTAGGCCAAAGAAAAGCTTGGCGACACCCATGCACGAGCGAAGCAAAAGGAGTTCGCATTGCGGGTCGCCCAGCGCGGGGAGGAGGCGCATAAGATCAGCGGTTGTTGACGCTCTCCTCGCAGCTAACCCTTGGATAAACTGGCCATCAAGACTAACAGCCCCCCCAAGGAGCTTCACCCCGTTAGTGGGCCTGCTAATGTCAACAGGGAAGAGGCCAGGCCGGACCTTCACACCATCACAGGAAGGCCAAAAGAGTTCCGTCTTCCTACTATTTAGCGCCAGCCCCAACGGCGGCCCCTTCTCTTTAATGATCTCGAGGGCCTTAGCCACCTCCCTGGTATCCCCAATAACTGTACCATCATCAAGATACCAGGCATGGAGCAACAAATGGCATGTGTCCCGGATATGATGCACAAGCGGGTGAAGGACGAGGGCAAACAGGAGGGGCCCCAACGGGTCACCCTGCTGGACCCCAGTGGTAGCCCAAATATGATCATCCCCCAGGTATAAGCGGGCCGGTTGGCCATATAAGAACCCAACCCAAGGCGAAATGGACGGGCATCTCAATCTGACCTCCCGAAGCAATGACGAACGATCAACCAGGTTGAACGCATTGGAGAAATCGACCGTGAGCATAGCGAGGGATCCTCCAAGATGTCGTTCCCCCACGAGGCGGTTAACGCTATGGAGGATTGCTTCGGCACCACCCGACACACCGACCCCGAACTGGTAATCACCAAGGTATTTAGCCATATCTTTACAAACTCCCTGCATCGCAACCTTAGAGACCAGCCGCCTCCAGATGGTGCCAACGGCGATAGGACGAATTCCATTGTCAGGCTTGAGGAGCGGCGTTAGGGGAGCCGAAGCGACAAATTCAGCCAAGCCAACCGGGCATTTCCCCCCCAGCCAGAGATTGACGACCGTGGTAATTGCATCTAGGAGGTCCCTGGCGGTAGCAGACCCCTCCCCACAAAGGCTGTCCACAATGTGCTGGGCACGCAACCCATCCCTCCCACACGATGTCCCTTTGGGAAAGGATTTTATACAGTCAAGGACCCGCTCGCCACAAGTGACCAGCGGAGGCTCGGAGAAGGGAGCAGAGGGCATGGACGGGGCCGAAAAATGCGGGTGTTTAGCCTTTAGGGCGCGCGTGGTTTCGACGTTGTATGGCGCCACCCCAGAAGAAGATAACACCTTCACGGCGGCAGAGAAATGACCGTCCGCGATTTTACGGATGCACCGCCTGATGTTGGGAGCCACACGGTCCCTCTTATCGTCAGAAACCACCCCGGAGGAACCCGCGGCCCCATTCCCGGCACCGTAAAGGAGACCCATCACCAACTGTTCAAAACCTTCCTCACGCCCCCAGGCAGCCAAGGATGTCATGATTGACCTACTCTGCAAAGCTTTTCGATTCCCGGAGCGGCAATCCTGACGATTTTGGGGTCTGAAAACCTGTAGAGTGCACCGAGGAAGAAGAAGCAGTCTAACCCAAGCGTCATCAGAACCAGGCTGCGCTGCCACCCTAAGAAGGGGGCAGATTTAAGCACCTCGGAGAAGGCCAAACGGCAGTTGTGAATTGTAGGGCTATTATTATTAAGGCATGAACATTAGTGGGCTTTGTGTTTGGGCTTATTAGATATTGGGCTAGTTAGTGATTATGATTGGGCCATGTGGGCTTCTAGCTAGGTTTGCGATTTTTGTAAAGGCTATATAAGCCTCTCATGTAAGTGTTTATGATTAAGCTTTCTAGATACCATTTACGATTTCTTCTTCATCTTTGGTGTTCACGATTTGGTTTGATTGCTTCTAGTAGACGGTTTTCACTCAAGGCTTCATCTTTATACAAGATCTAGTCTTTACTTCTACTATTTCTCTTGATTCAATCTCTCACGAGGATTCCGCACTCGTGTTAGATCTTGATATCGTGTGTTCGGGTATTTTTCGGACCTACAATTGGTATCAGAGCCAAGAATCTTAGATTCGAGGCTCTCACGATATTGATTCAAGAGTGTTTCTGGGTTTTTGTTCGAGATTTGGAGGTTTCGAGAGGTTTTTGGGTGTTTACGACTTGGGTTACTGCTGTTCTTCGCATTTTCTGGGTTCTTGAGGTGTTTGCGATCACGTTTGGTTGAAGTTTGGGCTTTTACGACTTTACAAAAAGGTGTTTGCGACTGTACTTGGGTTTGCGACTCATTGTACTCGTGTTTACGACTTGTCTCTGTCGTAAAAGGTGTTTACGAGTCTTTTCTGGTCGTAAAAGGTGGTTTACGACTCCGGAGTCGTAATCGATTGTCGTAATCGGGTGTTTACGATTTTTTTAAGGCGGTGTGTGTTTACGGCTGACACGTGTAATCGCAAACGGTGTTCTCTATCGTAATCTGTTGTCGTGGATCGTAATCAGTATTTACGATCGCAATCAAGGTTTTTGAATCGTAATCAGGGGTTTTTGATCGTAATCAGTGATTTTTTTTTGGACTTTTGGACTTTTGGTTTAGTTACCCAAGCTATTGAAATGGATTTTGAGCCGAGTATGTACCAGAAATTGGATTTCGAGATCGGATCTATAACTCGTCCGCCAAGACTAACTTCAGCGGATAATTTCTTAGAGTGGAAATACAGATTTGAAAATCATTTGAAGAGTGTGGATCTGAGACTATGGAGGGCTGTTCTCAATGGACCGTACACGCCTACTCACACAACGGGACCAAATGCAGGGAAAGAGAAGAAAGAGGATGAATATGATGATGATGACTGGGAGAGGTGCAACAAGGCTGAGAGGGCTTTTGCAATAATGACTATGGCACTAACTCCAGACATCGCTCAAGGGTTCAAGCACTGCAAAACAGCAAAGCAACTGTGGAACGCTTTGATTGTTGCTTATGAAGGAAATCCGGATATCAAGGCTAGTAGGAAGCAGATGTTGAAGCAGAAGTTTAACTTGTTCAACCATATCCAGGGTGAATCTTTTGAGGCTCAAGTTCAGAGGTATGTGTCCTTGATGGCAGAGATGTCCAGTTATGGTGTGGAGCCGGACACTGAAGACAAGAATTTGAAATTGCTAAATAGTCTGCCTAAATCTTGGAACACAAATATATCCATCATCAAAGACAACAACAGACTGACTGAAGTGACTTTGGATGAACTAATTAACAAACTGAAGTCTAAGATGATAGATGATAAGCAGAGAGAGCTAAACCACATAAGCTCATTAAGTTTGGCTGGGAAGTTGAATCAGGCTCTGTTATCTGAAGAAGTTGAAGGTAAGCATGAAGGAAAGGCTTCGGGAAGTGGATCAAGCTCAGTTTCAATGGGTAATGCATTTGTGGCACAGCCTCAAGGAAGTTCAAGCAGTGGTGTCAATTCTGGTGATGTCAATGATCCAAACTTTGCCCTTGGAATGGGTTTTATGAACAGCTATCATGCCCTTGTGGCCGGGAATCTTGTACCTTCTGATATGGTGTCTGGTGATCTTAATCAGATAAATCCTGAGGACGTGGAGATGCTTGATGTCTCTTGGCAAATGGCCATGGCTGTTTTCAGAGCCAAGAAATTTATGGCCAAAACTGGAAGGAACGTCTGGAAGGATCAGGATAAAATCAGAATGGGGTTTGACAAGTCAAAGCTGAGGTGCTACAATTGTGATGAGTATGGTCACTTTGCCCGGGAATGCACGAAGCCAAAGAAAGAGAGGGTTGAAGAGAAGAAGGCAGCTGAGGTAAAAGGTAAAGGAGACGACAAGGCATTGGTGGTTCAGGGAGGTGGTGGTTATGACTGGACCCCCCAGCTGAGGGAACTGACCCCCCAGATGAAGGATCTTAGTTTGTCACATGCTTTGATTGCTACTGCTGAAGAGGGTGATGAAGAACATCATGCGTTTGTGGTCACTGATGAGGAAAAGCCTGAGGAAACTGAGATAGAAGACAAGGAAGCATATGTTGCTGCTGCTGAGAACCTCAAGGTATGTTCTGATCCCACTTGTGCTCGTATTATACCTGGTCTTAGACAAGTCTGTAAGAATTATCAACTAGAATTGTTTGAGATCAAGTGTGAGAGGAGTTCATTTAAGGGTAGATGGATAAAAGGTGAGGAAAAGATTAAGGCACAAAAGCTAGATATTGTTAAGTACCAACAGATAGCAACTGAACAATCTATCCTGTATGATAATGCCAAACTAGAAATAGCTGACCTTAGAAAGCAGGTAGATGAATTGACACATAAGAACAATGAAATGCAGGTTCAGTTAGATGTGAATAAATTAAGAAACAAAAGAATGCTTCAGGCAGGTAAAGAACTATCTCAGGCTATCACTTGTGGTCAAGTAGGGAAACATACACCAGGATTTGGGTCGGAAAAGTCTGACAAGTCCGTGGCCGCAAATGTTGTTATTCCCCCACCTATCCCTAGAGATATTATAGGAGTGCTCTATGAGGAGGATCAGGTAGACAGAACTAAGTCAGGTTATCATGAAGCAGGTCCTCCTATAGACAGTATGTTGGTAGGTGTGACCCCTATGACAGAAGAGGAGTTAGAAAGAGAGAGACTTGGAACATATGGGATGAGTAGTCAGAACAAGGTAGATGAACACAGAAATGAACCAGGCCCTTCCCAGGAATCATTAAAAAATAATGTTAGTCCTACTAATGTTTCTGTTACATGTGCAGATGTTGTAGGCATTGAAGATGTATCTGGGGAGGATGCTGAATGCTTGAGAGTCAATGAGTGTCATGAGTCTAGTTGTTCGGTTTCTAGTTTACCTAAGGATGACGTTCTGGCATCTGTGTCAGAACTTGAAGCATCCAAGTCCAATCAAATTGTCTTGTTAAAACATGTTTCTAATCCTAATGAAGTCGTTAGTTCTTTTAAAATGCGTGTTCCTAACACAAAGATTGGCCGTCAGTCTAAGCCCAATGATTTTGTTCCATATCCCCAGGTTGTGTCGACTTATAATAGAACTGATAAATCAAAATCTGAACAATTTTGTTTAATAACACAACCTGAAAAACATTCAAAACGTGTGATACACAAGTGGGATGATCAACCAGAATGGAAGTCGTCTTATCCAAGACGCTCATACTTGTGTAGCAACGTCAATGGGCCTAGACAAATGAATTGTTTTGAATGTGGTCAACCAGGTCATTTCGCTGCCAATTGTATGAACAGACCCTATGAGCCATATTATCCGCAGAACAAGCGGACAAATATGCTTGAGAAAATGATGAGGGGTGAGAACAGAATTCAAAAGCAGCAAGCTTCGTCACAGGGGAAGCAGAGTTCTGAACCAATGAAGACTCAAAAGTCTAAGGTTCTAAACACAAAAGCCCCAGTGACAAAGCATGTCAATGAAAGGAGAGATGTGGGCCAAACTTCAAAACCTGCTCATGCAGCTAAAGAAGTTTACAACAGACCTAACAAAGTTAAAACAAAGCCTTTTGAGAAACAAGTGCAAAAAGCTAATCAGACTGCTGAACCTAAGGGTAAAGCAGTTATGGAACAACCAAAAACTGTTACTCAACCAAAACAAATGGTTTATACCAAATTAAAACTTGAGTGGACACCGGTTGTTAAAACAAAAGGTAAAAAGGTTGCATCTCCTCCAAGAAAAACATCACCCACAAAGAACTCTGCTAGTAGTTCAAACTCACAAAAGCAACCAAATTGGAAGCCAAAAGTTAATGCTAAAACTGTAAATCAACCTGAATCAAAAGCAGGAATGTCTTTCAAAATGGTTAACTACATTGACTCCAAGGGAGTGCCCAGATCTGTTATGACCTGGGTACCTGACTCTAACTGATCTCTGATTTGTGTAGGGACAGCCTAGAAGATCTGTCAACAATCTCTGGTATGTTGATAGTGGTTGCTCCCGACACATGACCGGAGATCTGTCTCTCTTGGAAGACGTAGAGGATTTCAATGGAGGTGGAGTTTCATTTGCAGGGGGAGTGGGTGGTCGAATCAGTAAGAAAGGTGTGGTGCGGAGCGGTAATCTGTCATTTTCTGATGTTCATTATGTGGAGGAACTGTCGCACAGTTTGCTGAGTGTTTCTCAGATCTGTGACAGAGACTTTTCTGTGATGTTCAATAAGAAGGAGTGTATTATTCTGAAGCCAGGTGTGAAGATACCCGAGGAGTGTGTACTTATGCGCACTCCAAGACGTTCAAACTCATATCTTCTCAACTTGAGCAATCCTCCTTCGTCAGAAGAAGCTTGCCTTATATCAAAACAGAATGAAAATCTTGCATTGTTGTGGCATCGTCGTTTGGGACATGCAAACATGAAGAATTTATCCAAGCTGGCTAAAGGAGAGCATGTCAGAAACCTTCCGATCACAGATTTCACTTCAGTAGAAAAGTGTGTGGCATGTGCTAAGGGGAAGCAGCACAAACTGCCACATCGTCCAAAGGTTACAAATTCTGTCTCTTCTGTACTTCAACTCTTACATATGGATTTGTTTGGTCCTATGCAGGTACAAAGTGTCAGCAAGTTCTCATACTGCCTCGTGATAGTGGATGACTACTCGCGATTTACTTGGGTCTTTTTCTTGTCAAACAAGTACGAAACTCCAGCCCTAGTAAAGCAGTTTGTGACTCTTATTGAGAATCAGCTGGACAAAAGAGTGAAGGCAATCAGATCTGACAATGGGACAGAATTCAAGAATGCTGAGCTGAATATGTTCTGTGGTGAAAAGGGGATTGAAAGGCAGTTCAGTGCTCCTTACACTCCTCAGCAGAATGGAGTTGCCGAAAGAAGAAATAGGACACTCATCGAAGCAGCTAGAACGATGATGTGTGAAGCAAAGTTACCAATCTTCTTTTGGGCAGAAGCTGTGAATACCGCTTGTTATGTACAAAACAGAGTTCTTCTGAACAAGCGTCACGAGCAAACTCCATATCAGATCATTTATGGAGAGAAACCGAAGGTGGGTTACTTCAAGACGTTTGGATGTCCATGCACGGTGCTGATCCAGTCCGATGTAGGGAAATTCGAAGCAAAGGCCGATGAGTGCTATTTTGTTGGTTATTCAGCAAATAGTGCTTATCGTGTGTACAACAAGACCACGGGGGTGATCATTGAGGCATTCAATGTAGATTGGATGGAGGACAATCCTACTGATGCGGGAACTGGACCTAATTGGATCTTCGACTATGGATCATTGTTTGAGGGATTTAATTTCTCGAATGTTTTCCACAATTTGGGCGAAGAAGAAGACATTGTTGCTCCCAGTGCTGATGTAAGACCTCATGTGGATAGAGCATCAGCTGAACCGTCTCGGAATGCAACTGCTGATATTCCAGAATGTTCAGGGACACGTGATGCTCCGGTGGATTCTCAAGGCTCAGGTATGTCTGAAAATGTTGTTAATACTAATCTGCCTGTTAATGTTTCAGTTCCTGAAGTCCAAGAGAGCAGAATCAACAAGGATCATCCACTGAGTAATGTTGTTGGGCCAGTGACAGCGGGTGTCACCACAAGGAGCCAGACAGGACACATCAACTTTTGTATGTTCTCCTGCTTCATCTCCCAGATAGAACCTCCCAATGTGATGGTTGCTCTTAAAGATCCAAACTGGATGGAGGCCATGCACAATGAACTCAATCAATTTTCAAAGCTGGGAGTGTGGCGTCTTGTGAAGCGGCCAGAAGACAAGAAGGTAATTCCCACGAGATGGTTGTACAAGAACAAAAAGGATGACTCGGGGATCATTGTGAGAAACAAAGCAAGGCTGATAGTACAAGGGCACAGGCAGGTCCAGGGTATCGACTATGATGAGGTTTACGCTCCAGTGGCAAGATTGGAAGCAATTCGGATCTTTCTAGCTGTAGCTTCGTATCTCAATTTTACTGTGCATCAGATGGATGTGAAGACTGCCTTCCTGTATGCAGAGATGAACGAGGAAGTCTATGTTGCTCAACCACCAGGGTTCATAGATGAAGAAAATCCAGATCACGTTTATCTGCTGGATAAGGCATTGTACGGTTTGCATCAAGCTCCTAGAACCTGGTATGAAACGTTGTCCAATCACCTGGTGGAGAATGGATATACAAGAGGAGTCGTTGATCAAACACTGTTCAGGAAAAGGGTGGGAGAAGACATAATTATGGTGCAAGTGTATGTAGATGACATTATCTACGGATCGACAAACGAAGAATTGTGCACCGAGTTTGAGGAGATCATGAAGAAAAAGTTTGAGATGAGTGATCAAGGCGAGATGAGTTTCTTTCTTGCACTTCAAGTCAAGCAGAATGATTCCGGGATTCTTATTCATCAGGAGAAGTATGTGAATGAGATTCTGGACAAATTCAAGATGCAGGATTGCAAGCCCATCGCCACTCCCATGGCATCCAGACCACTCCTGTCAGCGGATCTTAACGGGGAGTCAGTGAGTGAATTCCAGTATCGGTCGATGATTGGATCACTAATGTACTTGACAGCAAGCAGGCCAGACATCATGTATGCAGTTTGCGTGTGTGCTCGATATCAGGCTAACCCTAAACTCTCTCATTTAGCTGCTGTTAAGCGTATCTTCAGGTATCTGAAGGGCAGGCCTAGGCTTGGTCTTTGGTACCCTAAGAACACTGATTTTCAATTATATGCTTTTACTGACAGTGATTATGGAGGTAGTGACCTTGACAGGAAATCTACTACTGGAGGATGTCAGTACTTGGGAGATAGGCTCATCTCATGGCAGAGCAAGAAGCAGCATACCGTATCCAAATCAACTGCAGAAGCTGAGTACGTGGCCGCATCTGCCGGTACCTCACAGGTAGTGTGGATCCAAAACCAGCTCACGGATTACGGTATGGAATTCGTTAACACTCCCATATTTTGTGATAATGCTGCTGCTCTTGAGATTGTGAAAAACCCTGTCCAACATTCCAAAACCAAGCACATTGATATTAAGGTACATTTCATTCGTGATTGCTTTGATCGTGAGCTGATTCAGTTACAAAAGGTAAGCTCCGATCAGAATGTTTCGGACATCTTTACAAAACCCCTTCCTCGTCCTAATTTTGAATCTTGTGTTGAAGGCCTGAAGATGATTGCCTTCGAGGAATGATCTGATCATCTATGTTTTTGTACAAAGTCTTTGGTTTTTCAATTTATTCTTAAAACAAAAATATTAAAAAAAAAATAGAAAATGTCTGAAAAATTGAGTCTTGTTTCAAAAGCCTCACAAAAACAGGGGAAGAAATGGTGCTGGTTAAACTGAAAGGTTTTTATGATGTCTTTTGATAGGACTTAAATGCTTAATGACGGTTAGAGACTGACACGTGTAAGGCTGATGTGAAAGACTGCTCGAAGATGATATGTCGGTAAGCTCAACCAAAACAATGATCATCTATGTAAGTGCAGTAATCTTAAACTCTATACATGTTTAGTTTCCCATCCTAGTCTACATGGTTTAAAAAACTGAGTCCCGACAAAAACGGGTTGAGAGTGGTATTTACCTAGTATTCACTATCTCACACGCCATGCTTACACTGTATAAGACAACACCACAAGAAAAAGAAAAAGAAAAAGAATTCAAAGAATTCAAAATTGAAAATTCTGAAAAGGGAAAAGAGAAGAAAATAAAATTATTCAGTTGGTCTTCTCTGCGTGCTTATGCGGCCGACCTGATCATCAACTGATAATGTATGAAAATCAGAAATAAGTGGTAGTCAAAGCAGTGTTGCATGGTTCCTCAAGTTGGGGGTTTGTGAATCCTCAATAAACTCTGAGGTTGGGTAGGTTTTGCTATGGAAAATTGGGTGTGGGGACGGTTAAACATAACGGTAAATCTGTACTATATTTAAGCACTTTACTGGATGTGAGTTTCTGTGTTCAAACCACCTGACAATTGTCTAGAGTGTCTAGTAACAGAAGCTGAAAAGGGTTCCTCAGTCAAAGACTTGTCTGAAATTATCTGTGAAATTTACCAGCACCAGGTATGTGAATATTTGAAATTTCTGAGTTAAGTTTGTAAATATTTTAAATTTGTTTTTGATTTTATCTGCTTTAACTCTTAAAATTTTTATTGATCATGATCGGATACTCGGGTATGATTCTGAGGGGAAGTTTTTGTAAAATTCTCAAAGTTTTAAAAGTTTCAAATTTTATGAGAATTATCAAGTTTGGGGTGAACTTGTTTGAGTTTTGAAAGTTTGAGGGGCTGTATGTAAATTTTTTATGTTTGCGGTTTTTAAAAGAAAGGGGGGGGGGCTTTGTGTAAATTAGCTATATAAAAACCCTTTTACGATTTCTCCCATTTATCTCCATTTACGACTCATCCTCCCAAACCCTAACCTTCGCCGTCCACTCGCCGGAAAATCTGACCCAGCTCGTTTCCGACCACCTCACTGCAAACCAACCACCTCATCGTCATCATCGTCCATTTTCTTCCAAAAGCCCTCTGTTTTATCAACCTTTTCACTGCCGATTCTTGGTTTTTTGTGTTTCGAACCCTAGATTTCAATCGGTCAAGAAAACCAAGTGTTTGTGTCGATTTCTCGGTGATTCAAAGTCGGAACTGTGTTTAAATCTTGTTAAAGGTAGTTGTTTGTGGTTTTCCTGCATATTGTGGTGATTAAATGGGTTTACGAGTTTGATGCAGGTGTAAAAATGGAGGTTATCGGCGTTCACGATCTTCTCGGTGAAGAAGATGAAGTCTGGAACGTTTACGATTGGCGTTTACGACTCCGGTGATCGTTTACGATCCGGAGTAAACGACAAAACCAAAATGGGCCTTTACGATCGGGCCTTAACTGGATTTCTGGTGTTTACGATTGGGTTAAGGCGATTACGACTGGACCTAGTTTTAATCGATCGTGAACCCATTTAAAGAATCGTAAACCCGTAACATGGATCGTGAACTGTTTTAGAAATCGTAAATCTCGTTTTAATAATAAGAATTTAAATCTTAAAACACTTAATAATTTTTTTTAAATCTCATTAAAAGTGAACAGTTTTGAGATAAATTTGACGATGTTTGTGAGCATGTGCTTAATTCAATTATTTTCCCGAAAAATGTTCAAATTGAAATTTTGTGAAGTTAAAAAGTAAAAAGTGATTATCAATTGAACACGTTTAGGGTTGATAATCATAATTGCTTACTCATGATCAAATCTGATGCATATGTCTTGTTTGTCTCAGATGGCAGGAAATGTTATTGACGAACCAATCAAATTCGATCATGATCACTGTATACCAGCTTTCCTGGAAGACCCACCAGAGCATCACATGGATTTATTTTACTCTCTGGTGGCGGGAATGAACGTCTGCAAGATCAACCATGCTTTGAGGACAAGCGTGTTGATAGATGAGATGCTGGTAAGAGAATTCTGGGGTACTGCACGGGCGAGTGCTGATAAGACGAGAATCACTGCTACCATCCAGAACCGTCAGGTGGTCATTCTGGAAGATGATATTAGAAGAGGCCTGAATATCAACGATCGTGCTACCGATCCGGTTGTTTACCCCAAGGAAGCCGTTCTGGCAGGTGCCCAATTACTGGGATATGAAGGCAGATTCCCGCCTATCATGAAGAAGCAGCTGCCGCACTACTGGAGGTGCCTTGCCCATTTCATGCAGAAATCATTTCTGGGCAAGAGAACGAGCTTTGACCAACTGAACAAAGTCCACGGCACTGCATTTGTGGCATTAGCACTTGACTGGGACTACAATTTCTCAAAGATGATGCTGCTTGATTGGATCGGCAATGCTATCTTGGGTGCTCGTGAGCAGTTTCTGATGACACCACGATTCGTGCAGATGGTGGTCATGCTGAAATATCCAATGATTGAGGAAAGGATACAGAAACTGGATGTAAAGGTGATGGATGCTGGTGTTTTTGGTCTTCAGACTCAGGATAGAAGTGGCAAATTCATGTATGAAGGTAGGACTGGAATGGGTTAAACGTGGTGCCTTTCCAGAGGTAGCCCGTGAACAAGTGATGGATGAAGATGAGCCAGTGGCTGTTGAGCCAGCTGTGAATGCCATTGTGGCAGAAGATCAAGATGCTGAAGCCACTCCAGCTGTCAACGTTCAAGAAGATGATGTCATTCCATCCGATGAAGAAAATATAATGGATGACATCCTCACTGGCCAGGACTTAGCTGAAGATGATATTTATGGGGATTTGGAGCCGCTAACCCATAAAAGATCAAGAGACGATTTGATTGGGTCATCTGGCAGTGATGATACACCTCCTGAGCTGGAGTTAAACACTGATGAAGCCTTCGTGGAAGAACCCGTCCCTGCTCGTGAACCATCTCCACGAAAGAGAATTGATCCTAGGAGCATACGGTTCAGGTTCACCAAGACCAGCTCAAGCCTAATGATTGTGGAACCAACTGGACCCAGTTCTGCGGGTGCCAGTGGTCAAGGAGAATCTGTTAATGAAGCACTCCAGGAGCAACCGTCTCTTGGACAGACTGAAGGTGTCAATGATCAACCTGCCCCTGTGCAGCACGATAGTCCGATTCTGAACGTGCAAAGCCCTGTACGTGAAGATAGGCAATTTCTGGAGGTTGATAGCACCTTTCGTTGTTCCTAGTCCGGTCAGAGTGAGCCTCTCTACCGTGACAAGCCAACCTCTCACAGCTCCAGGTTTCCGCCCTTTAATGGCTGCTGAGCTTCCAGTTGATCTGAGGATTAGTTCTGATCCTCAGATTAACTTCCTGATCTCTCAGAATAGGATGAGACAAAATGAGATCAAGGCTCTCATGGAAGAAAATCAGCGTTTGAGAGAGAAGGAGGAGGCAAACAGCAAATATATGAAAGGATATGAGGTAGCTGACAAGGAAAGGATGGAATATCTCTACAATATGATAAAGGGGCTGAGAAAGAAGGTTAATGAACTGACAGGTGGTGCAGGGCCTAGCAACACAGGTGCCTCAGGTCAGAGTTCATCTCAAGCAGCAGGAGCTATGGAGGCAGATGATGGTGATGAGAATATGGAGATGCCAGATTACGCCCGATGTGGCAGAGTTATCTCCAAAGCCCCTGAAGGTCACGAGAACTGGTTCAGAGAGTTCTTCCAAGGACCAGCTCCCATTCTTTACACTATCGACGTTGGCAAAAGCTCAATTGATAAGCATGGGAGTTGTGAGGAAATCCTATGTTGGCACTACGACATGGAGAAGAAGATCTTTGCTGTTATCCGTGACGGCTACAGTCCAGTGGAGTACTATCAATCACGTGCTCAATTCCACTCCTGGACTGAGCCTGAGATAAGGAAACTTCTGAGAGCTCCATTTATCAACAGATGGAATGGACCAGAGGGAAATCAGATCAGAGATAACCTGCTGGGTCACATGCAGAATGATTTCAGGGATTTTGAGCTGAAAGAAGTGAGATGGAGAGAGACAGGAACTGACCCTGTAACAGGGGAGTCAATTGGAGAAGTACGGAGGCCACCGACCAAGCGCACAAGGGTCATCAACATGTTGGATGAGATCGAGGATGGAACACTGGTACGAAACTTTGACTGCTGGTACTACGATCCAACAACACATGAGGTGGTGGTTCTCTGTAAACCGATGCGTCAATTCCGATTTTATGACCCGGTGGATCTTCTTCGATTTGGTGAAAGAGATATAAAGCTTCTGGCCACCCAACCCATTCTTGCAGACGAGACTGATATGGTAAATGCTGTAAGGGTTGGCATCTTCGATGGAGCAGCTAAGAAGATTGTAGAAAAGGGATGGTGGTTTAACAACGTTCAAACCTCATTCAGATTTGACTTGCTGCTGCCGTGAAGTAGACTAATGGTTCATGCCTAGGGGAAGATTGTAGGGCTATTATTATTAAGGCATGAACATTAGTGGGCTTTGTGTTTGGGCTTATTAGATATTGGGCTAGTTAGTGATTATGATTGGGCCATGTGGGCTTCTAGCTAGGTTTGCGATTTTTGTAAAGGCTATATAAGCCTCTCATGTAAGTGTTTATGATTAAGCTTTCTAGATACCATTTACGATTTCTTCTTCATCTTTGGTGTTCACGATTTGGTTTGATTGCTTCTAGTAGACGGTTTTCACTCAAGGCTTCATCTTTATACAAGATCTAGTCTTTACTTCTACTATTTCTCTTGATTCAATCTCTCACGAGGATTCCGCACTCGTGTTAGATCTTGATATCGTGTGTTCGGGTATTTTTCGGACCTACAGTGAGGTATGCTCTTGACCGTACTGACACGGGCCCTGATGACCCGGTCCAGCAACCCCCCGTCTAACAGAAAGGAACAAGGAACATTTAGCATATTGACAGGGGGAGACGGCCTGGGGATCCCCAAGATGTGGTAAACGACGCCATCACCGGAAGTGGCCAACCGGACAACCTCGTCAGGGTGGTGGCAACCACGGCTTAGGGCATTAATCTTCATGCACCGCCCGCATATCCAATACCCACAGCCTTTTAAGGCCGAGTCCATAGCCGAAAAAACACCGGCATCAGCCGCCAGTGCATCTCGAATGGTGTCCCGGCGCTCATCAGACGGAAGGTGGAAGGTCTTAAGATGCGAAATGAGACGGGAGATGCCTTTGGAGCCAATAACACCATCGGGGCAACAATGAAAAGAACGTAGAGGGCATTGAACGGAACCCCTAGACGGCACCGAGGTAGATGCCATAAAATAAACACGCGGTTCAAGTAGAAACGCGTAAAGAAACAAAGTGCTAGAAGAGCACACCGGATAGACCAACAGAGGGTTGGCACATCCCGGACCCCAACAAGGGAATTTACATCCCTCCCTCCCCACCCCGGGCTTCAGGCGGAGCGAAAAAAAAAAAGGTTTACGATTGGGGATAAGGTTTACGGTCGAAATTATCCTTCAACGGATACATTTTGAAATGCAAAACAAAGGATGACGTCACCCTTGCGCAAGAAAGAGAATGAACCAGAAAACCAAAACTTCTTCAAACCATAAGCATTGTTTCGAACATAACATCATCAACACTGATTTAATCACAAAATTGAATGCATAATAATACTCGAAATCGAAAAACGAACAGGATGAGATGTGATTTGAAGCAGTTTTTTGATGATTTGAAAGAACCCAACACCGGAGAACACGATCACCGACTCGGAACTTGGTGACGCCGGGGCCGACGGAATCAACAACGCCGGAGTAATCGGAGCCGGGGATGAAATTAAATGGAATCGGTTAGAAGAAGTTTGGGGGTGAACTAATCTGCGTTCAATTTCGCATCTCCCGCCTTGAGTTTACGTTTACGATTAGAGTTGCAAAAAGTTTGGGGGTGATTTGGGGTTTTCCGATCGGTGACAGACGGCGATGATTTGGGATTTATTCTAATAGATTCAAATTCAACTAATTTTGTTTGAAATTGAATTGGGTTTTTAAGTTTAGAAACTTGACTAGTTTGAATAATTCGATTCGATGAACACCCATACTTTTAAGTTTAAGAGTTGACTACTGTTTGTGTTGTTGACGTTTGTCCTGTTTAACCATTTTAGTGCCAATATTTTTTTTAACCATTCTTCATGGTTTGACGTTTACTTTTTCTTTAAACAACCCGACTTTTTTTTAACTAACATAGTCTATTTTTTCATCAAATAAAAATATATTTCAGTAAATTTACACATCCTAATTATACGGTAACTTATAAATAATTAACAAGTTTAGCATTTAAAAAAAAAAACTATTTATGTAACTTTTCTAACTTACCAAAGATACCCCCTCCTTTCCCTCACCGCCGCCATCTGCCCACCTTCTTTCTCTCCGAAAACATCCCCCTCCGTCGACTCACTGTTTTGTAAACCACTGTCCACTCTTTCAAAATTTGAAAACACTTTGAAACTTCCTGATCTCAAATTAAGATCACAGTGATACATTCTCTCTCCCTCAAGTATTTGTTCCGAAACCCTAAATTTTATGGGTAAGTTCTACATCAAACACTCTCATACAAATCATAGATATTTAACAGTTTGAATTATCCTTGAATTGTTATCGAATCTAATGTCAGATAATCATAAAAGGAGGAGTGTAACTTCTGTAGAGGAGGACATAATCAGTGACATGCCAGAACTTTTGATAGTTTCGGTTTTAGAGCGGCTCCCGATTGAAGACGCCGTAAGGACAAGCGTTCTATCAAAAAAATGGAGGTACAAATGGACCACCATTAGGGAATTTAATTTCCGTGGTCAATTCTTACAAAAGTTGTCAAACAGGGAAGCATTCCATCATATTGGGTTTATAAGGATCATAAACAAGATTATGATCGGTCACCAAGGTCCTATTTTGAAATTTCATCTTGAGATACCAAACATAGTTCTTGATAGCTTTCAAGAAATCGATCAATGGATGCTAATCTTGTCAAGAAACAATGTCAAGAAACTTCGGCTTTACAATTTAAATCGAACCTATCCACTTCCTTCTTGTGTGTTCTCTTGTCTAGAACTTACAACGTTTGGATTATATAATTGTATCTTCAACCCGCCACCTGAGTTTAAAGGCTTTCCCAATCTTGGAATAATTGCTTTCAAGAATATTATTTTTGGAAACAATTTAAGTAGAAGCATAATCAACCTACCACAACTTAAGTTTTTGTATCTGCACACATGTGTCAATGTTAACAATCTCAACATCAAGGCTGTAAAATTGCGTACTTTGCGGGTCATGAGTTGTCCAGATGCCATGTTGCTTCGGTTATTGCATAGTAAACATCTTCATGTGGTTCATATATGTTTATTGAATCCCATAGAAGATCTTCATATGGCCGTTGAAAGATTTAATCTCATGATGATGTTAAGTAAAATGCCCAACATTAAATCTTTCATCATGGATGGTTATTTTCTCAAGGTATGATACAAACATTTAAATCTCACATGTTATTTTTGTATGTTGAAAACTCACTCTTACCCTGTAGTTTTTAGGAGCACAAAAGTTTCCATTGTGGCTTCCTCATGCGGTCAAACTCTTAAAGGAAATGGAGTTCCAAACTTTTAATTTTGGTGATTTAGATCAAGTGCAAAAAGCTCTATGTATTCTTCAGAACTCACCTAATTTGGAAGTACTTCGTGTGACAAATGTGCACATGGTAAAGAGTGCTAAATGTTTTTGATTATTTTTCATGGCTTGTATGGTAAAAGTATTGAATGGTAGACATTGTTTCACTTTTATGTGTTTTCTAGGGGCCCATGGCTGATTTGGAGTTAACATATGATTGTTTAAAGGCCTTTGACTCCTTGTATCAGACACCGTTCATGTTGCAAACTATAGAAATTACACCAGTAGAAGGATCAAGACCGGAGCTGCTCTTTATAAAGCTCCTACTCAACCGGTCTCCCCATCTTGAGAGTATGATAATCCGACCAAGGGCTACGGCTGATGCTAAGAAAATAATCACCATTGCAAAGGATGTTTTGATGTTCCCACGCGCCTCCAACAAAGCAATATTGGTCTATTTGGATCCTCAACCATGATTATATAAGCACAGTTAACCAATCGAAATATGATGTGGTTATCTCATAATTATATATCTATCTCTTTATTTTACCTTTTATATATGCAGTTAATTTGTTTTTGTTAAGATATTTGAAATTGTTCGCTGACATATTTTTATCACCAAATACTATGAGGTTGGACAATCTTTTCTGATATGATATTAGAAACTTTTTAATGTACCAATTAAATATAGTTTCTATCTTTTGTTTACTCCTTGATAAACTAGGAGTACTCACATTAGTACACAGCTACAAATCTCTAGGAGGTTAAGATTTACAAATAAACATTCCAAGCGGCTGTTTTAACTATAGAATTGAAGGTGAAACAAGACCGGTAAAGCTAGTAAAGTGGTTCGTGACAGATTGATTCGGTTCGGGTCACAGCTGGTTTTGTTCAATATGAGATTTCATTCAAATAGTTGCGTGTCTTGTAATTTTACCTGATCAGCGAAAATGGTCTATTTGAACAAAGCAAAAATGGGTTACTTGGATCAATGAACCATGATTTTATGATGAAGTAGTTTGTCTTGTAATTCTACCTGTTGTCTTTTATTTTACCTATTTTTTATATGTAGTTGACAGGACAATATATGAGAAAATGGTTAGTTCAATTTCTACTTAAAATGGATGATTGAAAAACTTCTTTAAATGATTGTCACGTGGTTTTATTACCACACCTAGATACTCTTTATGATATATACACGTATAGTTCCTATCTTATGGAGACTTAAGGTGGGTGATCTTATCGAGACTTAGAAGTTGTTTATTTGACACTTAATGAGGTCTTAATGGGTAAACATCTGAATCGGTCAGATATAAGGGTGCTTGGTTGCCCACTTTTTTTACCACTTAATCGTAAGAGGGTCTGAATGAGGTTTTAAATCCTATCTGAACGAAATAGAAAGCAGAAAAAGACATCGCTGCCCATCAGACCTCATACTACGCATTCACTTCCCTCCCAGCCCCTTTCACGCACACTGCCCTAGCTCCCTGCCGCCATCTAAACTCCACCTTCCTCCGCCATCAGAGGAGGTCGCCGGCGCCTCTGCCCTGCGCCTCCCCCGTCCTAGCCATAGCCATAAATCCTCGTTTCTTCTCGGAGCTCGATTGTCCCTTCGTCGCCGGCGACTTTTCCGGCCGTCAAACCTTTTCAAACCCTAAAGTCATCACCATAATTGTCATATCCATTCTTATCGTCTAAATGAATGGCACATCAAATGAACTTTCGAACATCAGCCACCTCTACACCCGCACCACAATCCCAGCTGCCGTTCTGTCACACCCTGAACTTTCGGGAACGGAGGCGTGTGACGTCATGGGGTCATAGTCATGGATACATTGAACGACCTCTAAATGATTAAATGTTTTGATTTATACACAAATGTCTTACAAGTTGCAGCGGAAAGTAGTCATAGTAAAACAATGATTGTGAAGTACAAAAGTTGAGTTTGAAAAGTATGATGATTCCAAATTGGTAACATGCGATGAAAGCTCCAAATGCACTAAGTGTTGACTATGACACCAAACAGAATGCAGGTCCTAATGATGTATGTCATTCCATGCAACAGCAGCTAAGTACCTAAGAAATCATGAGTTTAAAAGGGTCAACATAAAGTTGGTGAGGTTCACAGGTTTATGATTTGTCATTTGATGTTTGTAAACAGTTTTCGGTATACTTAAATATTACACGAGTTTATCGTTGTGGATGTATGAGCTCACCTGAACCTTGATTTCAAATACTAATGGTTTACCCACCCATAGTATCTCGCCCGAGAGATACTGAACAGAGCATAATAACTAACGTGTACCCCTTGACAATGTACGGAGTCAGGTTTGGAGCTACCAAACTGGGCAGGGTTGTCAACCCAAATAAATCTATTCACTAGCTATCGTTTCGTACAGAACTAATTGAAATCAATTAATGGTGGGATACGGTTGTACAAACGTTTATAACGATAATGTACCAAGTTGGGCAATCAGTAAGAGAACAGGTAGTCATACGGCTAACAGATAAACCATAATATTAAGTAAAAAGCATTTATCGGATTTCATGATTTCTCCCCCAAAGTATAAAACAGTTAAAAGGAAAAGGGGCCGTGAAACTCACCTGATCGAGGCGAATTAAGGACAAGTATGCAAATCCGAAATCGAGGCATGCAAATAACGTCCTAATAATACGACAATGTATATATATATATATAAGGCATTTGGTTATTGAGTAACAATAATGCCACCCAAACGATACCGGTCAAGTCTTGATATAATATCCCGTTTGTATTTGTTTTGGAGAGTCCGATTGAATATATTTATTGATCAAATAAATATACGAAATCAATATTTATATGTCATGACTTAAACCTTTTATAATTATTTGGTAAAATAATTATATAAATATTTTCAAGTGAAAATTTGTGACAAGGTTTATTGAAATAGTATAAGTAAGTTAAAAATAAATACAAGCCTTTGTATTTATACTTATACATTTATAAAGAATTTTATGAATTCATTTGACAAAAGTCATAATTATGTTAAGTTAAGATGACCATCTTTTGATAAGTTAAAAGTATAAGTGTTAAAATAATTATATGTTCAATATAATTATTTGACGTTTAAAACGTTGAAAGCGTTTTACGTTACAACTTAAAATGCGAACGTTTTTATTTAGAAATCGTCAATGATTATTTTCCAAGTCAAAATGTTTGGCGTCGAAACGTTTAAATATTTTATAACAAGTTGACTTGAGATTATTTAATAGAATCCAAGTCTTTTAAAGTTCAAAAATACAATTATTCCATGTCTTCAGGAATATTTGATTTATTAATTTTTAAACAAGTCTTTGTTTATCAAAATTAATTTCATGGTTTTAGTTGGTCATCTAACTTGTTAAGTGATTATGTTTTATATTTTCATGACTTATCAAGATTTCTACTAACACATAAGTGTTAGGATTAAGTCATGGGTTTGTTTATAACAAGTTAATGTTGTTAGTTATTTATAACAATAATATTAAATAATCTACTAGCCAAAGCTAGGACCTTTATGTTCACCAAAGGAACAAATCTTACTAATACATGAAGTATTAGGACAAATCTACTAACACAAATGTGTTAGGACCAAAATAAATAAATAACAAGTAAGTAGATTGCAAGAAATTAAATGACAAGTATTTAAATGCAACATATATATAAGTGATCTAGGTTTTGATACACAATACTCCCAAATTTGGTTTCTTTAGTGTACAACCCCACTTCTTGGCTATTTTAAGCCCTAAGGCACCAAAGATGTGTTAGATCAAGTCACTTGTATTATTAACCCATGTGTTGGTTAGTTTAGAGGATTAGAGAAATAAAGATTTTTAAGTTATATCAAGACTTGAGGTATTTTTGGGTGTTAGAAAATATACGGAAAAAGGTTTAAGAACACTCAGAAAAGAGTAGGAGAGGAGTGATGGTGGTTCACGGTGGCTAGTGGTGGTTCGGTGGTGGCCGGAGGTGGTGAAGCGGCGGTGGAGTGGTGGCTAGTGGTCGTCGGCCTAGCCGAATTCAAGGGAGGAAGAGAGGGGGGGGGGGGGGGTTGGGGGAGGTAGAAGTATGTGGGGAGGTGCAAGTGAAATGGAACCCCCAACACTTCTATTTATATGCAAAAGATGGCCAATTACCCAAGGGTTAATACCAATATGACAACTAATAATTCACTTGATTTTTGATTAAAAATAATCATGTAAAATAGTTGTAGGTGTCTTTTATAAAAAGATAGAGTCTTTTTTATAAAAATGGGAGGTGATCCAAGGTTCAAAAATTATATAAAAGTCCATGGGTTGGTATAAAAAGGCTAGATTAATGTTTATTAAAAGTTTGGAAAATAAACTTTATTTTTTTTTAGTTTTTATAAAACTACAAAGGTGGAGGACTTTTAAACAAATTGATTGGGTTTAATTTATAAAAACTTGGGCTTAATGGTTGGGCCGAAATAAAAAAATATATAAAGTTGGGCCCGGCCGGAACTGGGCCGGTTCGCGCCGGAGCAGGCCGGAAACCGGGCCGGACCGCTGGGCCGGTTCGGTTCTCGGTTCGGTTAACGGCCCTGTAAATAGGTCGGGCCTCGGGTCGTGCTACAGGTTGGCGGGTTGAGTCAAAACGCTCGTTGGGTTATATTGGGTCATCGGTAAAATTTTCGGGTCGAACGGATAGGTTCTGAGACTGTTGGGCCTGACTGGGCCCAACGGGGTTACGGGTTCGAGGTTCGGTTGACGTTCGGATTTTTCTGAGTGAAACGGGTTGAGGAATCCAAGTCTTGATAATAAAAAGTTTGATAAAAGTTTACTTAAATTTTTGACGTGTCTAACAGTCAGTTCGGACACCGGGTGAAAATATATAAAAGTTATATTTTATACATTTTTCTTGTCGTTAAAATTCCACTAAGTCTTTAGTGGGTTTGCTTGATTTCTAAATCGGACAAAAATCGTTGATACAAACTCGGGAATTATTTAGACGATTATATATATATCCTAGTTAACAGGCAGTGATCATATAATTAACAGATAAAGCACGTATTAACGGTAACGGTAAAAGTCAAAGTAACGGGTTTGACCTGGAAATTTTTACGGGTTGTCACATTCTCCCCCCGTTAAGAGAATTTCGTCTCGAAATTCGTACAATGTCGATTGATGGCAGTGCATCGACGGGCAATTTAAGGGTGATTTTGTCAAATCTGGTTATCGCTTGGCCATGTGACATTGTGATCAGTGATAACAGTTTTCAGTGATCTATCACGTCGGGAGTGCGACTCTGATTTGATGTTCGGATCATAGGATCCTGGATTGTTATGATTTATCTATGAAGTCGGTAGATAAATCCCAATAGTTTGATAAAAGAGTGAGGATTGACACACGGATGAGCGACGTATTGAGGATGAAGGTTTCTGGACAAGTCATGATTATTCATGAATGGGCTCCACCAGGATTTTCATGCAGTTCAGATTACAATTATGTGAGCACCCACAATTGTGATTTCCCTTACATGATCAGCCTAAGCTTTGCTCGTACTTGAGTTTTCGGTTTGTCGGAAAATGAGATGTGTCGGGGACTCCATTGGTCTTACGGAGTGGTTCGGGCCGATTAGCTTTCGATCAGATTCTTCATTGAATCACGAAAGTTCTAATGCAAACAAGGATCTTTCATTCCTAGCTTACTGAACCCAATTATTGTCTTTCCAAGACAATACACGTTATAAGATTTTGATCCCCCTTATAATTTCCAAAGGTTTGCGTCATACGTCAGCATAGTCTTTCTAACGACCGCGTGCGTCCGTAAGTGTATTGCAGACCAGAGGTAACTTGCTTGCAAAACATAGGAGGGTACTTGAGACTAGTAGGTTGGTTCCTTCCAACCTTAGTCCGGAAAGTAGATGAATGATACTTCCTTTCATGACGTGACGTCAAAAGGGTGTGGTTCGATGCTTGATGTCCTAGCTACTGTGGTAAGAGATTTAGTTCTCACGTCAGATCACTAATGACTTTCTCGTAAACAATGATACGTTTTGTCAGATGTGAGATGGATGAAGTATCTAGATTTGTGAGCCTTATCTAAAACTAAGCTCTTCACGCTTTTATTGCTAGGCACCCCAAAGTTCATTCGTGAAGTAATATGACTCTCTATGCCATGCAGTCACTCTTCCTCGGATTCCTGTCCTTGGGAGCTTTGTATTAAGCGTAGCGTAACTAGGGTTAGTCTAACACAACTCTAGTAGATGAGGTCATTATGAATGGTCGTACTGAGCGTTCCTATGGTCAGTGTATACGGTACACTTTGTTACCTAAGGTAGTGTCTTTTAGCACTTAGGGTAAGCACTACGGCTCCATGCTCTAAGTCGTGGGTCGTATGATTCTTCTCATGAATCTCCAGTTCTCGAGGGGCGTAGGCGACGAATTTCTTTCTAAGTCAAAATAGTTTTGGCAATTTTGAAGGGATTCTTCATGGTTCTACAGTAGTAGCTAAGTGTTTTGGATTTCTAATGGGGTCGAGGGAGTGTTTTGATTCTACCTAGCTTCGATCCTTGTACGGATCGACTTAGGTACCTTGCTTGTTGATCACATCTCCTAAGAAACGTACCTCGCGAATCCAAAACGTCACATTTGGAAAATTTCGGGTACAATTTCTACTTTCAAGCAACTCTGGGAAAAGTCTTGAATGTTGCTTATGTTTATCCTCACTATAGGAGTAGGTTAGAATATCTTTGATGATAACAGTCTTATTCCTATATGGGTTTGCACTCGAGGTTCACTAGTCTATGGGCATGGTAGGTACATTCGTTCAATCGGAAGGCATAGTAGAAACTATTAGCGACTGTAACAAGTCCTAAATGTCGTCTAGGCAATGTCTTCTTTGCATCCTCTAAGATGGGGGTAGCCTGATCCTTATTAGTTCTATGAGTAGAAACTTGACCTTTGCAATTGGTCAACTTGATTGTCAATTCTAAGGGACTAAAATCGATAGGCAAAAGATTCTAGCGGCTTGAGTAAGTTCTAAGAATGTCGATCGATTAAGAGGATACGTACCCGTGACTAGGTCGGGGTATCGTAAGGCACCTCCTATGTTGATGACAAATGCTCTACCTCGAGCTTCCTTAGCATTTTTGATCCTTTCTGAGTTGACTTGTAAGTCTATATGCGTTAAGTTCTAGATGCGTAAACATCGGCCATTGCTTCCGACATTCGATGTTGCTCAACAGGGTGGTTGCTTGTCACCACTACAGCCAAACCGATGTAGGTTCTATTTGTACAACTTCCTTATTGTAGGCTTTTCTCCTGACGCATAGCCTGATAAGTCTGATCAAGTGTCAAACAACAAGCATTCTTGAGCGTCGTTTGAGTTGGATGGTATTGGTACTCTCATGCGGGAGATTCTTCCTAATCGTGATAGCGACTCTAGGTGTACGAGAAATTGGTGCTTTTCCTAAATGGCAAGCAGGGGTTACTTAGTCATAGCGACATGCTGCTTAAACCATTTAGTGCGTAAGTGCAAGAAAAGTGGTTTTATCTTGTGAGCTTATCACTCAATCATGCCTCGTGCTAGAGGTGTTGTTCTACCAACTAGACATGATCCTTCTCTCAGAAATGCGTCCTTTAAATGCCTCGATCTCCAGGCTATGACGTAGATCGTTGATACGAGTTTTCCAAATCTCGTGAATGCTCGGAGTATTTTTCTCCTCTTGGCTGGGAGTCAAGTATCCAATCTCTATGGCGGACGTTGGCCAGTTGTTTTCGCTTAGCAGCCTCAACAAGAGAGAGATAGAAAGAGGAAGAAAGAAAGAGAGAGGAAGGAGAGAGAGAAAAAAAAAGATCGCTTCTTGATGTAGTATGAAGGCTGACTTCCTAGGCGCAATCATCACTAATGTGTTGTTCAATAGGATGTGATGCATCGGATATGTACGGAGATGTTTTATATAAAGTAAGTACAGCAGTGACAACTTCAGTAGGTGCAACAACATCGGCAGTTGTGTAACTAGCCAGTCCGTGGCCCACATGCGTCTGTTTGTTTGTTGACGTCATCATCGAAGGCTGTCGTGTACTGAGGAGACGTTCGTGTCTCAGTGTGTGTTCATACTCATCCTCATGTGTCAGACAGAATAGTGGTAGGGGTAAACAAGGTTGTGACAAATTTCCAGCGTCATAAGGCAGTTAAGCAAGTAAGCACGTATACAAGCAAGCAACATGAAATGCATATGCAAATGTGTTCAAGAGAGCAGGGTTATAGTCTAGGTCCTACTGATGCAACCTAGTTCGCTATAACCACTGCTCTGATACCAATCTGTCACACACTTAACTTTCGGGAACGGAGGTGTGTGACGTCTTGGGGTCATAGTCATGGATACATTGAACGACCTCTAAATGATTAAATGTTTTGATTTATACACAAATGTCTTACAAGTTGCAGCGGAAAGTAGTCATAGTAAAACAATGATTGTGAAGTACAAAAGTTGAGTTTGAAAAGTATGATGATTCCAAATTGGTAACATGCGATGAAAGCTCCAAATGCACTAAGTGTTGACTATGACACCAAACAGAATGCAGGTCCTAATGATGTATGTCATTCCATGCAAGCAGCAGCTAAGTACCTAAGAAATCATGAGTTTAAAAGGGTCAACATAAAGTTGGTGAGGTTCACAGGTTTATGATTTGTCATTTGATGTTTGTAAACAGTTTTCGGTATACTTAAATATATACACGGGTTTATCGTTGTGGATTTATGAGCTCACCTGAACCTTGATTTCAAATACTAACGGTTTACCCACCCATAGTATCTCGCCCGAGAGATACTGAACAGAGCAGAATAACTGACGTGTACCCCTTGACAATGTACGGAGTCAGGTTTGGAGCTACCAAACTGGGCAGGGTTGTCAACCCAAATAGATCTATTCACTAGCTATCGTTTCGTACAGAACTAATTGAAATCAATTAATGGTGGGATACGGTTGTACAAACGTTTATAACGATAATGTACCAAGTTGGGCAATCAGTAAGAGAACAAGTAGTCATACGGCTAACATATAAACCATAATATTAAGTAAAAAGCATTTATCGGATTTCATGATTTCTCCCCCAAAGTATAAAACAGTTAAAAGGAAAAGGGGCCGTGAAACTCACCTGATCGAGGCGAATTAAGGACAAGTATGCAAATCCGAAATCGAGGCATGCAAATAACGTCCTAATAATACGACAATGTATATATATATATAAGGCATTTGGTTATTGAGTAACAATAATGCCACCCAAACGATACCGGTCAAGTCTTGATATAATATCCCGTTTGTATTTGTTTTGGAGAGTCCGATTGAATATATTTATTGATCAAATAAATATACGAAATCAATATTTATATGTCATGACTTAAACCTTTTATAATTATTTGGTAAAATAATTATATAAATATTTTCAAGTGAAAATTTGTGACAAGGTTTATTGAAATAGTATAAGTAAGTTAAAAATAAATACAAGCCTTTGTATTTATACTTATACATTTATAAAGAATTTTATGAATTCATTTGACAAAAGTCATAATCATGTTAAGTTAAGATGACCATCTTTTGATAAGTTAAAAGTATAAGTGTTAAAATAATTATATGTTCAATATAATTATTTGACGTTTAAAACGTTGAAAGCGTTTTACGTTTCAACTTAAAATGCGAACGTTTTTATTTAGAAATCGTCAATGATTATTTTCCAAGTCAAAATGTTTGGCGTTGAAACGTTTAAATATTTTATAACAAGTTGACTTGAGATTATTTAATAGAATCCAAGTCTTTTAAAGTTCAAAAATACAATTATTCCATGTCTTCAGGAATATTTGATTTATTAATTTTTAAACAAGTCTTTGTTTATCAAAATTAATTTCATGGTTTTAGTTGGTCATCTAACTTGTTAAGTGATTATGTTTTATATTTTCATGACTTATCAAGATTTCTACTAACACATAAGTGTTAGGATTAAGTCATGGGTTTGTTTATAACAAGTTAATGTTGTTAGTTATTTATAACAATAAAAATAAATAATCTACTAGCCAAAGCTAGGACCTTTATGTTCACCAAGGGAACAAATCTTACTATGAAGTATTAGGACAAATCTACTAACACAAATGTGTTAGGACCAAAATAAATAAATAACAAGTAAGTAGATTGCAAGAAATTAAATGACAAGTATTTAAATGCAAGATATATATAAATGATCTAGGTTTTGATACACAATACTCCCAAATTTGGTTTCTTTAGTGTACAACCCCACTTCTTGGCTATTTTAAGCCCTAAGGCACCAAAGATGTGTTAGATCAAGTCACTTGTATTATTAACCCAAGTGTTGGTTAGTTTAGAGGATTAGAGAAAGAAAGATTTTTAAGTTATATCAAGACTTGAGGTATTTTTGAGTGTTAGAAAATATATGAAAAGAGGTTTAAGAACACTCACAAAAGACTAGGAGAGGAGTGATGGTGGTTCACGGTGGCTAGTGGTGGTTCGGTGGTGGCCGGAGGTGGTGGAGCGGCGGTGGAGTGGTGGCTAGTGGTCGTCGGCCTAGCCGAATTCAAGGGAGGAAGAGAGGGGTTGGGGGGGGGGGGGGGGTTGGGGGGAGGTAGAAGTATGTGGGGAGGTGCAAGTGAAATGGAACCCCCAACACTTCTATTTATATGCAAAAGATGCCAATTACCCAAGGGTTAATACCCATATGACAACTAATAATTCACTTGATTTTTGATTAAATATAATCATGTAAAATAGTTGTAGGTGACTTTTATAAAAAGATGGAGACTTTTTATAAAAGTGGGAGGTGATCCAAGGTTCAAAAATTATATAAAAGTCTATGGGTTGGTATAAAAAGGCTAGATTAATGTTTATTAAAAGTTTGGAAAATAAACATTAATTTTTTTTAGTTTTTATAAAACTACAAAGGTGGAGGACTTTTAAAGAAAATTGATTGGGTTCAATTTATAAAAACTTGGGCTTAATGGTTGGGCCGAAATAAAAAAAATATAAAGTTGGGCCGAGTTGGGCCAGGCCGGAACTGGGCCGGTTCGCGCCGGAGCAGGCCGGAAACCGGGCCGGACCGCTGGGCCGGTTCAGTTCTCAGTTCGGTTAACGGACCGGTAAATAGGCCGGGCCTTGGGTCGTGCTACGGGTTGGCGGGTTGAGTCAAAACGCTCGTTGGGTTATATTGAGTCATCGATAAAATTTTCTGGTCGAACGAATAGGTTCTGAGACTGTTGGGCCTGACTGGGCCCAACGAGGTTACGCGTTCGAGGTTCGGTTGACGTTCGGATTTTTCTGAGTGAAACGGGTTGAGGAATCCAAGTCTTGATAAAACTTTTAGTTTAATAAAAGGTTACTTAAAATTTTGACGTGTCGAACAGTCAGTTCGGACACCGGGTGAAAATATATAAAAGTTATATTTTATACATTTTTCTTGTCGTTAAAATTCCACTAAGTCTTTAGTGGGTTTGCTTGATTTTTAAATCGGACAAAAATCGTTGATACAAACTCGGGAATTATTTAGACGATTATATATATATCCTAGTTAACAGACAATGATCAGATAATTAACAGATAAATCACGTATTAACGGTAACGGTAAAAGTCAAAGTAACGGGTTTGACCTGAAAATTTTTACGGGTTGTCACACGTTCAAATCGAGTCTCTTTTATACGATTACGCCGCCAAAAAAATCCCTCATAAGCATCACAAAACTCCACGCCAATCTTATTGTATCAGGCCTCCTTTCACCATGGGTGTCACGTGTCATTCCAGGTTTGCTCGCATCTGGGTACACGTTATCTGGCCACATTCCGTACGCACGCCAGAACTAAGCATGCGTACAACCAGTATGATTAAGTTGTATGCTGAAAAGGGGTTGCCTTGTAATGCACTCGAGGTGTTTGTTGAAATGTTTGAGTCAGGAAAAACAAAGCTAGATAGGCTTACATACCCTTTTCTGGTCAAAGCATGCGCTGAATTGTCAATGCTACATTTTGGTTTATCCATTCATGGTTTGATTATAAGTAGCGGTGTTGATTCGAATACTTTTGTGCGTAATTCATTGCTGAGAACGTACATGAGTTTTGGTGAGAATGATAGTGGTAAACAAGTGTTTGATGAGATTCATGACAAGCGTGTTGTTTCTTGGAACACTTTGATTAGTGGGTACTTTAGAAATGGATATCCTAGTGAGTCTTTGATGGTTTTCAAGAAAATGGTTGATGAAAGGTGGAGATCGATAATGCCACTGTTGTTTCGGTGCTCCCTGTGTGTACTTGATGATGTGAACATGGCCCGTTTAGTCTTTGGGTTAGTTGTTGTTTGGCTTGATGTTAGCAGTGCCAGGCGGTGTGTTCTTGGTGTCTAATTCTCTTACATTTGCGTAGGAAATTTTGGTTGATAGTGAAGTAAATAGTTTCTAGCCTTTGGTTTGTATGTTTTCTTTAATCATTCAGGATTCACACCAAACAAATACATTTCATTTGCAAGATATAATTTACATGGGTAAATTAGTCATTCTGCACAACCATTCAGAGATCCTGCCAAACAGCACTTACTGGTTCAGCACTAACTGATTCAGAACCTCTAATACAATCAGGCCTCTTACCGATTCAACACTTAATCATGCAGATCCTACCAAACAGCCCCTTAATGTGGGTGTGCACTTACGAGGGCCGGCCCAATGGGCTTCATTGGTAAAGCAAGGGCTTGAGACTTTTAAAAAATCTAAAGTCTACAACTTCTTTTTATGTATTGGGCTTGAACTCTTGGGCCATCATGTAACCCGTAAACAAAATATAAATATTGGGCTAATTTCTAAATTACATGCCTTTCTTGAAATTCTGAACAAAAATGGGCTACTAAAAGAAGGCGGGTCAACCATGAAAATCAAACTTTTTCTCGAAATAAATTGGGGGTGGGAATCAAGATTCCTTTAATTATACTCGTTCCAAATCGATGTATATTCGTTGTAATGTACCAATCAGGCAAATCAAGCTTCCTCCAACGGAATGGAACGACATTGACTTTAAATTTAACATCGGTTGTTTAACGATTGCTTACTTGTTGTGTTCATCTATTATTCTTTTCATTCTTCTGGTTTTGACGACTGTTCACTTTTTTGCGACTTTGGTTACTGGCTTACTGCCTTGTTCTGGGTTGAATTAATAGGTGTTGCTGTTTTGGTTTGGTTACTGGCTTATTCCCCTGTTTAACTAGAAGCAAGATTCGTTTTTAATTTTAATTTTGATGTCACCGATTCACTGATTGGGGACTTGAAGCAAGCTTCAATAAGCTTCATCACCATCGATTGGGTTTGCTTTTTTGCTTAGACTTTACTTAGTGATCTCAAACTAAGGTAAAATCTTGAACTTTTTCTTGTTTAAATTTTACGTGCTTAGTGTGAAATTTTGCTTACCGGTAAAAAACTTACAACAAAAAGCGGTAGCTAAATCACAAAGAGAAGCGTTATTAACATACATCACTTAAGATCTTTAAAAAGTGATGACAATGTTAACGATGATGGCCTTAGAAATATTGTTGAAGAAAGTTCAAGCCTGGATAAAAGATGACGGTTTTAGAATGTGACTTTTGAAAAAGGGCCCCATTTTTTTTTTCCGCTTAGGGCCCCCAAATTGGTTGAGCCTGCCCTGCACCCACGGCTTAGTTGTGACCTACTTAGGTGAATAGTGAAAGTTGACAATCCCTTCCCCTTCAGCTTCGGCTCCAACGAGCTCCCTTCCCCTTCGGCTTCGGCTCCAACGGGCTCTCACCGCAACGGCTACCCTAAAATCAAATTCAAATACAACATCCACTCGTCCGATTAACTCAATCCTCACACCATTTTGTCCACACTATATTTCATCAAACAAATTCTCAACTATAAATCATCACACAAATTCTCACACATCACATAAATTTTCGCTTACATTTCATCACACAAATTCTCACTTACATTTCGTCACAAAAACAACTGGAAACCACCCCATGCATTGGAACTCTCCAAAGAACTAGCATTGGCTAAAGGGTGGAAGGACGTGCGTGAAGGGTCGAGACCAGAATAGTCACGCGACTTTTGGAGACGTGTGGAAACACACTTCTAGTTGTTGGTGAATAGGAACACCACTACCGTACAATCGACATGCTCACGTCGAAACGTTGTGATATAAGGTTGAAGATTGGAAGATTTTACACCTTCTACAACAACATCCAACCACCGAAAGATGACGACAAGGTGTTGAGTGAAAAACTTATTGAATACTTCTACACATACGACAATGATTTCAATTATGTCGAAGTTTAGGGTATTTTGAAAAATCAACTGCGCATTTAAATTTCATAGTTTGCATTTTTTTAAGAGTTAAATGTCATTTTTGTCCCTACGTTTTGGTCAGAATTGCCACTTCCATCCAATTAATAAAAAATGCCATTTTGATCCTTGTGGTTTCTATTTTTTTTTATTTCACTCTAACCGACTAACTCCATCCATATTATCTCTTAAGAATAGGGGTAGTTTAGTCAATTTATATAAAAAGGACTACATATGTAATTAGTTAGATTAGAGGGACTATTTGTATAATTTAATTTAAGTATAATTTAATTTAAGAGCTCCAATAAGAAATTATAAATTAAACCTTTAATAATATAAGAAATAGGAAAAAAAATCCCTTATATTCGTCTCTCTTTCTCTATCTCCAATCGTCAACTCATATCTCTTTGACTCTTTTAATCCACTTATGACCACCATGGACCATATATCTCTTAATCCATAGTCGGATAACCACCATGGACCACCATCTTCGATAGTCAGCTCTATATCTCCCTAAATACTAATTTCTGGTGGGTGGTTCGAAAGTTTATGGTGTCGAAGAAGATGGAATGAATGGTGATAGACTGATAGGTGGTCTGAGCGATTTCTTGCAAGTTGTGGCGGTAAGGGATTCTTAAAGGAAACTGAGTTTTGGTGGGTTTTAGGTCATAAAATGGTGGGTTTTACTGGTCAGTAAGGAATTTAGAAGGGATGAGAATGTCACGGTGGTGGAAGATGTACGATTTGCTGGTAGTAGTAAGGGGAGGAGACCACGCTAGAGATGGTGATGGGGGTGCTGAGACAGAGGTGGTGGTGGGAGGAGATCAGCATCCCTTCCCTTATACAATTAACTAGGGTTTGGAACCAGTGACGGTGGGAGATTTTGATGCCCTGTTCAAAAACCCATTGAACCGGCCAGAAGCCATGCTCCAAGTATTCTTTCGGTTTTTAAACAATGTAGTCACCACCACCACACAGATCTATTCCCCACCTATTTTTAAGTCTACTCGGGATCTCACCTTCAAGAAAAAATAAGATTCTCATTCTAACCTTTAAATCTGAGCTGAAAACCTGTGGTGGTGGCTGACCGGCTGTTGTATGGTGATGGTTGCTGCATTGTGATGTTCTGGTTTTATAAATGGGAGAGAGACATAAAATTATATATTATATATATATAGGGAGAGAGAGAGATGGGTTAAAATAAAAATCAATTTTCGCATAAAAAGTGTAAGAAGTGCATTTTGTGTGCATATTAATACATAATGTTATCATTTAATTATGTTTTTGGTAAACATATTACAATTCTAAAATAGAAAGCATCATTCATTCATTGGGTTCTAAACACTATTTATAAAGAATTGTTAAAAGGGCATTGTTTTTGGATATTAGTACATTGTGTTATTTTTTAACTCTAATTTTGATTAACACATGACCTTTCTAAAATGGAAAACATCATGTATGGTGTCATATTTATCAAAAATAGAAATTAAAGACAATATCATGCATTAATATCTAATATATCATTCACTTCTTACACTTTTTATGCAAAAAGTATTTTTTACTATAACGCTACCCTATATATATGTATAGATTAATTGCTTGCCTGGATCAATTCGGTATAAACAAATTCCGTAATGGAGAAGGAGAAGAAGGTCGTACACTATAAGGAGTACGGCGAAGACCGAGGAGGAAGTACGCATGGTGGTTCCGATTATCTCAGTTCCAATTATCTCGTATGTGCTGATGAATTGCGCGTTGGTATGATGAGGATTCTACAAATGGTTTAAAGATCCATAGGCTTAAGTAAAATTAGTAAAGATAGTAGAGACCTATGATGATCGATTGAAGACCTCAAATGGTGGTGGTGGGGAGGTGGGTGATTATGTGGTGGAACATATATTAATATTTTTTTTGATGGGTGTGTTTAATTTTGTTTAGTGATGATGTATTTAATTAATAGAGGTATTTTAGTCTTTCTGTATCAACTTAATAGATTTATCCTACGGTGTTAGTTACGTAGATTAAAATGTCCAAAATTGGAAACCAAAGGGTATCCCGGGCAATTTTAAACTTGTGGATTAAAATGACAATTTCTGACAAACTACATGAATGAAAAATAAACTTAACTCCTTTATAGGGAGATGTTCAAATGAGAAGTTTGGTTTGATTAAGAATGATAAGAAGGATTTTGAGCCATTGAATCTTGATCTAATAAAAAAGGAAGGGGGGGGGGGTATTTTAGTCATAGACATCTTTGTTGATTTTTTACCCACTTCCCCCATTTTATTTAAACCTTCATAACTTTTACATACGACATTATTTTTTTTTTAATTACACCATAAAAACGAGTATTTTTTTTATCTTTAAAATGCGTATAGTGTTCCTATATAAAAAACTAAAAAAAATTTACTCTTTCGATTTTCGAAACAATGTTTAGATCATTGTGTAATTGTGTCAAAATGTTCAGATCATTGTTTCAAAAGTATATATAATGTTGCTATATATAAAATTAAATACTCTTTCGGTTTTTGACACCATATGACACAATATCTGAACATTTTGACACAATATGACACAATGATCTGAACTTTTTTGACACAATATGACACAATGGTCTTAACATTTTGACACAGTGACACAATGATCTGGACATTTTGATACAATCGAAATAGTAACTTTTTTTTTTAATTTTATATATAACAACACTATACGTGTTTTAAAGATAAAAAACGCTCGTTTTTATGGTGTAATTTTTATTAAAAAAAAATAATGTCGTATGTAAGAGTTATGAAGGTTTAAAAAATGGGGGGAATTTGATAAAAAGTCAAAATGCCCTTCCATTTGTTGTTTTAATTAGTTTTCCTGTCTAATTATACCCAGAAAAATTTTGGGTCATAGAGATTCATTTAATTGAATATCTAATGGTTATGCTTCCTGGTTATGCTTCCTTCTTAATCCTTCTTATCCTTCTTATTCAAACTAAACTTCTCACAATAACCTCATCTCTCCTTTATATAATAAAAAAAACAAATTAAAACTTTATTCTTATATTATTTTAATACCCGTAGCAATGTCTTCCTCTTGTAGAACTATCTATGGATGCCCCAAGGGAGGAAAAAGGAAGAAACCAAAGAAGGTATATGTGAAAATGGACAAGACGAACAACCATAAACTGGAACGTTAGCGTCATAGTATTTCGTGGGATTTCAACAAAATTAGAATTTGAATTTGTTGAAATTTACATTTATATTCAACTCAATTAGTTATTTTATATATCACTTTTTTATATTCTAATAGTTTTTTATTTCTTGTATTTGTGTGAGTCATTGTTGGGTTAGCCTATTTCTTGAATTGGGCTACTTGTGGCTGTTTGGGCTGGTGCCGACTGGGCTAAAGGACAAGAGCGGAATATGGGTCAGAAGGAGGATGGCGAAGCTTAACCGGGTTGCTAGATAGTGTATATAAGCTCTCTTTAGGATTAGAGAGCACATACACAACCGTTCTCTCTCTAATATCTCCTCTCTCAATCGTCTTCTTCGATTCATTCACCGTATTAGGGTTTTAGTTCATCAAACTTGATGAACTTAGAATATTCTGATTCGTAGTTAGAATGAGTGTTGGTAGTTTGAGAATGAGTGTTGGTAGCTCACCTCAACAGTGAATTACTCGTTTCTGTTTTGTCTGTTTTGTCGTTTTGTATTCTGTTTAGTATTTTGGGTAGTAATCTTTGGTTTGGGTAGCGTGTTATCTTTGATATTAATTTATTGAGTTAAAAGAGTTAATTTTCATTTGAGTCCCTGTGGTATATTAATTCTAACTACCCGAGTGTGAATTTTCATTTTCTATCAATTGATGATCTGTGGTTTCAATTTACTTTCAGTTTGAGTCCCTCTGTCTAACTCCATCCAACTTTACGGTTAAGTGAGAGGGTATAATTGTCATTCCATCCTTATTTCTAATCTATGAATTAAAAAAAAATTATCTGGTTAAACAAAAAAAACCCAACCATCGATTAAAACCCATCCATTAAAAACCATTAACCCCACCATCTGCTTATAAACCCAAAAAAGCCCTAGCTTACTCATTCTAAGAGGAACCCCACCAGCGCATACTGTCTGGATCTCTCTCCTTGCTTGAACGTCGACAACAATGGTGGTTTGCCCTTGGATGAATGAATCACTTCTTTTGTTTACATTTTGGCTTCTCCAGGAACTACGGTCTGCTTCTTCACTTGATACGGGAGCTATACGAGACATTCAGAAACTTCAAGCTGCGAATTGCTAATTATATCCGTTATCGAAATATCACATCAAATATGAATGACCGGTTTCCAGATGCAACACCGGAAGAGTTGAATGCGTTAGTTTTGTTTATAACACCGGAAGGTCGGAAAATTTCTACCTTTTTTAATTCATGTTTTTTTATCCTTCTGAAAGATTCGAACACATACCTGTATAGTTGGCAACTGTAATATATCACAAGCTTAACAGTTTTGATTGTGTTCAGGATGAATGGGTGTTTTCTAAACAGGGTTTAAGTTGTGTCAAAGATGCAAGATTTTGAAGACAGAAGTTAGAAGACTTAGATGGATTTTAGTAATTAGTTGGTTGGTGTTTTTCATGTATTTCTTGGATGAATGAATCACATGGCCATGGAATGTAATATTGGATTCAATTTTGAGTAGTCTGAATTGTAGAGGCCTGATATGTATTATGAATTGTAGAGGGTCTGATATGTAATGTTTCAATTAGCTTTGATATGAATGAAAATGGTATTTATGTTCTTAGCAATTCTAACCAGAGCATCTGATGTGTGGTAACTGATGCAAGAATGATATGCGAAGTCAAAAAAAAATGAGATATGCTCCAAAATTCAGTTCTGTATGCAAGATGTCAAACCAGTATGCAAGAATAATATGCAATGTCAAAGAAATGAGAAAATAAGGGTTTTTAATGGATGGGTTTTAATCGATGGTGGGTTTTTTTTTGTTTAACCAGACAATTTTTTTTAATCATAGATAGAAAATAAGGGTTGAATGACAATTATACCCTTCCACTTAACGGTAAAGCTGGATGGAGTTAGACTGAGGGACTCATATTGAAAGTAAATTAAAACCACGGGTAATCAATTGATAGAAAATGAAAGTTCGTACTCAGGTAGTTAGAATTAATATACCATAGGGACTCAAACGGAAATTAACTCTAATTTATTACAAAATTCCATTTTATAATGTGTTTTGGTTCGTGGAATTAGTTGGAATTGGAGTTCGAATTCCATTTTTAACAAGTTTGATTAACGAGGGAATTAGAAATGAAATTGATTAAATTTCAAAAAATTCCTTCATTTGATTGATTTCATATTCTTTCCTAGTTATGAAGGATTTCACATTCCTTCCAGACCGAAGAATGTCATAGTCCAATCCAACCCTTCGGGATTGACACGTGTCGTTGTCTTGCCTGCTCAACCAGCTCGAGCTAGTAGGAGCGGTCGCTTGACCAGACCGTCTCGACGCCCAAGCCGACCATCCGGACTGTCTCGATGCCTAACCCGACAGACATACTGGATCGGCCACATGTCACACCCCGCAAATCGATGCGAACTACGAGACGTGACGTTGGCCAAGGATCATAGTTATGGATACAATGAATGACCACTATCATGATAATTTAATAAAGGCCGCCTAGCAGCAGAAACATTTTTAATATAACATAAAACATTTAATACAGACACCAAATAACAAAGTGTGTTCAGATGATGACACCCACACACAAACAAAAGATTTAAAATACATAACACATCGAACACACATGTAATGCAGATTAAATCCTTCCAAAAAAACACACAACTTTCATGCACTACCTCCAAGCATCATAAGCATGCTAACTAAGGACCTGAAATTACTTGCTAAAAAGACTCAATAAAATATGTTGGTTAATTCACAAGTTTTGACAAAATATGTTGCACATCATAACTCAACACAGATGGCACATTATCAACAATTTCCTCAATCACAACACTAGAAAAACTTCCATTTGGCATGAAAAATGTTTTTAAAGTTGTGCCTCCATGTTCACTATACATACAAATCACCTTATACTTAGTCACATACTTAAATAAGTCAATGACATCTTTGTCATTTCTAAGAGGTCTCAAACCTATATTTACGTCCTCGGTTGGGATCCTATAATAATAGTAAATTACCTCCTCCTTTGCATACCCTAGTTTCTGGATAATGAGATCAAACTCATGTACTGAGAACTCATCAGCATCAACCATGCCAATGTATCCAATCTTACCCATTGTGTACTTTAATCTTGGGTTCTCAATAAAGCAACCACATGATATACTTTCAGTGTAAAGAGACTAGGCTCATTAGCTCGAATTAAGAAACAAACATAGGTTCAAAATCACATCTTTGTTGATTAGAAAAAAAGCTACCGTAAATCTCAAATGGATCGAATGGTTCTTGATCAGGTTCACGCACTTGCCACAGCCTAAAAACCATCTTAAGGGGTTTAATCTTTTAGGATTTTTGGAGCAATTGCATGTAGAATCTGATTTGGAGGGAGAAATCGATCGGATGGTTGGGACTGAGTTAATGAGAAGATGAAGTGCAGACAAGAACGTTAAGTCATCAAATGTAAATTAATGACGATTCTACCCTCATGTGCGTTGCACATGGGGGAGAGGTTAACGACTTGTTTAATGGTGGTTTGGTCCACGGACTCAATTGGTAACAAAAACCAAACCTCAGTCTAAATTTGTTAATAATTTGAAAACTGGACTCAAATAATTAAAAGTACCAAACCACAGGGACGCAAATCGTAAATTAACTCTTAATAGTTATATTACATGTATGTAGTTAACTATACTCCATATGAGTATGAATACTACATACATGTAGTATAAAAGTTAAAACTAAAATCCAAAAATGTTATATTTTTAGAAAAAAATTAACGTTTTTTTATTTTTTTCTTTTTGCGTTGTTCTAAAAACGTAAAAATAACATAACTTTAAAAAAAAATAGTTTTTTGCTTTTTAACTTAAAACTAGTTTTGTATTGATCTTTGCCCTATATATAGGGGAAAGTTCATTGTAGACCCCTTATTTCACATGTGAAATTACTCTACTTCGCATGTGGATTTCTCAAAGAGAAAAAAGGTAAAAAAAAAAAAGTTGGAGAAAAGTTTTTTTTTTCTTCAGTAAATTTCACATGTAAAAAACAGAGCGATTTCACATTTGAAATAAGGGGTATACGGGTTTAACCTTTTAGGGGGAGGGGGTGTCCATAATAAACCTTTGACTATATAAACAAATGGGCAATGTTAAAGTAAGGGCTAAGGCCTTAGCTTTGTTTGATTTACCTTTGAAACACCTATGAAACCAGGTAACATTCATGTGTTGGAGAACAAAATGGGAAGAAGATTATTACCACCAACACAACACTGTTGATGAGTGAGTATTCGTTTAGGAATAGCTTAAGGATAAGTGACAAAAAATGAAAAAAAATGAAGCGGTTTTAAAGATTTTGTCATTTCTAGTTTATTTCTAGATTCTAATTACTTTTATAAAAGTAATTATAGATTTAGTAGACAAGACAACTTATATTTTACTTTTAGAATGAATCTGATTCCTAAATGTTTCAGATCCTTTCAAACATTCAAATTCTTTCCGATATCCAAATTCTTTCAAAAGATCACCTGATAAAACCGAAAAAAAGATAATTAGATGTGATAGTTATCAACATCCAAAAGCATTAACAAACTCCTACAGTAATTTATAGTTTATATATGAGTAGAACCTTATACCAAAAACATGATGCACCAGTAAGATGTACGCCATGCAGCAACACTTGTACTTGAATGGCGATTAGCGTATGGCCAAATCCACGCCTGGAGGCAATATTGGTGTGAGTTGACGCTTGGCAGAAGATCGGGTCGCATGTTGTCTCTTTAAAATCTCCTCTGTTGTCAAATTTCCATCAGAAGCATCGCAACAAGGATCTATGACAATCGTTTTTAGCACAACAGCATTGTCGATCATATACACAGCGAGCTCATGGTCACTTACTCGACCATAATATCCAATAATTTCAAGAAGCTTCAGGTATTTATGAATGATGACGGGTGTCCGGTCCGGATGACAAGGCCGGACCAACCCGCCTCCTAAGATAAAGGCCGCACGGCCGTGTAAAAGAAGGAACAATAATAATTACCTCATGATTGCCAATCATCAGTCGTCCTTTCCCAAAGTGGAAGATGCTAGGCTACACACCTAGTATTATCGCCCATACCGCTAGGGGGTCAGAGCATTAATGGCGAAGGACAGAGTACAAGACACTATAAATACCATCTCCCCAACCACTTGGGGAGACACTTAATACCTCCGGACGTCACCCAGACTCCGGCACTCCACAGACTCCTTTTGAGGCTCGCACTGCCAAGAAGGACCCTACAACATACCACACACACTCATACATATATGCACGAGGGTAGACCTGGGATGACAATGATGCAAGTGTCAGTCCCAGTCTGAGCCGGAGGAATCATCTCCCTCACATGCCCTAACTATCTCTGTCAACAGGTGCCGAAGCGAAGGCCTAGCCCACCGAAGCGGAGACACCTCGGACATTCAGTAGCTCATACTTCCCGGCCGGACCACGAGGCCCCTGGCCGTCCGGCGAGGAACCAAGTTTCTACATTGGCGCCATCCGTGGGACCCACGACATGGTCTCCACACCAGAAGATACCAGAACGGTCACACCCAGTGACGGGACAGTCCGCCCGGTACCCCGGGGTGACAACCCCGTCATCACACCCGAGCTTGTGGAAGCCAACTTCGACCAGCTACAACAGATGATGAACAAGGTCGCGAGAGACAAGCGACTCAAAGGTGTCCAAGCACACCTAGACTTTGAGGGACCGTTTGATGTGGGTGAGGAGGAGTAGTCATCCGAGGAAGGAAGCCCGCACCCACCTAGCCCCTTGGCACTGCGTTCCACCAAAAGCAAGGTTCAGCCCGAAGGCGTGTTCACAGGAAGCACGGCGGTTACCTACCGCCAGACTACCAACTTAGAGAACCCCAAAGTACCGGCCTACACAACCGCGCGGAATACAGCCCGACAGGACCAGGCTATGTTCAAAACCCCCTTGATGGGGGCCGGGGTCCCCGCATCTCAATTGCCGCATGAATACTTCCCGCTATGGGCTGCCCAACAGTGGAAATTATTGTTCGGCGCGACCCCGACCCCTCAAACCGGGGTCCCGCTAATTGCTAGCTCGTCAGGGGGCGACGCACCCCAGGACGAGCACCAAGTTCCGAGGCATACGGCGACTCATCAAATTCCGAACTTCGACGCCTTCGAGCAGCCACTCTCGGCGGCACCTTACGTGCCACCAAGCCGAAGCAAGTTCACTCGCCAGATCGAGGTATTCCAATGTCCACGAAAAACAAAACTCCCCACGTCGGTCAAAATTTATGACGGGAGCGACGATCCGGAAGACCACGTCCACTCATTTGAAATAGTCGGGGAGATAATGAGCTGGGCCGAGGCAGTGTGGTGCAAAATGTTCGCACAAACACTCACGGGCCCAGCAAGAATTTGGTTCAATTCCCTGCCGGATGAGAGCATAGGAGGATTCCAGCACCTCCGATCGAGGTTCCTGACGCATTTCGGCCAGCAACGCAGGTGCACCAAGGACCCCATTGAATTACACAACATCCGGCAGGCCGAAGGAGAACCTCTGAGAGGATTTATTGATAGATTCAAAACTGAGTCGCTATTCATAGCAAATGTGGATGAGAGACAGAGAATATCAGGGTTCATACATGGAATTCGAACAAGACAACTAATTAAGGAACTCAGCGCACGGGTACCTCAGACGATGCAAGAAGCCCTCGACAGGGCGGAGGCCTATATTAGGGGAGAGGAGGCCGCACAGCTCCGAGACTCCCGTGGCTCAATCAGTTCGAGGTTGGGCCCGCGGCAAGGCCATGGCAGGAACCAGGAGAGACGCCCATGGCAGCGCGGCGGGGACAAACATGACAACTCAGACAAGAGACCAACGTTCACCCCATACGAGCGCCCGACGGGCATGTCTCACAAGCTCGGTGAGAGGGGAGTAAACCAAGGAAACCTGTTAAAAACACCGAAGGAGATATTAAAAACGGAGGAAGCGAGATTCAATTTCAAACCCCCGAAGCGTATGGGGGAAAAAGCCATCAACAGAAACATGAACAAATACTGCGACTTCCACGGCGACAAAGGGCACGACACGAATGAGTGCCATCAGCTGAGGAAAGAGATCGAAAAGGCGATAAAAACGGGGGAGTTGGCCCATCTAGTCAGGGAGGTGAAAGAAGAGAGAAAGCCGAAGAAGGAAAGGGAGGAGAAGGTAATACTGATGGTGACAGGGCCGTGCCAGAATCGGCCAAAGACAAACCACGCCTGGTGGGCCCAGAGGCCTGTCACCTTCCCACCACTCCGGGAAGTCACTCCCTCCATGGAACCTATGGTCATCTCCGCCGTAGTAGAAGACCACCGAATCCACAGAATGTACGTGGATGGAGGAAGCGCGCTTGACATAATGTACATGCATTGCTTCGACAAGCTACCCAAAGGCCTACAAGATACCATGAGGCCGTACGGCACTCCCCTAATAGGGTTTGGCGGGGAAAGTGTCGTCCCGGCGGGGAGGGTGTCGTTGCAGGTAACGCTGGCCGAAGGAGGAATGGATAGAACAGAGATAGTCACTTTCGTGGTGGTCGACAGGCCGTCTGCCTACAACACTTTGCTAGGTCGACCCGCTATACTGTCCTTCGGAGCAGTAGTATCTACAGCCCATGGCATGATGCGTTTTCCCACAAGGAACGGAGTGGCCACTGTGTCCGCAGAAAAGGGGCAACACACCCTAATAGCAGCGGTAACCGACGGAATGGGCCGAAACGCATGGCCAATACAAGACCAATACCCCGACCAAACAGTGACGGTCGGCCCAGAATTGACCTCAGAAGGGCGAAGCAAGTTATACAACTTGCTAAGAAACAGCACGGATGTATTTGCTTGGACTCCGGCAGACATGACCGGGGTCCCTAGAGGTATCGCAGAACATCACCTGAACGAGGACACGTCATGCAGGCCAGTGGTGCAAAAGAAATGGACCATGGGCAGAGACAGGTGCCGGATGGTAAACGAAGAAGTCGGAAAATTGGTAAAGGCAGGAATCATGCGTGAGGTTAAGTACCCATCATGGGTGGCTAACCCCATGCTGGTCAAAAAGTCGGATGGCACGTGGCGGATGTGTGTCGACTTCACAGCTATCAACGATGCCTGCCCAAAAGATTGTTACCCTCTACCGCCCATCGATGCGAAGATCGATGCACTGTCAGGATATACATTCAAATGCTTCCTGGACGCATATAAGGGATACCATCAGATACGGATGGCCGAAAAAGACGAAGAGAATTGAAGACGACCTTCCACACCGATAAAGGCACTCATTGCTACAGAAAGATGTCGTTCGGCCTAAAGAACGCTGGAGCAACCTACCATCGATTAATAAACAAGGTATTCCAAGGGCAAATTGGACGAAACATGGAAGCATACGTGGACGATTTGGTAATCAAAAGCCGAACGGAGCAAGAACTGATCAGAGACATAGAAGAAACATTTGCAACTCTCCGGGCGGCCAATATGAAACTTAACCCGGCCAAATGTTCCTTCGGTATGAAGGAAGGAAAATTTCTAGGTCACATCGTTACCGACAAGAATATCATGGCCAACCCAGCCAAGATACAAGCCATCCAGCAGATGAAGTCCCCATAGACGCTAAAGGAGATGCAGTGCCTCAACGGGCGTTTGGCCGCACTGCATCGTTTCATCGCCAAGGTAGGAGAAAAGTCGATGCCCTTTTTCGACACCTTAAAAAAATGCACAGACAAGAAAGACTTTCTATGGACAGAAGAAGCCGAAGAGGCGTTTCGATCACTAAAGAAGGCCCTGACCGAATTACCCACACTCACTGCGCCGGAACCCAATGAAGAAGTGGTGCTCTACCTGGCCGTGGGAGAAAAGGTACTCAGCGCCGTCTTATGCGCCGAGCGGGGTGACAGGCAAATCCCCATGTATTTCGTCAGCAGAACCATGTCTGACCCAGAGACGAGATACTCAAAGTTAGAAAAACTCCTGTTGGCCTTGGTCCACACAACCAGAAGGCTCAGAAGATACTTTCAAGCGTACAGGGTGACAGTTTTGACAAACTATCCACTACGGGAGATAGTGCATAAACCGGAAGCATCAGGAAGGTTCTCCAAATGGGCGATCGAGCTGGGAGAGCATGACTTGAGATTCCGTCCTAGGACCGCCATTAAAGGGCAAGTTCTGGCGGACTTCATCACAGAGCTAGATATAAAGAACCCGCCCGGCACGGCAGACAATCCACCACCGCCAGTCCTAACGGAAATAACAGATCCTGATGCATGGAAATTGTACACCGATGGTGCCTCAAGCAAGGAAGGGTCCGGAGCCGGGCTCGTCCTGATAGACCCGCACGGCGTGGAAGTAACATACGCCATCAGACTCAATTTCCCCAGCACGAATAATGAGGCAGAATACGAAGCACTCCTAGCCGGGCTAAGGCTAGCAAAAAGAATGGGAGTCACGAAATTAGCCGCCCGGGTGGATTCGCTACTCGTCTCAAATCAGGTAAAAGGGGAATTCGAGATCAGGGAACCGGCCTTACAAAGATACGCCGACAGGGTCAAAGAGGTAGCAACCACATTTTCGCAATTTGAGATAAGGCAGATACCGCACGGTCAGAACAAGAAGGCAGACGCTCTAAGCAAATTGGCCTCACTAGCATTCGCACATCTCACAAAGCAAGTGCCGGTAGAAGTTATTAACACACCGATGGGCGAGGTATCGGAGGTGAACGAAATACAAGCTACCGCATCCGGATGGATGGTGCCATTCGTCAAATACTTAACAGATGGCACACTCCCTCCAGACGCGCGGGAGGAAAGAAAAATTGAGTTGCAGGCCGTCAATTACAGGGTAAAGGAAGGAAAGCTATTTAGATGCGGCTACTTGCAACCCCTGTTGCGATGTCTCACTGAAGATGAGGGTCTATATGTGATCCGAGAATTCCACCAAGGAATATGCGGCACCCACTCCGGACCACGATCGATCGTCACAAGAATGTTGAACACAGGGTTCTATTGGCCAACAATGTATTCGGACGCCGAGCGGGAAATACGGAAGTGCAGAGGATGCCAAGTGCACGCTAGCATACAACGAGCTCCGAAGCGAACAATGATTCCCGTGACCTCACCGTGGCCATTTTATAAATGGGGAATCGACATAGTTGGACCCTTCCCGGAGGCGCCAGGACGGGTAAAATTCCTCGTAGTGGCCGTAGACTACTTCACAAAATGGATAGAGGCACGTCCCCTGGCCACCATCACAGGAAAGCAAATGATAAACTTCGTCTGGGAAGACATCTGTTGCCGCTTCGGCCTACCAGGGAAAATAGTATCGGACAATGGTAAACAATTCGCGGAGAACCCATTTAGGGCGTGGTGCAAAGAGCTCCAAATAACACAAATCTTCACATCCGTAGCCCACCCGCAGTCTAATGGTCAAGTAGAACGAACGAACCGAAGCGTCGTGGCCGACATCAAAGCAAGATTGGGGGATCACGGAAGGAACTGGGTCAAAGAATTTCCAAGTGTCATATGGGCCCTACGAACCACTGAGAGAACAGGGCATGGACACACACCCTTCAGTTTGAAGTACGACACCGAAGCGGTCATTCCGGCGGAGATCGGCATACCGTCGAACCGAACAGCGGAAGTGAACGAAGAAAGCAACGACTCCGAACTGCTAGTCAACATCTTCCTAACTGAAGAGCGCCGGAATGCAGCCGCCGTGAGCGAGGCAAGGTATAAAAAGAAGATAGAAGGTTATTACAATGCTAGGGTAAAAAAGGAAACCTTCCGTCCCGGTGATTTCGTATTCAGAGACAACAAAGCTTCCAGACAGAGAACCCAAGGAAAGCTAGGGCCCAACTGGGAGGGGCCGTACCAAGTTGCAGAAGCTCACGAGAAGGGATCATACAAACTAACTACCCTAGAAGGAAAAGTCGTGCCGCGCCATTGGAACGCAATGCAACTGAAAAAATGTTACATGTAATACAGGCCCGTGCGGCATTATTTTGTAAAGCAAAATGATATATGAAATGTGCAATCGAGCACTAACCCTTTTGAAAAATGTCATGTCATTTCACGAACGACTAAGAGCCCTACGGTCGCAAATATAATAAACAGCGCGCACCGGACGGGTAGAAAGTATTTCGACAGGCTAACCGAAAGCCGGGAAACATGGGGGAAGCCCGACGGATTAGCCGGACGGTAACCTCCACCCAACAGTGGGTGACCCACCTTTTCCAAACCGGACGGCAGGATTCTCACAGTCCGCCACACCCGGGTGATTGGCGACATTGGGACCACATACCATGGTAATAAGCGCTTGAACCCATCCTGGACGGATACATGTGGGTGTACAACCACAAACTAAAAGACTGAACGGCATAACAAAATATACATTACACACAAAAGACCGAACGGCATAACAAAATATACATTACACACAAAAGACCGAACGGCATAACAAAATACACATTACAGAGCTGCTGAACGGCACAACAAACATACAGTACGCATATGGGAATTAAATTGACGAACGGCATAAAACAAACACTTTACATGAATAAGAAAATGAGGCAAATTGATATATATATATCATCTGAATATTTTTACAGGTACGAGGCCGAAGCCTAAAAGACGAAATTACAAGGCCAAAACGGCAAAAATTCTATACTAAGTATCAACAACAGGGTCGGAACCCTTGGGATCTTCGGAGCCGGACTTGCCATCTTCAGCAACCTTGGGAGGGGCGCGGCAGGGTTCCAACTCCTTCAGACGGTCCAGAGGCTCGGCAGATAGGGCAGCAACGACGTCCAAAAACGGATACTCGTGACGCTCATAGGCTAACTCGGCCTTTTTAAGATCATCCTTGACCGATGCTTTGACCGCTGGCACCTCTGACAACGGATACCCGAACGACCCCAGCGCGTGACCAGTCTGCGCACCGGTGCTCATCCCAAGGTCAAAAACAGCCTGCTGAACCGCCCCGAGGGAACCCTCGAACTCCGGACTTTTTAACAACTTCAGCAGGACGGACTTAAACCCCTCCTTAATCAACCACTGCCGCTCCCCCCAAACAGACAAATTAGCCATGGTGGCCTTCTTCAACTCAGCGTCCACCGCCAACTTCTCCTTCTTCAAACTCTCCAGCTCAAACACCTTAGAGGCCACTTCCTCCCTCCGGCGCTGACTCTCTTCGGCCAACTCCTCTGCCTTCCCCTTCAGAGCCCTCTCCAGGTCCCTCAGACGACCATTGGCCACCACCAAGTCGTTCTCCACGGCGGCCTTCTCCCCGGCGACCCTCTCCACCTGCTGACGCAACCTTTTAGGCTCGTCAGCGTCGAAAAGAGCCAACCGAGCCTGACACTCGGCCAGCTCCCCATCCTTCTCTTTCAGTGCTTTCTTCAAAGACTTCTCGGACGCGCGTTTTTCAGAAAACCGCTCCAATAGGTCCGTCGTCTGCATAAATGATTGCGCCATACGGAGAACGGTACGCCTCATGGCAGTTGAGTCATCCGCCTCGCGTGCTTGCCTAGCGGCACCGTCCGGCATTGCATGTTGAGCAAACTCCCAGGCACGCTTCGGGGTCCCAATAGTATCCCCACCCTTGAGCGACCAGTGAGGCACATAAACTTCCTCCAGGTCCTCAGAAGAGCCGTCTTCCTCCTCCGGGCCGGAAGTCCGTCCGGAGGTCCCAATGTTGCCAGCCTTCAGAATGGCCGCAAGTTTGTCAGCACCTTTCCCAGCTCCGGGCCCCATCTTCTTACCGCCCGAAGGAAAGGACTCCCCAGTTTCGATCACATGAACCAGCTCCTCCTCGCTGGCAGTCGGAGAAGTAGCCCGTGCAGGCTTGGCCGTGGCGCGGGACTTCGGTTGCTCCACGTCCGAATCGGTATAATGTAAAACATCCAAGTGCTCCTCAGACTTGTCCCCAGGACGGTAAGTGGGATCTGGAGATCCTGCTTCGGAGGACTCATCCACTAGGGTACCGGACCTACGTCTCTTCTTTGAACCACCCGACCTCTTCGCCGAAGTTTTCTTCTTCACTAGGTCAACCACCTCCAAAGTTTCTTTTCCCTTACCCTTACTAGTAGCCTGACCCCTCTTCCTAAGGCGCTTCTGCCTGTCAGCATGCTGCTCCATCAGCAGGTTAGTGGTGGCACCACCCAAGGCTGCTCCGGCCACCACAGTTCCCCCATCCTTCACCACGAAATCAGTATAACGGCGCCCTTCGGTAACCTTTAAAACATTATCCTGGCCCTCCAGCACCTCCTTCGTAGTGTGTTAGACACTATCCGTATCAGGAACCTTCAAGTAATCCAGCAAACCCATTTCTGAAAAAGAAAACATATAAGTTAGATTGGGAAAACAAATAAATGACATAGACGTACGAGAATATATACCCTTTCCATCTAACTTAAAACAAGGATCGGTGAACAATCCTATCCAATTCCGGCTAAGCCCTGCAAGGATCAGCACCTCCTCGGCCTGTTTGCGAAGCGGCATGGGGTTCGCCTTCAGCCGAGTAAACAACTCACCATCCACCTGCTGGTTGGTTACGTCGTACGGCGTAAGGTCTTCGTCCGGTTTTCGCCAAAGCATCTTAGCGTTGAGACAAACGCCATCAACCCAAAAGAACTTATCCTTCCAGGTCTTCAGGCTACTGGGAATCGAGGTATAAAGCCGTGCGGTACCCGAATGACGAGCCGCCTCTATAAGATACCAGTCACCGTGATGGTTAAGGCGAAAAAATTGGCGAAAAAGCCCAACAGTTGGCCTACCGCAGCACGCCCAGCAGGCGATCTCAAACTGTACTATACGAGCAACAGCCAACGGAGGCAGTTGCCTAATGTCAACCCCAAGAGATAGAAGGACGTCTCTAAAGAAAACGGAGAAGGGGATGCGAAGGTGGGAAAAAGAAAAATGGTGAAGATACAGGCCAATCTTGCCAGGAGGGCAATCGGTAATCACCTGGTCCTTCTCAGGCACGGTGGGATGAAGCACGTCCGGTATGCCGTACCGGGCGACCTCTTTGGCCAAACTGGCCGGAGTAAGAACACTATAATGAAGCCGCATGTCGGCCTTACTATTATCACTCATGACAAATAAAAGTGTAAAGGAAAAAGGGACGTACCGAAGCAAAAGGAGAATCTCTAAAAAGCAAGGTTCAGAAAAGTTCTAGTAAAAGGCCGAAGGAATAAAAACCACCGGAGGCACTTACGCCAATATATATAGGAAAATCCTGACACAATGACGGTTCATATTCCCGAAGTGACATTTATCGCCGCCCTCCAATCAGAAAGCCCCAGCGAAAAACCTAAAAGGTTGAGGCCCATTAACAGGCCCATTAAGATCTATAGACCGAAGCACTATTTCGAGACAACAATACTCCGGCCTGGGGGGCTGATGACGGGTGTCCGGTCCGGATGACAAGGCCGGACCAAACCGCCTCCTAATATAAAGGCCGCACGGCCGTGCAAAAAAAGGAACAATAATAATTACCTCATGATTGCCAATCATCAGTCGTCCTTTCCCAAAGCGGGAGATGCTAGGCTACACACCTAGTACTATCGCCCATACCGCTAGGGGGTCAGAGCATTAATGGCGAAGGACAGAGTACAAGACACTATAAATACCCTCTCCCCAACCACTTGGGGAGACACTTAATACCTCCGGACGTCACCCAGACTCCAGCACTCCACAGACTCCTTTTGAGGCTCGCACGGCCAAGAAGGACCCTACAACATACCACACACACACACATACATATATGCACGAGGGTAGACCCGAGATGGCAATGATGCAAATGTCAGTCCCAGTCTGAGCCGGAGGAATCATCTCCCTCACATGCCCTAACTCTCTCTGTCAACAGGTGCCAAAGCGAAGGCCTAGCCCACCGAAGCGGAGACACCTCGGACATTCAGTAGCTCATACTTCCCGGCCGGACCACGAGGCCCCTGGCCGTCCGGCGAGGAACCAAGTTTCTACAATGAACGTGAGGAGTAGCAACCCGTCTTACTTTTCTCCTCCTTTTCGTTGGTGCATACCAATGTAGCTGCAAAAATAAAAACCAAAACATATTGACTTGTTCAGGTTTTACGCTACGGCCACAACCTTTTTTAGCAGGTAACACACACACACACACACACACACACATTTACACTACTCCTAACACACCTCCATAAATCTGTATATTTAACACGTGTCAGATCTAGTCAGAGATGGGTTTTATTTAGTCATAAACACACGTAACGTTCTTTAATTATTACACAACTATATTATAAAAAACCATTCAAAATATTTCATCCAATAAAAAATAAATAAATAAAATAAACCAATCAAAGAGAGGGAGGGAGGCGTCATCACCAAAACGTCGAACCCGTTTATTCCCTATAGCACCCCTGAGAGCCATGTTAGGGGCGCTATGGGGCACCAAGTTCCCCCTTCACGCCTGCTATGGGTGGTCTAAAGTTAACTGTAGTGTCGTTATAGTATTTCACGCCCATCAACACCGCCCCCATAACGTTTTGAGGAGGGCGTTTTCTTTCTTCCGTGAGCTCAAAAAGGGTCGTTGGTGGCTGGTGCATCCCCCCCCCCCCCCTCCTCCCCTTTTTTCCTTCTTCACCACTTAAACAATAACACCTCATTCATTCTAACATTTAAATCATCACTAACTCACTATATAACTTTTTCATTTTCATACCACATCCTGTCTGACATACTTTTCAGCTTTATACTTTCATACCATTACGGATAGTCTAAAATATAATTTCTTTAAGTTTTCATTATCTTTGCAAATATATCATCATTACATCTGAATATAAAATGTAGTGATCCATCAACTCCACCCAAGATGAGCCGTGAAAACTTATCGCTTCATCTTCATCGACTATTCGACTTTCTCCATCGTTGGTTCGTAATCTATCAATCACTGGTTCAATTCATTACTTCATGCTCGACTCATATCGTGTTCAAGACTTTCAAGTCCGTCTCGACTTTTGGAAGTACTTAGTATGTCAATTTGGATTCTTAGTCATATTACCAAAATGAAATACTATTGTAAATGAAAAATTGGATGTAAATAATCCCAAGTTTCATCAATTGCCGACAATAATCCCATGTAACGAAATGTTTACTAACGAGCCCAACTTTTAACTTATTTTCCCACAAAGATCCTTGACCAACGGAAACTTAACGACGTTAGTTTTTATGAAACTTGAGATTATTACCAGCCAATTGATGAAACTTGGAATTATTTGGGATTATTTCTTATGAAAGTCGGGATTATTGTCGGCCAAATGATGAAGTCTGGCCAGGCTTATTTAAATCCAATGTTTCATAAAAAACTAACGTGGTTAGCTTTCCGCCAGCCAATGATCATTATAGGAAAACAGGTTAAAAGTTGGGATCGTTGGTAAATATTTCGTTACTTAGGATTAATGTCGGCCAATTGATTAAACTTTGAATTATTTAATTCCAATTTTCCTAAAGTTAATCTATTTCGCATGTGGATTTCTTCGATGAGAAAAAAAGGTAAAAAAAAAACGTTGGAGAAAAGTTTTTTTTCCTTTTTTTTTCTTCAACAAATTTTACATGTAAAAACAGAGTGATTTCGTATTCGAAATAAGAGTCTACGGGTCTACACTTTTTCGAGGGGAGGGTTTATAATAAACCTTTGACTATATATATTAACAAATGGGCAATGTCAAAGTCGCCTACCTAAGGCCCTAGCTTCGCTTGATTTACTCTTGAAACGCCTATGAAACCAGGTTACATTGGTATGTTAGAGAACAAAATGGGGCGAAGACTATTACCACCAACAAAACAGTGTTGACGAGTGAGTATTTGTTTAGGAGTAGTTTAAGGATAAGTGACGAGAAATGAAAAAAATGAAACGGTTTTAAAGATTGTCATTTCTAGTTTATTTCTAGATTCTAATTACTTTTATAAAAGTAATTATAGATTTAGTAGACAAAACAGCTTACATTTTACTTTTAGAATTAATCTGATTCGTAAATGTTTCAGATCCTTTCAAACATTCAAATTCTTTCCAACATCCAAATTCTTTTAAAAGATCACCTGGTAAAACTAAAAAAAGATAATTAACTGTGATAGTTATCAACATCCAAAACCATTAACAAACTCCTACAGTAGTTTATAGTTTATATAGCGCAGTAGAACCTTATACCAAAAACATGATGCACAAGTAAGATGTACGCCATGCAGCAACACTTGTACTTAAATGGCGATTAGCGTATGGCCAAATCCACACCTGGAGGCAATATTGGTGTGAGTTGACGCTTGGCAGAAGATCGAGCCGCTTTTTGTCTCTTTAAAATCTCCTCTGTTGTCAAATTTCCATAAGAAGCATCGCAGCAAGGATCTATGACAATCTTTTTTAGCACAACAGCATTGTCGATCACATACACAGCAAGCTCAAGGTCACTTACTCGACCATAATATCCAGTAATTTCAAGAAGCTTCAGGTATTTATGAACGTGAGGAGTAGCAACACGTCTTACTTTTATCCTCCTTTTCGTTGGTGCATACCAATGTAGCTGCAAAAATAAAAACCAAAACATATTGGTTTGTTTAGGTTTTACAGTTCGGCCACAACCTTTTTTAGCAGGCAATACACACACCCCCATCTACAGAAATAATTTGGTTTTATAACTCGTTTTTCAGGTTGACTTGTCTAACCCCTTCGAATAAAAGAAAAGCTCTTATCAACCCACAAACCCACCAACCTTTTAGGACCATTCGACCCATTCAACGTATTTACAACTTGATTTGAACTCATTTACAACCCCATCCCATTTGGCACATTTAGAAAAATTGGGTACGCGTTTCGTGTTCGGTTTACAAGATACTAAGCTTGTCTAGGTACTAGTTGATGTTTTTAACATGAATGTATATACGGGTCATGTTCGACCTCATCATTTCAACCCTAGTTATAAAGCATTTATAACATAAATATATATCAAGGCATAGCATACGTACCGATATTGAAAATGTCTCCAAACTTGGACATGCCTGAGCTATTGAAGTGAACTCTAGTAGACTATCATCTTCTTCAGACATCATTACCAGCTTTAATTTCTTGACATTTGGAAGTTTGGGAATGGCATTAACATCTAAACCGTCCTGAAAAAAAAGAACAAGAAACCAATCTTTGTGATTTTTTAATTCATTGAAGGTTATAATATAAACACACTAGAGAAGATGCACTAACCTTTGGACTACAAATGTCCAAGATAAGAACCTCAAGGGAGAGAGCACATGATGACATTTGTCTGAACACATTATTTTCTAACCCTACACTAACTTCACTAATATCAACTTCTTTAAGCTTTGGAAGATCATGGAGATGCAATTGTATTTCTGGACCAGAATATTTGAAAGATACAAGATCAAAACTGTATAAAGAGATGGATTGAAGCCCAGAACAGGACACTATTGTAAAGTGTTTCAAGTTAATGTCCTGCCCACCAACAAGATTATGGCGTTCCAAAACCGAGTGATACAAGTCTAGGACTTCAAGATGGGGAGAATTCTTTAGAATTTTATTTAGGGTACGTTCAGTCAACGTGACACTCTTCAACGAGAGGCTTTTTAACGCCACCATCTTGTCAGCCATATCATGATATGGTGGTACCCTTTCATTATAGTGTACCCAATGCTCATCAACGCTATAACTTTTATCCCGTAAATCCAGTTCAAGTTTTTGAACTTTCTTTTCTAGAGCAAACCGAATCCAATCATCGATAACATTAGCATGATATTGAATTAAGCAGAAGCGAATGCGAAAAACTTGAACCCTTGGGTGGTTGTAACTTTCAATGACCTCATACACCTGGTTGATAAACTTGCTATCACAAAGTCTCCACTCATCATCATTCCCCATCTTATCTAAATCTTCGCTACCATCAAAGTTCAATTGGATCAAATTACGCCACAAGAATCTCCATTTTGTGGAGAGAGTGCTTGTGGCCGCAGCATCTTTTATAGGCAATCAAGATAGTATCTTAACAAGAACATCATCTGGCATTTTGCTGATGAAATCAATCAAATTTGTTCCACAACACCCCTTAAATAAAAATAATAATAAATAAAAAAGTCATCAATAACCTTAACAGTTAAGAGTGAGTATTCACATACACGAAATGAACCACTAGACCTAATATATCGACTGTGTAATTTTCACACTAATGAAACCCTAAACGAAACATACATTAGAGATACACTCATCCCAAAATTCAGCTGTTAAATCACCTGAAATTCAGTTAAATTTTGTAATAGGAAACAACTATTGATGAGTAGATGAGTTTGCCGGATATGTCTGCATATCCGACCATCGGACATCTAAGTCCTCAAAATATTGTAAGTGGTTTTACAGGTGGATGCAAGGCGAGGATCTGAGTCAAGATCCGAGATAAGAGCTGGAGAAGTGGAATTAGAAGCCTATAAATACTCGAGATTAGATTTAGATTAGGGATACTTGTATCATTTCACTTTGATCACTTGTAACATTTTCAATCAATAATCATCATTTTTCTCTCTAAGCTCAGATCTCTCTCACTTTTGTCTAACCTTCCTGATTTGGCGGTAAAAGTGCTCCTGGTGACACTTTTTCCTTTTTCAGTGGCGCCATCCATTAGTTGACTGGATCCTTTGTGATAGAGTTTTTGAGTTAGAATCATGAATGATTTGGAGAAATCCTTTTCGGTATCAGCTTCGAGTGAAAAGATGAAGTCGATTTCTTCCTTTAAACAGAATTCAGGTTTTTCCGGTGATGATTCACCGGTGAAAACTACGTCGATATTTGCGGCTTCGTTTTTGGATTCCAAAGCTTCAAATCCGAAGAATGTCGATGAAACGCTAAAATCCGTGGGAAAAAATGATGCCGATAAGCAAGATATGGTGGTTTTTGGGGAAAAGACTGCGAAAAAAGTTGAAGATTCGCCGGTAAAGGAGTTGGATGATGTTGATTTATCGGAGTCTGACGTAGAATTTTTGCGAAGGAACAAGGATTTGTTGTTATTTTTGAAGCAACAGCGTCTCGAAGAGGAAGAAGATAATGATATCCAGCTTCAATTGGCGAAGTATAAAAGTAAGTATCAATCTCCGACGAAGGACGTGGTACGCGTGGCAAATGCGACAAAACCTCCGGTGAACGAGATGGTTGTTCCATACATGCCAGAATCTATGACGTCACAGTCAAAGTTTACTTCGTGGATAGCAGAAGCGACGTTCCCTCGCAAGTTGAAGATGCCTTCTACAGTCGGAAAGTATGGATGGTTGTCAGATCCGGATGATCATGTGTTTGAATTCTATTCAGCGGCAAGGTTGGAAAATTGGGCTGAAGAAACTTGGTGCCATATGTTTGTTCAAACGTTTACAGGCATAGCCAGAGTTTGGTTTGATGCACTTCCAGTTGGTGGAATTGTAAGTTTTGAAGATTTAAAAGGAAAATTTTTGCGGCAATTTAGTCAGCAGAAAAAATGTACGAGAGACCCAACGGAAGTGCACAACATCCGGCGTAGGGATCAAGAATCGATTGAAGATTTTATAGGCCGGTTCAATAGAGAGAGTATGAAAATTTCTGGGGCAGGTGATCAGTTGCGTATTTCAGGTTTTTGTCATGGAGTTAGATGCGCTCAGTTGGTTGAGAAGTTACATGAGGATCTTCCAAAGTCTATGGAAGTGTTGATGGATAAGGCTAGGGCCTATGTTCGTGGTAAAAATGCATGTGGAAGTTTTGTTCAGCAGGAAAATCGTAATTCACTTCCTCGGGGAGGATATGTAAAGTCGGATCAGGCTAATAGAAAATATGGTGGTCCAATAAGAGGAGGTGGAGGTTACTTCCAGAACAAGTGGGTTAGGCCCATTGGTTCTAGAGCAAGGTATGTTGGAAATCAGCCAAGGGGTGATTATTTTCCTGCAAGACATGATAAATTTGTGGAACTTATCAAGACGCCAAGTGAAATCTTGTCAACCGAGCGAGTGCAATTCCAGGCTCCTCCCAAAATAAAGTCTGCTCCTATGAAAAATCTTGACAAGTACTGTGATTTTCATCAAGATAGGGGTCACACAACTGATGCTTGTTGGGCATTGAAGAAGGAGATCGATAAAGCGGTACGGTCTGGGAAGTTGGGGCATTTGGTAAAAGTTTTGAAAGGCGTGGGTGCTGAACCGGCAAAAGTAATTCATATGGTAGGTATGAAGCGGTCGCAGCAGGGAAGCTTACAACATAAAAAAGTAAGTAAACAGGCTGATTGGCAATATCAGGAGATTACATTTCCTCCGCTCTTAAGGCAGATGGTAAGGGAGGAACCTGTGGTGGTAGTTGCTACAATAGCAAATTATGAAGTTAAAAGAGTGTATATTGATTGTGGAAGTGCTGTGGATATAATGTATGAGCAGTGTTTTCAGAAAATGGGTGTCGAAGTAAGACAAAAGATGGTTCCGTCACAAGTGCCTCTGATGGGCTTTTCGGGAGAAATGGTCAAACCCATGGGAGAAATTACTTTGCCAATGGTTATAGGAACAGGAGAACAGATTCGATCCTTGGAAGTTACGTTTCTGGTAGTCAGTGCGGCATCCTCTCATAACGTAATTTTAGGGAGACCGGTGTTGAGCCAGTTGGGAGCTGTCATATCAGTAACTCATGGGATGATAAGGTTTCCAACACCGACGGGGGTCGCATCTTTAACCTCTGATACATGTTTAAAGGTATACACTGTGCAGGTGCCAGAAGTAAAGAAGGAAGATAGAAGGGAGATGATGAAAAAGGATAAGTGGGCGATCAATTCAAAATACCCTGATCAACAGTTACAAATTGGTGACCAATTGTCAGAGGTGGCGAGGGCAAAGTTATATGATTTACTGGTTAAAAGTGTGGATGTTTTTGCATGGGAGCCTTCAGACATGACTGGCGTTCCGAGGCACCTGTCGGAACATAAGTTAGCTTTGTACCCAGGAAGTGTGCCATATCAACAAAGGAAGAGAGGGATGGATAATGAAAGGGCGCAAGTTGTGAAGGTCGAAGTGGATAAGTTGTTGGAAGCGAACATCCTTAGGGAAATTCAATTTTCAGATTGGGTGTCAAATCCCGTGTTAGTTAAAAAAAGTGACGGGTCGTGGAGGATGTGCATTGATTTCAAAAATGTAAATAATGTGTGCCCTAAAGATTGTTACCCACTACCGGAGATCGATTGGAAGGTTGATTCGGTCACTGGGTTTAAGTGGAAATGTTTTTTGGATGCATATAAAGGGTATCATCAGATACAAATGGCAGTGGAGGATGAGGATAAGACCACGTTTATTACAAGGGAAGGTCTGTTCTGTTATACTAAAATGCCTTTCGGTTTGAAAAACGCTGGGGCAACTTATCAGAGGTTGATGGATAAAACGTTTCAAGATCAGGTCGGACGAAATTTAGAGGCGTATGTGGATGATATAGTGATTAAGAGCAGAGAGGAGGATGGAATGTTTAGGGACATCGAGGAAACATTTGCGAAGTTGCGAAGTATAAATATGAAACTAAATCCAAAGAAATGTTCTTTTGGCATGCAGAGCGGAAAGTTTTTGGGAATGATGGTGTCTAATGAGGGGATTCGGGCGTGTCCGAAAAAAGTGGAAGCAATATTGCAGATGGAATCACCAACTTCAGTAAAGGATGTTCAGGTTTTGAATGGAAGGTTGGTTGCGTTGCATAGGTTTGTTGCCAAAGCCGCAGAAAGGTCTTTGCCTTTTATGAAAGTTTTGAAAGAATGTTTGGGAAAGGAAAATTTTCAGTGGACTCAAGAAGCGGAGGATGCATTTGCAGAGTTAAAGATAGTATTAACTATGTTACCAACTCTAACAGCTCCAATTGTGGGAGAAACATTGCAAATGTATATAGCAGCGACAGAAGGATCTGTGAGTGCGGTTCTTGTGGCTGAGAGGGCGCATGGTCAGATGCCGATTTACTATGTGAGTAAGGTGTTAAAAGATTATGAGAGGAGATACGTACCTATGGAGAGGTTAGTGTTGGCATTGGTTGTGGCTGCAAGACGTTTGCGAAGGTATTTTCAAGCGCATTGTGTGGAAGTATTAACGGCTTGTCCAATCAATCAAATTTTGCGCAGAGTAGAGATGTCGGGGAGAATGGTCAAATGGGCCGTGGAATTAGGGCAGTTTGACATACAGTTTAAACCAAGGGCTGCTGTGAAAGGGCAAGTGATTGCTGATTTTTTGGCTGAAATGCCTATGAGTCAGCAGGAGCCATTGGATGTGATGGATGTGGGAAAGATGTTGCTCTGGAAACTATTTACAGATGGGTCAACAGGAAGTGAAGGAGCGGGTGCAGGAATACTAATAGTGAGCCCAGAAGGCGATGAAATGACTTATGCTATAGGGTTTAATTTTGGAGTTTCAAATAACGAGGCTGAGTATGAGGCCGTATTGGCAGGTTTAAGAATGACGAAGGTGCTAGGGGCGCACGAGGTACAAGTGTGTACTGATTCATTGCTGATTGTCAAGCACATAAGTGGTGATTACGAAACTAAAAGCGCAGCGATGGCATTATATTTGGATCAGGTTAAAGTCTTGATGAAGGAATTCAGTAAATGTGAGGTTATACATATAACTCGGAGTCAAAATAAGAAAGCTGATGTGTTGAGTAAGTTGGCATCAACATCTTTCAAGCACTTGGGAAAGGAAATAAGAGTGGAAGTTCTGGAAGGGCCTTCGATATTAAAGAAGCAAGTTTCAGATGTGACAATGTCTGATTCAATATGGTACATGCCAATATACGAGTACATGATGACAGGGAAGTTACCGGAAGGGAAAGAAGAAGCGAGAAAGATAAAGGTTAAATCTTTGCAATATCAAATCCAAGGAGGAATATTATATAGGAAGACGTATGTGGGTCCTTTGTTGAAATGTTTGACCGAAGATGAAGCAGTTTATGTGATTCATGAGGTTCACAAGGGGATCTGTGGAAATCACATGGGACCTCGGATGATAGTTAACAAATTGATCCTGTTGGGTTATTATTGGCCCAATATGCATAAGTTTGCTAGTGACATAATTAAAAGGTGTGATGAGTGTCAGAGGTTTGCTCCGGTTAGCTTGAAAGCGAAGCATGAAATGGTGCCAATCGTGTCAGCTTGGCCATTTCAGAAATGGGGTATTGACATTGTTGGGCCATTTCCAGAAGCTGCGGGAAAAGTTAAGTTTTTAATTGTGGCTGTTGATTATTTTACTAAGTGGGTCGAAGCAAAAGCAGTTGCAAGCATCACTGGGGTACAAGTGAAGAAGTTTGTGTGGGAGTATATCATCTCAAGATTTGGGTTACCTTTATACATAATTTCCGATAATGGAAAACAGTTTGCTGATAACCCCTTTAAGGAATGGTGTGAAGAACTTGCTATAACACAAATTTTTGCATCTGTTGCGTATCCGCAGGCTAATGGGCAGGTTGAGCGAGTTAATAGGAATTTAGTTGAAGGCATAAAAGTACGATTGGATAAAACAGGAGGCGGATGGGTTGACGAGCTAACGCATGTGTTGTGGGCCTATAGGACAATGCCAAAAACTGCTAACGGGGAGACGCCTTTCAGTTTGACGTATGGTTCTGAGGCAGTAATTCCAGCAGAGGTGGGAGTTCCGACACAAAGGATGGCTGGGAAAGATAATAATGATGAAATGATAAGGGAAAACCTTGATATGTTAGAGGAAAGACCGGAAGTTGCGGCTATTAGAGAAGGGAAGTACAAAACTGCGATGGAGAAATATTATAACGCACATGCGAAGGTTTATTATTTTAAGGAGGGTGATTTGGTTTTACGAAATAATGATGTAAGTAGAGTGCTGAAGCAAGGAAAACTAACACCACAATGGGAAGGTCCATATAAAATCGTGGAGGTTTTAGGAAAAGGATCTTATGTACTTGAAGATGAGAGTGGAAAGGTTCTGCCAAGGTCGTGGAATGGAATTCACTTGCGTAAGTATCATGTGTGAGCAATCAAGTAGAAGATGATGCGGAGGTGGTTATCGAAATTGTTGTTTTTTATTTTTCAGCTCGTGTAATGGTGGCCATTTTTGAAATAAGATTGAGTATGTCTCAATGAGTAAACTTTGTGAATGTGAAAATTTTATATAGTTGGATACGTTCCGATTAAATTGCTTGAATATGATTCATACAAAGTTAGATATATTCTAATTAAAACCATTCGAATATGTTTCGTTTGAAAGGAGGATATGATCCAATGAATTAAGTCGGAAATGTTTCGCCCAAAATTAGTTTGGTCTAATTAGACTTGAAGTGAATATGTTTCGCTCTAAAAGTGGATATGTTCCAAAACGTGGATATGTTCCAAAATTGGATATGTTCCAAAATTGGGTATGTTCCAAAATTGGATGTGTTCCAAAAATGGATGTGTTCTAAATTGATTGACATTACTTGTATACGAGTAAGGTTTAAATTTAACTTTGCTACTGAAGTTCTTTTTCTTAAACGATTCGTACTCATGTGTCTGATCAACACATGAGTATGCTGCATTCATAAATTTTTTAAGCAAAGTTAAATAATGTAACATGAGATATTATAGTAAGAAACACATACGATTACCACAAGTCAAAATGTGCAAAATATCAAAGTTAATTGCCCTACACATACGGGCTTAGTAAGTTCATCCGCATGCAAGCGGGAATTGTTTAAAGAAGGCTGAAGTTTTTTCAAACACAAAAGGAAACAAGGGAGTACCATAGGTGATCATGCGGAACTGGAAGGTGCATTGTGTGACTTGGTAGCAGATTCAGGTTGGTCGGAACGGTGAGTTAGTTTGTCGCCAAGAATGATTTCTTGGATTGTTTCCAATGGGGCATCATGAAGGTCCGGGAGCTGCTTCAGAAATGGAATGCTCAGGTGTTTGAAGGCTTCAGTGGCTTCATGAAGTTTCTTGTTCGCATCCTTGTCAAATTCCTTCAATGCTCCAACAGAAGTTCCTGGCATTTTTGCATAATGAAACCCGAGGATCAAACCTTCATTAACTCCACATGCGTTCATCGCATTGTTGATATTTCCAACAGTGGACACCAAGTCAGGGTCTTTGAACAGCTTCTTCACAATGGCATCTATGCCTTCCTGGAGTAACCATGATTTGTCATATTGTAAGGTACGCTTTTCTTCTTCTAGTTCTTCAAGTTTTTTCTCCAAGGCTTTCCTTTCCTCTTCAAATTTATGGCGTTGTTGGGGTCAACGCATCTTTCAAGCCAGTAACCTCTAGTAATGCAAATAGGTTAAGGAAGAAGATTTAGTGGAATAATTTTAAGACGTAAATAAAAGAACAATGTAAAAATATAGGGTAGAGAAGATTAACCGGCAGAGGATGTTTGCAATTGATCATTGAGCAACTTCTTTTCCTGTGTTAAAGACTCGGTCTCCTTCAAAGCATCTAAGTTCTTTTTCTCAAGAGAAAGTTGTTGTTTCTTTAGCATGTCAACCATTGAGCGAGTCTCATTCAACGCAAGTTCCGCCAGGACCTTCTTTTGAGCCATATCATTTTTCGCCTTCATAAGAGCCATTTTGTCCTTTTCCAAACACTGAATTTTGCCTTGTATTGCTGGGGTTTGCATTTGAGCAATTTCGTTAGACAAATTGGCATTTTCAGCTCTGATCCATCGGTTGTAAAGCTCAGGTATGATTGACTGATTCTCAGCTTGAATAGCAGTAATATGGGAGGCTAAAACAGAAGGGGGAAGACCTTGAAGGAACTTTACATCATTAGGAGTGGAACTGTGCAAAAACATGTCTTTTGCAATTGCAGGATCTGTGAAACTGTCTTTGTTGCTTATGTTCCAATTGGGAAGGAACAGGTCACCTAAGTTGTATCCTGCGGTTCTTCTTGTTTTAACTTGTGCATATTCACTTTTCAACCACTCGATTTCATTCTGGGTAGAAGGAAGGAAGGTTGAGATACTGGAGGATGACAGGCTGCTTTGAGATGCTGGGAAGATTGTTCTAGTGCTAGGATGAGTAGGTGGTAAGATGGTATGGCTGGATGTGAGAGTGGTAGAGGGATTCTCTTCGGTAATCTCTAAGGTGGCTGGGGGTGATGTGGCAAAGTATTCATTCATAGTGATATCGTCACTAGAAATCATATATGACAAACTGGGCGGGCTGACAGGTGAAGATTTGAATTTTTCAAATTTAAAACTTACATCATCAGAAGGAGAAACAGCATCAGCCAGACGATCCATTTGTGTTTCGCTAGAGGGAGTGTTGTCATTTCCGGAAGGTGTGAGGTTCTGAACATTGTGTCGAGGAGAGCGCCGGGGAACATGATCTTCTTTTGTGATTTTTGGATCAGTTTTCTCACTTTGGACAATTACAGGGGGTGCATTGGCATCAACTGCTTTTTCGGTTTTCCTTGGTGCTTCTTTCTTGCTTCTTTTATTAGCAAGTGGTTCATCCTTCTTTGGGGATTCATGATGGCCTTTGGCAATATGTTTCCTTCTCTTGGTTGTAACAGTAGGTGGGTTTTGAGCAGAATCAGTTTCTTGGGTCTCAGATGGTGTTTTGTCAGTAGCAACGGTGCTGCTGGAAGTTGCGCCAGTTGGTTCCAAAGTAGGAGTTGCATCTGAGTGGCTAGTGGGAGATTCAAAAGTCAAAGACGAAAAGTCTCGCAGTTTCAGTACACCAGATAGATCCATCTCTAACAAAAAAGATAAAAACATAAGTTAGTATGTTATAAAGCAATAAAGAAAGAAGAAAATGGAATATGAAACTCACTAGCGCCTCCGTTAAAGAAGGAAGGTCGCAAGTGAGGGTTAGACCAGTGCGTGCTGATCTGTGCAGCAACCAGAATCTCTTCAGGAAGTTTGCGAACGGGGAATGAGAAGTGTCCTATAAGGGTAAAATGCTTTTGGTTGATGGTTTCTTTTTTGGGGGGATCATCGCGAATAGCGAATTTTGGGTCACGCCAGATCATGGTTGATGGAACACATGTGTTGTCAAGGTAGAAAAATTGGTTTTTCCAAAGACGGTTAGTGGCAGGTTTGCTGCTACAAATTGGGCTGAGTTCGCGACGTTTCTCAAATGTGTACCAGTTTCCGCCCATGGTTAAGCGATAAAAGGCACGAAACAGAGTAACGTTGGGGGTAATTCCAAGGGCTCGGCATGATAACTCAAAATGGTTTAAGATAGACAGGCCTGGTGGGTTGCATTGAGCAATATGAACCCCGAAATATTCTAGGGCTTCAAGAAGGAACGGGGTGAAAGGAATCCTGTAATTTGCTTGTTTAAAGAAGTCAAAATACAACCCTATTTTACCCTCAGGGAATGGGTAAATAGGTTTTTTGGAACCAGGCAGAGTAGGATGGAAATTTGAAGGAATGTGAAAGTCCTCGACGAAAGTATCAAGGACTTCTTGAGAAATTAGACAATAAGAAATGTCAAGATTGTGTTTTGTTGGAACCTTCTCAGGTTTTAGATTTTCAGAAGTGGCAGCCATTTTTGAAGTTTCAATTTTGGGTGCAGCGTCGAGATTGTCAGTCTCGGGGACTGGATTAGGGTTAGGCGATTCAGGGGAAGTAGACATTACAGAGAAGATAAAAGTAAAATTTTTTGAAAGAAGGAGAAGAGGTTATGGATGGAAAGAACTGACCTGCAGATTGTCGAAGAATGAAGAAGATGAAGTAGTAAACTTTTTAACCAGAGGAGAGTATAAGTAAGAAAGGGTGAAGGTAAAAGAGTTATAGGGGCTTGGGTTGCGTATTTAGAGGAGCAAGTTTAAATGAACAGGGACAGTTGATGGATGTGATATAAAGTATGGGACGATTGTACCGTACAAACAGATGAAGCCTTTTTTATTAGATGCGAAAGATGAATCGTTAAAATCAAACGGATAGGTGGAATTTTTTAAAATCACTTTTTTAAACGATAAGTCTATTAATCCTAAGCATTATACTTAATAGACTTGGGGACTTGATGAGTAGATGAGTTTGTCGGATATGTCTGCATATCCGACCATCGGACATCTAAGTCCTCAAAATATTGTAAGTGGTTTTACAGGTGGATGCAAGGCGAGGATCTGAGTCAAGATCCGAGATAAGAGCTGGAGAAGTGGAATTAGAAGCCTATAAATACTCGAGATTAGATTTAGATTAGGGATACTTGTATCATTTCACTTTGATCACTTGTAACATTTTCAATCAATAATCATCATTTTTCTCTCTAAGCTCAGATCTCTCTCACTTTTGTCTAACCTTCCTGATTTGGCGGTAAAAGTGCTCCTGGTGACACTTTTTCCTTTTTCAACTATCGTTATCGTTAGGTAAACAACTCTGATCACAATATATGGTTGCATGCATAAAGCAAATTTAAAATTAAGTTGAAATCAAAATGAAAGAGCAACAACAACACAATTAATTTGGCGAATGAAAGGTACCGATTGTATTCAAAAGGAGGGGGAGAGTGAAGAAATTACCTTCTTTCGAGTGGATCGAAGCTTTCTGAGTTTCATTTTGGGTGCCTGCTTAAAGACGATGGAGTTTGACACCGTGGTGCGGGGACGGTTTGATATGCGATTGCAACTGCCTTGACGATTTTCGGTTCAACGTTCAAACACATCATCATGACTCATGTTTTTATTTTTTGATGATAATTCCTATATTTTCTATGATTAATACAGAACTAATTACTATTTTTGGGTACTTGGGGGCTATACTTAATTATTATTTTTCTCTCTTTCCAACCCCACTCGGTGTTATAAAGGCCATTGAGGTCAAACATCGGTCTTTCTGTTAAAGAGGTGACGCGGGGGTCCGGAAAATTTCGTTGCATGGAGTAAGATGTTGGTGGACAAAAAAATTAGGTGGGATGGGAATTGGATTGCTCCGGGCTCTTAAATTGGCTCAACTTGTCAAGTGGATTTTTTCGTTTCAAGAATGAACCCATGTCCCTATGGGTTACTACTGTTAAAGCATTACATTACAAAAAAAAAAAAAATCCCTCCTCATGGCTACCCCTTAAAAAAATGATCAGTGGCCCTTGAAGTGGGATTTTAAAAGGATGCAAAGGTGTATAAGACTTGGGTCTTGACTTGTCACAATGGATCTGTTGTTCGGTGGCTAACGGGGAGCTCGGCCTCTTTTGAGAGGATAATTGGACGAGACATGCTTCGTTAAGATCCTTTTTTCCGGACATTTACGCCCTCGATCGTCACCACGGGTGCCATATTGTGAACAGATATCGTAGGATGGACGGTAGATGGCTTGTTGTTGGTGATTGGATGGAGGATGTGGGTATTAACCGGCTAGAGGAGTGGGCCACTTATGGTGGATGGGCGGATGCAATTGCTTTTAATCATTTTCAAGACAATTGGAAATTGAGTATTAAAAATCAAGTGGAGTTTGAAGTTCATTTAGTCCGCACGAAGCTGCTATCTCACCTTCTCCATGCTTTTGTTTTGGATTTCATGTGGGTTAATGATGTGCAAAAATCGATCTATAAAAATTACTAAACTTATCCTAGACCTGGACACACTAAATTAGACCCAATTAACCTAAAACTAGACCGACTCAACAAGCAAGCGAACGTATCGAATGTAGAATAGCTGTTGGTAAACCGAGGTCAAACCCTAGAGATACTAAAAAGACAAAATTAACTAAGAAAAATAAATTACTGATTAATTGATGAAAATTGGTTTTTGATTTGGAGGATTAATTAACTGAATAAATGAAATAAGCTAGAATTAACTACTTACTAAACTTACTAAAAATAAAAACTGCTAAAATTAGAAATTACTAAAAGTGGAAAGCAAACCAACAACTCCAAACTTAAAGCCGAAAACCAGATATGATACGAAATACCACCTAGACCTAGACTCCTAGTTAATGTTAACGACTTCCCTTGACTATGACAATTCCGATTGAATCAGGATCTAAATATACAACCTATAGAAAACCTACGAACCCCCGAAATCCTCTCCGGACGTAACTGATAAGAATCCTAACGGTTGGAAATGCTCACTGATTAGTTAGTTCACCTTGCAAGTTCATCCTAACCGATAACTCTAACGCTCGATCAATTGGTTCACCTTTTCAGTATATCCCAATTCAACTACCCTAACCGCCCTTGAACTTAATTTAAGGCACCTTAAGGCAATAGGAGTTACCTCTTGTTGGGTTGTATAACTAATTATCGATTTAAACACGAATACGCAGCGGATATAATCCTATGAATTAATCTAACTAACCGGATAGATAATGTGTACCTCTTTAGCTCGGCAAGAGAAGAGTTCATGAACCACACACAACTTCAAAGTATCATGACTAAGCTCTCTCACTCATACATCATCCATATCTTTCACAAATGAAAGACCAAACTATATACTAACCTAAAAATGGCAAACTAGTAAATAACCAACAACTAGTCTAGTGACAAAATAAATAATATTACAATAAATCATAAAGTCACTAATGCCATGCCTTCGGTTAATGAGAGTCTCGAGTCATAAACTTCACCGTGTTGTGCGAACGGTCAAACGGTAAGTGTACGTTGAGTTTCATCTAACCAAATCTCGAACTCGTCGAACTTGGAAATTCCCAACAGTTAGATAGATACATGTATATAGAAAAAAAGACATTGAATTACATATGTTTACAAATCGTCTGAACCTACTATAAATGTCCCTACTTTCAGTATCGTTATAATTTTTTTTATCCTAACCTGTTTATAAATATGTAACTGACATGCTGGTATGTATACACAGAAATAATTTGGTTTTATATCTCGTTTTTCAGGTTGACTTGTTTAATCCCTTCGATAAAAAAAAACTCCCATCAACCCACAAACCCACCAACCTTTTAGGATCATTCCACCCATTCAACCTATTTACAACTTGATTTAAACTCATTTACAACCCCATCCCATTTGGTACATTTAGAAAATTGGGGTATGCGTGTCGTGTTCGGGTTACAAGATACTAAGCGTGTCTAGGTACTGTGGCTAAGGTTGATGTTTTTAACATGTGTGTATGTATATACGGGTCATGTTCGACCTCATCATTTCAACACTAGTTATAAAGCGTTTAGAACTTAAATATATATTAAGACATAGCAAACATAACCGATATGGAAAATGTCATCAAAATTGGACAGGCCTGAGCTATTGAAGTGAACTCTAGTAGACTATCATCTTCTTCAGCCATCATTACCACTTTACCAGATTTAATTTCTTGACATTTGGAAGTTTGGGAATGGCATTAACATCTAAACCGTTCTGAAAAAAAAAAGAACAAGAAACCAGTCTCTGTGATATTTTAATTCAATGAAGGTTATAATATATACACACTAAAGGGAGAGAGCACATGATGACATTTGTCTGAACACATTATTTTCTAACCCTACACTAACTTCGCCAATATCAACTTCTTTAAGCTTTGGAAGATCATGGAGATGCAATTCAATTTCTAAACCAGAATATTTGAAAGATACAAGATCAAAACTGCATAAAGAGATGAATTCAAGCCCGGAACAGGACACTATTGTAAAGTTTTCAAGTTAATGTCCTGCCCACCAACAAGATTATGGCGTTCCAAAACCGAGTGATAGAAGTCTAGAACTTCAAGACGGGGAGAATTCTTTAAAATTTTATTTAGGGTACGTTCAGTCAAGGTGATACTCTTCAACAGGAGGCTTTTCAATGCCAACATCTCCTCAGCCATATCATGATATGGTGGTACGCTTACATTATAGTGTACCCAATGCTCATTAACGCTGTAACTTTTATCCCGTAAATCCAGTTCAAGTTTCTAAACTTTCTTTTCTAGAGCAAAACGAATCCAATCATCAATAAGATTGGCATGATATTCAATCAAACAGAAGAGAATGCGAAAAACTTGAACCCTTGGGTGGTTGTAACTCTCATTGACCTCATACACCTGGTTGATAAACTTGCTCTCATAAAGTCTCCACTCATCTTCATTCCCCATCTTATAGCTAAATCTTCACTACCAAATTACGCCACAAAAATATCCATCTTGTGAAGAGAGTGCTTGTGGCCGCAGCATCTTTTATAGGCAAACAAGATAGTATCATAACAAGAATATCATCTGGCATTTTGCTGATGAAATCAATCAAATTTGTTCCACAACCCCCCTTCACAATAAAAGGAAAAAAAAAAGAAAAAAAAAGAAGTTCATCGGAGTTTTGAAGTCTCAATTCTTTGTTACAACTTAGGGCTACGATAACAGCAGGTAATAGATTTCTCCTTTACACGATTTTATTTCACGTGTGTAGGAAACTAGGGTTCCTAATTAGAAATTTGATTTTGAGCGGTTTTCAATTGTTTTGTGGGTGGTTCGTGGTTCAGCTACTACATATCACTTTGAAACTGAAGTTATGCTTGGTTCCAGTAACATTATTGCAGGATTATAATAAAAAATAAACTCAAAATTTAGTCTCATTGTTGTATAACAGTCTACTAACTTACTGTTTTAAGGCTTGTTTTGAATCTGATCATGTGAATCATGTTATAACATAGTACATTGTTGTATAACATGGTACAAAACTTTAATTTAAGTAGTTTATATAGATTATACAGTGAATACACACATTAAATCAGGATGTATACATGTTATAAGGCAAGTATGTGACACATATGCACATGTTGTGTATATAGTTTAATGATACAATGATAATTGTGAAAATTTCAGGAACTTCATACAAACAAAAATCATGGCAAAGAAGAACGATAAGATGGATGAAAGGCTAACAAACGTATATGCTAGGAAATATAACAAAAGAGAAAGAAGAGACAGAAATGTTGATGCAGATAAGAATAAATCAGAAAATGTGGTACTAAGAAATATAATGTCTTTGGTTGGAGGTGATGTAAATCAAGAACACATAGATAGAAAAAAGGCAAAGTTGCAAGCTCGGAACACGGAAAAGAAGACAACGGCAAAAATTAATGAGAAAGAAACAACAAATGTGGAAATGCCTAAATATGATGTTGGTTCAAATGAAGGGAAGGACGGTGATGATATCCCATTAGTTAAGAGAATTATAAGTAATGTGGTGGATTCAATAAAAACAAAATATGGAGATGTGCATCAAGAAGAGAGCACACACATCAATATAAGTGATGCAAATTTGGAAGATAATGAAGCTGCAGATGGCGAGGAGAATGCAAACGATACACCAAAGGATGGCAAAAATGCAGGTACATTTATAAAAATTGCATATATGCATTATAAATATAAAATAATAATATTATTAATATAAACATAAAAAAATGGACAGGGTCAGAAAAAAGAAAGAATTTGATGAAGAGTTTATCTAAGATGGTTGAGCCAACAAGCAAAAAGAAAAACAATGAAGGTATATGTATATATTGTTTTCTATGTTTAAAACAAGTTAGAAAATATGTTGCATATATGCAACATATGTGTTTCAAAAAACTAATGTAATGCTATTTATTAAAAAAACAGAAGGCAGAGAGGTAATGAATAAGCCAACCAGAAGTCAAAGTAGAAAAAGGCTGTTACAAAATGATGATAATGATGATGAATTAGCTGAGAATGTCATAACAGGTACGCATCATATTTAAATGATTCAAATTCATGTCACATTATGCAACAAACTATCGATTTATAAATGGTAATCGATATTAAAAAAATATATCAGTTACTGAATGCAATGCAACAACAAATAAAGAGGTGAAAAGAAAAGTGCTGAAGAAGACCGTAAATGAAGATGTGTCAGGTATAAAAAATACTTAAATACATAATTATTTACAATTTTGCATATATGCACTAATAATTTGAGTGACAACAATCACAGAAAGAAGGTCCGGTAGGAAAATAACACAAAAAGATGTGCAAAAAGCTGATAAAGAGGTCGGAAAAGGGAAAGACACAATCAAGCAAAAAGCAAACAGATCCGATGTACGGTAAAAATTGATGGACGAAAGTGATTCTGAATGGGACGAGGATGAAGAAGAATCATCTGTCGAAGGTTAGAATATATATATATATATATATATATATATATATATATATATATATATATATATGCATCATATATTAGGTGCATATATGTAACATATTGATATCTGATGCATATTGCATATATGCACTATAAAACAGGTACATATATAGAATGTAAATTATATTGCATATGACATTGGTTCATATATGCATTA
>JBCNJP010000023.1:83004750-83023334 GCA_039602395.1 Deinandra increscens subsp. villosa | reverse complement strand
GAGGTAGCAGAGATTGAGCAGCAGCGGCAGCCCTGGTCTTATGTTTTGTGCCAGAGGCCCTTGAAGAATGAGCCTTGGGGGCAGACATGGGCTCAGCCTTCACAGTGGCCAGGACTTGGATGTCCTGTTCAGGTCCACCCAGCAGGAAAGCGTCTATTTCAACGTCTTCAAGGTTGATGGGAATAGCGGCAGCTGAAAGACAAAAACATGAAAAATCAACAAAATTCAAGAACAAAAGGCAGGATACCAGGAAACTTACAACTGGACATGCTGTGGGAAGAGAAGGAAGCAGCTTGGTGGGGATCAGCCTTAAATTCTCGGTCCTCCTCGGTGATGGTCAGGAATGTTTCAAATCTCTCAAATGCCCCTGGATTTGCAGGGTCGAATTGAACTCAAGCTGGGCACTGCAAAACAATAAAATCCAAGGTCAGTATTTGTACAACATATAATAAAATGAAAATCCTAATTCCTAATGCAGGTAAGAACCTACCATCTACTTTCCACCTAACCAGAATACCCATCCCTCTTGGGATGGTTGATCTCTTGACAAAGAAAAATGTCCCCTTCCACTGCCTCGTGAAACGAAGCTCGGGGAACCATTTGAACCTCCTTGTTCAAAGCCTTGAACAAAAACCGATTGCTACCATGGGACTTGAGTTCATAACCCAGGGCTAATTCAGATAACCCAACCAGAGAATCAAACTCCCTATTGAGACGGTCAAGGGTGCCCAGGATTCTCCATACGATGGGGAGGGTTTGGGCATAAGCAAGATCGGTGGCCTCAAAGAACTCGGCCAGAAGACCAGTGAAAGGAAAAGATAGGCCCATGGAGAAAGGTGTAAACAGGAAACAAACCCATGATTCAGAGCTAAAATCAAACCTAAGTCTTCTATCGAAGGGTCTGATTTCGGCAGTAGGGGAAGAAGACCCGACAACGACAATGCACTAATGTCAGCGTCGGTGAAGGTGCAGGTTTCTAATTCCTGACTCTGCAAGTAGTTTTGATCAAAGAAATCCTCGATCCCTGTCTTTTTAGCCAGAGTTTCTGACCGGATTTTCTTGCGAGTTATGATCGGAAAGAAAGAAAAGGAAGGGCTAGTAGGAGAAGATTACCTGGTCGGAGGAAGGAAGCCGGAGATCTTAACGTTAACCTCTGCTCTCGAAAAAGTTAATGGTGGAGAGAGGAGAGGTTAAAGTTGGTATTTAAGGAGAGTGGAAGTTGCAGAGGTGATGGGATACTACCCCCACGACGTGGCGTCATGGATGCTCGGTTAACAGCCACGATCAAAACAAACGTGGATTAGACCCTAATTTGAAATTTTCACAGCTGTAAGACTTGTCTACAACTTGCGAAAATTTGGGGGTAATTGTTATATCCTGAATTTTCAGCTGGTAATCCAGGGTACAGGTATAGGCTTAAGGCAGGATTGGCCCAGGAATTGTATGAACCAGAATTTAACAGGTAATGCTGAATAACCCTGAATGTATCAGAACTGAGGTAATGTCCCAGGATGTCATCGTAATTCAGGGAAGTTTATATTTATTTTATTTTTGTCATACATTATTATGACCCAGGATAAGTATAATCCAGGGTCACTGTTATTATACGAATGACCCAGCATGTGGAAACGACCCTGCATGCTAGGACATTGTTACTAATACATTTTGTGCCTATATCTGATCAAGGACAGGTTGACGAAGTCTACCAACGGTCGAATGGGATGAGCTGGAGACTTATTTCGCACGTGGTCAATAAATTGGTAGGGTGTGTTATCGCTACCCGGGGTTTTTATGCCGGCGGCGCCTTAGAGACATCTAAGGGCTAAGGGTTTTTCGCTAGTAAAACTCTCGGTGTTCTTACTTACATTTAAGGCTTCATTTGTGTTACTAAGTTTTTCAATCAATTTCGTGATCAAACTTACATTTTAACCCAGGATTTAGACTTTTGTTCCTGGAATTCAACTGTTGTCCCAGGATTTTTTCAAACAGTTTTCTTATCTTAATCCTAGGCACCAAACCTCACAATCTTATTTTGTTCAAATCTTGCTAAATTAGCTTAAGTAATTTTTAGCCAAAACAGCGACCATTATGGAGTATACTGATTCACTAGCTTGATCAGATGAGCCGACTTTAGCAGTTAGGCAGTAAATGAGTGTGTGCATCATCAGTTTCCACTTTCTCTCTAGTTGATTAATGTTTATACCTGATATTGTGGTAAGGCTTGTTCCTTTGTTCAATGAATTGATGGTTTTGAGGATCTCTGTTTTAGTTCGGGGTTGAGCAGGATTTTCTGGTGCTGTGAGGTCAGTAACTTGTCTGAAATCTTCTTTAGAAAACTGTAGGGTTGATGTGGATTGATCTTCGTTTTCAATGAGCGCTTTAATCCATACCTTGTGTCACACCCCGATGTTCCCGATTACATGGGCATGTGACGTCATGGGGTCATAGTCGTGGATACAAGGAACGACCTCTATCAGTTTTGTTTACGTTTAAAAACCAAGTATGTTATCAAAGTTGCAGCGGATTGTATAAAAGATAACATTGTCTTACAATACTGAAACGAGAACGTTACGATAAGAAATACGATTGTTCATGATGTATTTAGATAGTAAAAGGTGACCATGACTCCATTCCTAATGCAGGCCCTCTTGTTTGATAGACTTCCCATTTGCACACCGAGAGCGATCTTAGTTACCTGAGAAATACGTGAGTTTTGAAAGGGTCAACGTAATGTTGGTGAGTTCACATGTTTAGGACTCTACAAAAATGTATTTGTAAAACAGTTGATGATATACAAGATATTATAATGGTTTTACTCGTCATTGCATTGAACTATCTGTTCCTTGATTTCAAACACTAACAGATTTACCCACCTATGGTAACTTCCTCTAAGAAATACCAATGGCAAAGAATAACTGACATGTACCCCATGACTGTTACCGGTGAGTCACAATTGGAGCTACCAATTAGGGCAGGGTTGTCAACCCAAATAGATCTATTCACTAGTTATCATTTCTTTACAGGAACTAACTGAAATCAATTGATGGTGGGATTTGTAGCAATATGTTGTATAACAAACTACTATGAAGGGGTATGAAAGAACAGATAATCAATAAGGCGTAACAGTTGTACATAATATCAAGTAAAAATATTTATTTAATCATGATTTCTCCCCCCATAGTATTTAAACAAGTTTTAAAAGAAAGGGGCCGTGAGACTCACATGTTCCACTTGAATGATCGTGATAGCTGATACGAGCTGTATGTAACTGATGTACTAATATTGATAATAATAATAGACATGATTTAGTTCCTTGGTTTGGTTTGAATAACGTTTAGTTGCCCAAAGATCCCGGTCGAGTCTTGACAACTTATTCCCGTTTGTATGTTTGGAAAACCCGTTCATAACGTTTATTAGTTGAATAAATATTTAGACTTGCTATGATATTTAAAACAATAAACATGTGGATGGAAGTAAGTAATTATTAGTCGAATAATTATTCAAAGATTTGAAAGAATATATATATATACATATATATTTATTATAGATCTCAAATATTGTGATAAATAATATGTATTATTTACTCCGTTGTTTGATTTATATTTGGTCCTACGTTCGTAGTTATTGATAAATAACTACACGAATAAGTTACAAATTACTATTCAAATAATTGTTATAACTTGTGTGAGAAAAATCGATCGTTTAAGTTATTAAGGAAGTTAATAATTTTTTTATGGAACTTTGATGAAAATAAAGTTAGTTTATTATTTTCGATTTTAAAAGTATAGATATACTTGGTGAAAATAGAGGTTTTATTTTCCTTGAATTTGTGTCGTTGATTCGAAGTGTTTTTAATAACAGTAGGTACTTATTATTATAGTGACTTCGAGGACCTTGTAAGATAAGCTTTCTAACGATTTGATTTATATATAATCAAGACGTAAGTTTTAGTTAGATCTTTATGACGAGATACGATCGAAAGAGTTTCGGTCCGTCATGTTTGTTTAGTTAACTTCGTTCGATCGTTACAAATTTATATTTGTTATTTTTAAACAAAGATCTCTTGTTTATCCGGAACAAAACATTATAAATCTTTTATTAAACCTTTTTAATATATTTTTATCTTGTAAAAATGATTAATATTTTTAGAAAAATTCGTTAGGTTCCGCTTGTAAATAGGCTTCAAACCATTTCTTCGTGTCGTTCATTCCATCAACAAATCAAGTCATACAATGTAGTTTAGCTCGGTTTTAAGATTAATAACAAGCATAAGATCAAACTAGTTAGTTGACATCTTAGACTTAGTTTGTTTAGAATAAAAATGATATAAGTATAAGTTACCATTTCTTTATAGTTGTTAAGTGTTTTATTTACCACTTTGATCTTTATAAGTGTTTAGGAGTTCAAATGACCATTTTAGTTATGTACACCCATCTTATGGTTTTTAGGTAACCATAAAATTATAACCATTTCGTGAATCAATCTCGGATTTAGATACTTGTGGGTATACCATTCGGCTCATCACCCGGTTTTTCTAACCACAAGACCCACAGTGTGACAATATTAAGCTCCGAGAGCATCACATTGGAGTTCGATTCAAGAAATGTAAAAAAAGTAAGAAAGTTCATCATTTTATGTGGGTTTTTAACCCGGAATTCGAGTTTAATCATCAAGACTCAAATAGATCTTTCAGGTGAACTTTTAAATCAAAGAAAAGTAAAGGAAATGGGTTTTAGAAGCTTACGGCTAGCAAGCTAGTAGAAACGAAGGTGGTGATCGAAGGTGGCGGTAGTGGTGGTCGGTGTTGGTGGCGGTGATGGAATCCGATAATGATGATGGTGGTGGTGGTGGTGTTTGATGATGGCGATGATGGCGGTGGTGTTTGATGATGGTGATGATGGCTGTGGTGGTTGATGATGGCGATGATGGCGGTGGTGTTTGATGATGGTGATGATGGCGGTGGTGTTTGATGATGGCGGTCGGAGATAACGGTGGTCGTGGTGGTTCGAGCTCGGCAACGGGGAGGTGGCAGAGCACTCCAAGCGGCGGCAGCTGGGGTGGTGTGGCGTCGGCTCTGGGTGGCAGCAAGGGCTGCGGTGGCGGTGGCTCCTTGCCGGCGTCGAGAGAAGGGAGGAGGGTGGTGGCCGGTTGTGAAGAGAGGGTGGGGGTTTTGAAGTGGGGGTTGCGTTTGAAGATGATGAAGGAGGTATGGTGTAAATACTTTTACACATGTGATTACATCTTTTAACTAGATTTTGTTAACCATAGCTTGGTTAGTTGGTTAACCTAGGTTAGGACATAGGTTAGTTAGATATTTTGTGGGGTTTAGGTAATTAGGTGGTATTAGTTTTATAAAAACTAACAATTTCACCCGGATATTTTATAAAACTACAATATATAAAATATAGTGTTTCCATAAAATAATCACTAAAAAAGTTGATGGAAACTTTGAACAGGCTGAAAAATTACAAAACGGTTATTGGGCCGGTATAGTTCGTGTCAGGCCGGTATGCAGGGCTTTCTCCGATTTTCGCGCGGTTTGTTTCATTTTTCACCATAATTAGTCGGGATTGATACGTTTGAGTTTTATTTTGTCGGTTGACTCGCCGGGTCATGTTTTTGGGCTCGGTTTGTTCGTTTTGCGTTATTGGGCCATGTCGGGCCCAATTCGGTATACGGGCGATTCATACCGAATCGTCCTACCGCTTTGGTCGAGACAGGTTTCTAAATTAGTTACGAGGCTTCAATATTGTTAAACAATTATTGTTTTGGTTGTAAATTAATTATTTAGAAATTTTAGTTTTATTTATTTTATTTGCTCACGTACCGCTTTCAGAATATAAATAACTGTTTTGATCCGCTTCGAGCTCGAATATTTTATACTATTAAAACTAACTAGATTTTGAATAAAAAGTTCGCTCAAAGACCTTGTCGAGTGTTGGTGTGATTTCTCACGACACTATTTCGGTAAAATATGAAAGTCATTTTATATTCTCAATTTTTCTTGTTATTAAAGTTCCACCGATCTCGTGGTGAACTTTTGATTTTGTTATGGGTTTGTTCTTCCAGTACAAACGTGGAAATTTGTCAAGGGTGGACGTTTACGTGCATAATATATACTAATATTACTACTAGTTCACGTTAGGCACATGTATATACGTATATATATATAGTCAAAGTATAGGTTTGACCCGGTATTTTCGGACGGGTTGTCACACCTTGTTAGTTGCAGTTTCATTTTCCACTTTTATTGTTGACCAGACATTCATAAGAGCCTCTTTGCTGATTTCTTCATCTTTAGTGAGAACTGTCATGAGAGGCAAGTACCTCAATGCTTCTATGATGATCTGAACATCGCTTGAGTAAGCCGGTGGATTTAGATTTGCTCGCATATTGTTTTGCTCTATGTTGAATGTCTTCAATAAGGAGATTTGGGAGGATGAAACCATTTTTGATTGTTTGAAGAATTGCTTTGCTTGGTGAGGATTGTGATTTTGTGAACGGTGTTTGATTTTGGGTAGGGGTGTAAATGAGCATAGCCACTCGTGAGCTACTTGAGATCGACTCGATAAAAATCTCGAAACGAGCCGAGCCTTAACGAGCTCGAGCCGAGCTCGAGCTTTGAAATAGGGCTCGTTTAATAAACGAGCTCGAGCCCGAGCTTTACATATCGAGCTCGAGCCGGCTCGCGAGCCTAAACGAGCTGTTATTTATATAATTTTTATTTAATTTTTTAAATATATTTAAAAAATAATGATTATTATATATAAAATTATGATAAAATAAGTAAATAATATGTATTATTTTCTATATAAAAAGTATAATTCTAAATATATACAAATTTAATTATAAAAATATATAAAAAAATAATAATTAATAATAAACGAGCCGAGCCCGAGCCGAGCTCGAGCTTGAATAATTTTTCACGAGCCGAGCTCGAGCTTCGAAAATAAAGCTCGAATCGAGCCGAGCTCGAATCGAGCTCTGTTAAATTTAAACAAGCCGAGCTCGAGCCTAGACGAGTTCGGGCTCGGCTTGGCTCGTTTACATCCCTAATTTTGGGAATGAATGAGGGTTTTATAGCATGAGAGAGATTCTAGGGTTTTAACGGCTCTTTTTCACCGATTGGATTGACTGGGTGGTGAACTGGATGTCCGTTGGATCTTGATATTCCTCGTAACTGAAAAAGTTACCGACCTTTTTAATTGGAGCATTTGACGTCTTCATTGTCAGTTGGGGTTTCTTGATGAAGATTTGTTCTGCCCCCGAATTTGATGAGATCAAATGTGTTTTTCTTTTATCAACTCCAAATTTTTCAGACCCTTTCAGTGGTTCTTTGTCATTCCTTATTTCTTCTCCTTAAATTTTTCAGAACCTTTCAGTGGTTCTTTGTCATTCCTTCTTTCTTCTCCTTTCCCCCTTTTTTGTGTGTGTGAGTGATGGTATGTAAGAGATTTTTCATTTTTTTGTTTTATTCTAGCATTCATATTTCTGTACAGAACTACTTCGGAATTTCCGGAGTTGTTATGTATGACCAGTTTTTAGTGTGAATGATCAAGAGCATGTGTTTGATGGTCCTTTTTGTTGCATATTGACATTCCTGCTTTTGTCCAGAACTACTTTGGAAATTCTGGAGTACTTCTGTATGATTAGATCCTTAGTGATGAAGTATAGAATTTTTATGCAATTTTGACCTCTTCTTGCAACGTCCCCAAAAGATTATATTTCAACAACCTTTTTTTACAAAACTGACACCTAGTGCAGATCTTTATTTAAACATTAAGTTTAAGTAAAAGCATGTAGTTCTACAAGTACAGGATAAGATGATTCTGGTGGGTATAGGAGGATGTGCTCTGGCTTCAAGTTGAAGAGAAATGTTGTTATGAGAGATGGGTCTCAGGTTCTCATCATCTTCCTCTATAATGTCAATTGGAAGCCCAGTAATATGAAGACCAAGAAACCTTTGGGAGGGTAGGATTTGGGTGTGATATTCACGAGGAATTCCTTCCCATTGCTTGGCTTGGCAGATTATACTCGTCACAAAGCGAGGATACAGAATAACTCTCTTTCTACGGGCAGATAGATTCTTTTTCATGTTTTGTAAAAGATAGTGAGAGAAGTTCATGTTAAGGCCGTGAATCAGAGCATGCATGACCATTTGAGTATCATGGTCAGCAAGATGATGATTATTGACCTTGGATGAGAAGCAGAGTTGAATTTGAGTGAAGAAGAACTGCCAGATGGGGGGAAGATGGAATCTGTTGGCCTGTTCTTCGAGAAATTCTCCATTATACCCAATCTCAATGAAGGTTTCAATGACTTGGGCCCTGTTGAAGTGGGTGACCCCATTTTTGTCATTCAGACAGAGGGCAGAGTGAATGGAGTCCTCAGTGACTTCAAAGGTAAGTCGGTTCACTCGTGTTCTTATGGGGCTCCCTGGTAGGCTAGGGTCAAATCTTGCATTCACCCAAAATTCCCTCAGAAATTCATATCTGAAGGGAGTGTTTTGAGTGAGTGCAAGACCAATGGTGCAGGTTTGCTAGAAACCTCATCATTATGGTAAAGGTCAGCTGATGGTTAGATGTGTGAAGGCACAGATTGTGAGTTTGGTGAAGAGGGATTTCAAAGGCTTGTCTATCTAATAGAGCTTGAAAATCCATTTTCTGATGAGGGTTTGAATGAAGATTTGGTTTGTTTAGATGAGTACATGGATGAGTTGGGAGAGATATCCATATATTTGTAATCGGGAAGAGTTCAGAAGTCTGGAGATTTGGCAGTGAGACTTTTGGGTTTTGTCGGCTGCTTAGGCTCCTGACAGAGGTAGTTGGGACGATTTGTGAGAGGGAATTAACTCCCTTTTTCATCATTCTCCTAGTTAGAGCTATTATTACCCCTTTTAGATGCCTTAACTCACAAAGATATGCCTATTGCCTTTTAAAGTGATTTGATGGGTATCATTTCGCATCAGGAAGAGAAAGTCAAACCTTTTTTTAAAGAGTTACGAATGCCTTATTATTATTTTTTTATATAATAAATGAGAGAAAAACCAAAAGTAAAGAACTCCCCCTAGATATGTGCACGGTGGGAAGTTCTTGCCCCTCCCTTTTTTTATTTTGTTTTTGGAACCCAATTGTTTTTGGGTTTTTTGTTTGTTATTTTAGTGACTTCTTTTCTTTTTATTTTCGTAGATTTGGAAGATACACTCAAAGGGGTGTTAGAGTGCATTTGTTTTATGTCGAAGTGTCTTCCGATTAGTTTTACCATTTTATTGCACATGCAATGCTTGTAAATGGTACTTTCCCCAAAAATTTCAAGATTTTGACTTGAGGAGCTGGATGACTCAGATTTGGCTTTGTTAGAGTCATCAGGGTTGGTCTTGTTTTGACTCAGAGTTTCAAGAACTGGACTTTTGTTTTTGGAATTGTTGTCCAGTTGTGATTCATTTTGACTGCTACTTTTTACAAAGACAGTCTTGGAACCTTTAGTTCCTTGTATGTACCCGATTCCTTGTCCATAATTTCTTGGTGTGTTTGTCATTTTTTCAAGCTGATCATGGGCATTTATGAGACCATTTATTTTGTTCGTTTCCACGTGCAGTCTTTGGTATAGAGTTGCACGTTCAGTCTCATAGTGATCAATTTTGGCTTTATTGCTCAAGTTTTGTGTTTCTAGTTGCCTTAATCTTAACAATTCTTTTTCTCTATCCTCTTTTAGTTGATGAAGTTCAGACAGGAGAGAGTTAATTTCTTCTTCAAAAGTTTTAAACTTGTTTTCATTTAAAAGTTTGTTTCTTTCAGAATTTTCTTGAAGAACTTTATAGTTGACTGACATGTTATTGAATTGAAAGATTAGATGAGTGTGAGATGAGCTTACCTGCTTTTCATGTGAGATTTCAGATAGATCAGTTGAGAGAGATTCATCGTTTTTCATAAGACATTTGTTGGATTGACATTCTTCGTCTGATGATGACTCAGAGTCCCAGTTCTCAACTTAAGCCTTTAGTGCCTTTTCTTTCTGCATGGCTTGTTCATACTTCTTTTTGTAGTATGCAGCATCTTTGAGTCTTTTATTCTTGCATTCTGAAGCATAGTGTCCCATTGTTCCACATTTGAAGCATCTTATCTCACTCTTGTCAACTTCAGGTTTGTTGTGTTCAGATGACCGATTTCTGTTTTCTTCATTTTTAGAAAAAATGTTTTTGGTTGACCAGGAAGGATTCTTTTTTAATCTTCCAAATTGTTTGGTCAGTAGTGCCAGTGATTTTTCAAATGACTCATTTTCTGTCTCATACTCAGAATATTTATTTTCTGAGTCACTTAGTTCTTTTCGTTTTGAGTGGCTTGGCTCTTGTTTGATGTTTCTTTTTCTCTTTTCAAAGTAAAGGGCTAGTGGGTCCACTTTGGATTTTGAGATGTCCTGTATTTCAGACTCTTGAGAGTCTAGAATGCAGAAGAGATCATTAAGATTTTTTTCTTCTAAATCCAGGGTTGATTGAAGAGTCATGGTTAGACTTCTCTATTTATGAGGAAGACTTTTGATAAATTTGATGTTTGTTTCCTCATTAGATTTAGAAACATTGAACTTCCTTAGATTGTTTATTATTGTAGCAAAGCGATTGTAAGTGTTTAAAAGTGACTCGCTTGGAAGTGACTTGAAAGATTCATATTCAAGAAGCAATATGTTACCAAGCCGTCTTATTAGGGAATAACAAGAGCATCCATGAATACTCAAAGTTTCATATCCGAAGCGAGTTTTCAAGAAACCGCTCGAGTTTTAGCAAAAGCAGCTCTCCTGGGGCGTATCGATTGGTTGAAAGGCCTGAAAGAAAACGTTGTTCTGGGGGGGATGATACCTATTGGTAGCGGCTTCAAAACACCTTCAAGCAAACCTAACAACATTTCCTTTGAACTCAAAAAAAAGAATCTATTAGAGGGGGAAATGAAATATATTTTGTTCTACCATAGAAAATTATTTGATTCTTGCCTTTCAAAGAATTTCCATGATACACAAGAACTCTTTTGTTTCTTTTCATTTGATCCCCCCCCCCCCCTCAAAGAGTTTCTCAAGGGCATCCCATATGCCTTTGGCTGAGGTGTTACAGTCAACTTGACATAATATATCATAAGGAAGAGCTATGATAAGGACTGTCTTGGCTCTGTCCTCATTTATCCCCTTGGTTTTGTCCTCTTCACTCCATAATTTCCTTTCTTTAGAGTTGGTGCGAGCGGGCACACCGGCTGAGGTTTCCGTTTCTTTTATCTCAGCGAATAGAACTTCCCGAGTGGAAGTGGGAAAACATTACTATGGATTTCGTGACAAAACTTCCAAAGACTAGGAGCGGAAATGATGCCATATGGGTAGTCGTGGATCGCTTAACAAAATCTGCTCATTTCCTACCTATGGAGGAAACTTACAATGGAAAGCAACTAGCAAAACTGTTTGTAAACGAAATTATATCAAAACATGGAGTGCCAATATCTATAATCTCTGATAGAGATAATTATGGAAACTACTGAGAAGATTAGGGAAATCTATAAGAGACTTAAAATTGCTCAAGACCGACAAAAATGTTACACGGATCAACGTCGAAGATCGCTTGAGTTTGTCGAAGGAGACATGGTAATGTTGAAGATATCACCCTGGAAGGGTATAATTCGATTTAGCAAAAGAGGGAAATTAAGCCCACGATATATAGGACCCTTCAAGATAATATCAAGAGTGGGAGAAGTAGCTTATCAGCTCCAATTGCCAGAGGAACTTAGCGGAGTTCACGACGTGTTTCACGTATCAAATCTACGGAAATGTATGGTAGATGAAGCTCCCGCGGTTCCGTTAAAAGAAATCAAAATTGATAAAAAACTGAATTTTACGGAACAGCCTATTGAAATAGTGGAACGAATCACGAAGAAGTTACGTAAGAAGAAAATTCCAATGGTTAAAATCAAGTGGGATGCTAGACGCGGCCCCGAGTATACGTGGGAATCCGAAGTAGACATGAGAAGAACCCCCAATTATTCGATTAGTAACTAATGAATTCTGGGACGGAATTCTTTTAAGGAGGGGGGGGGGGGAGAGTGTAACCTTTGTGCCTAAACCATGATCCGAGCTGGAAATTATAAAAGAAAAATATTTAAAAGTTTCAAGTTCACAAATTGAGGCGGTACGCCTAGAAAGAGGATATCTCAGGCGGTACGCTACCCGTGTGTTAAACGGGTCGGGTTGCGGTACCCATCGGATCCCCGCCCATCCGCACCATAAAAATCGGGCGGTACGCCCCAAACCAAGTATTTTGGGGCGGTACGCTTCATTTCAATATCGTTAAAAACAAGGATTTTGGCCTTTATATGTACTACACTCATGAGTACTATCAGAATTCGGCCAAAGTACCTCTGTTACGACTTCCAGACCTCTGTTCCATCACTTCCAAGCTATGGGAGCCTAAGGGGAGAGCAAATCTTCAAGGGTAAGTCCTTTATTAAATCATTTTCTCCAAAATCACACAATTACATAGAGAAAGCCTAATTCACAGCTTTAATGCTTGTGAATGCAACTGTGCATGTGCAATTTGGGAGGATCAAAGTGTGTGGGAATTGAATTCAAGTGTAATCAAGGTAAGGATGTCTTGATTTTTGTATAAGAAAGTTATTTAGGGTTTCTTTGTCATCATACTCTCATAATGTGATCATGGATCATACATGCAGCCATACATCTGCATTAGAGAGCTTGATTGGAGGCCTAAGGAAGCAAAGAAATCATAAAAACCCCAATTATACAAGAATTCCTTCACAAGGTACAACCCATTAATGCATGCATGTTGATTTTCCTATATTTAGAAACATTGTAAGTAAGGACAACATGAACCCAGATTTGATCAGTGTTTCTAATAAGGAAATAGGTCTTTTGATCATGAGAATTCTTACTACAATGATATTTGTGAGAACCGAGGGTTAAAACCATAAAACTTACCATAATTGGAAAGTTCGGGAATTGGGGTTATGCTTTGGCAAAGGTTATAGACTACAAATGAACCACTGATAAATCCCTATAAGACATGCAACTGATCCAGCAGACGATTCTGACCCCAAAATGTCAAAATGTAAAAATGGCACTAAAAGACAAAATAGTCAGGCCAGATTTGGGTATACCGCCCAAATTCTGTCCATGCAGCGCGGTACGCCTATATTTTAAAAACAGTAACCGGATTAACAGATTATAGCGTATCGCCCAATTCTCTATTCCATAAAGCGGTACGCCTAAATCCGTAATTAGGAACTTAGATTGTCGAATGACGCGTACCGCCCAAATATATCTTATTCTGAGCGGTACGCCTATGAGGAAAAATGGCAGAATAATTGTCTTGATCTTAAGTTAACTAAAAACTTAGTTTGTTAACCTATAGTTCTGTACTCCATAATACTTTGAATCTGATATCATTAAGAGATATTTTAGCATTGTATATAACAAGAATATATACAATAATTCTGATAGGTTGCTAGAATCCGGAGATAGGATATTCTAGTTGAATCTCGGATTTCAGTCTGTGTTGAACTCTGTTTCTGACTTCATTACTGTGAGTCCTCTGACTTCCCTCATTTCATTTAACTGTTTGATATAACACTGTTCTGGTGTATCTGTTGTATCTGTTATGATTATCTGTCGAACACTGTGAGTCGGAATGCCCTGTGTGGGTCTTTAGAGACTTTCTGGTCATTAAGGTTGAGACCACTAGACATATAAGGGATTATAGTGGCCGTTATAGTTGAACGATCCATATTCATCCGGATCCTCTAGTATTAATTTATTAGGGGGAATATGTGCTTATATGTTGAATTTAAAAACTACTCGTAGAGGGTGTACGGCTATGCGCAACGTGCCCATAGAGTATCTGAGTGTTGACCTTGGGTGCGACATGATAAATTCATAATCATGTATGTGTTTGAAAACTGTTAATATGATGATGGTAGTTACGACTCACCAACAACGTATGTTGTTGACTCTGTGATTGACTTATGTTGCAGGTAAATAAGAGTAGGTGAGGACCTGATCTGACTTTGGATTATCCAGATGGTTGTTGTCACTAAGACTAGGGCTCTGTATAATAAACGTTTGACATTTGTTTCTGATTACCTGTTATGACTATGTTTCTCCTGGTACATATATATATATATATATATATATATATATATATATATATATATGTGTGTGTGTGTGTGTGTGTGTGTGTGTGTATCTCTTGTTTGTTCAGTCCTGGGTCAATCCGGTGGCTACCGATTCTATTAGGCCTGCTAAGAGGTGCCTAGTGCATCCTCATTCAGAGTTGGTCTAGGGTTTCACTGTGAGGAATGGATGTCCGATATATGTGTTTGTGTGTTTGTTATCTAGTTGGTGCCTTGGGAACTGATACGGACAACCGGTCCCACACCCTCCCCCGCACCTAGCAGGGGGCGGCGGAGGGGGTGTGACAAATGTGTTTTAAGAAAGCCTTAAGTTTATTTCACAATTGGTAAAGGTTTGGTAAATGTTTTGTTAACAAATCAAAATTAGGGTTTTCATAACGTTGTTTTGCCCAAATTGAGTAAACGGTTTGAATTAAGCTTTGATAATTTTAAAGCATATTATAATGGATAATACCCTAAGTCGGTTTCGAATAAAAATGAGTTTTGGGCAAGAAATGAGAAAAACGGGAAATTAGGGTTTTAAAATAAGATTATTTCATATAAAATAATCCGGAAGGTATGGGGTCTTGATTTTTGGTATAATACCATGTTTACATATATAATAAGTATATATGAAGTTAAAATGGATAAATATTAAAGTATTGAATATATCGATTTAATCGGATATTTAGAAGTTCGTGCGGACTAGAAGGGTAAGCGCCTGTACACTGGGGTTTCTGGCAAAGCGAGGGTGTGGCATAAATCCCAATTGGGAACTGGCATACCTCACTGGGCGATCCCAATGTTCAGATCATTGTGTCATTGTGTCAAAATGTTCAGAACATTGTGGTCATTGTGTCAAAAAGTATATATAGTGTTGCTATATAAAAAATTATATAAAAAAATTACTCTTTCGGTTTTTGACACCATATGACATAATGATCTGAATATTTTGGACACAATATGACACAATGATCTGAATATTTTGACACAATGACACAATAATCTGAACATTTTGATACAATCGAAAGAGTAATTTTTTTTTAATTTTATATATAACAACACTGTACGGGTTTTAAAGATAAAAAGCGCTCGTTTTATGGTTTAATTTTTTTTTAAATAATGTCGTATTTAAGAGTTATGAAGGTTTAAAAATAGGGAGAATTTGATAAAAAGTCAAAAATGTCCATCCATCTTTTATTTTCTTTAGCTTTTCTCTCTAATTTACCCGGGAAAACTTTGAGCCATAGATCTCTTCAATTAATTGAAGATCTAATTGCTATGATTCCTTCTTATCCTTCTTATCTAAAATAAACTTCTCACAATAATTTCACCCTAAAACAATATAAAAACTTAAAACAATAATATATAAAAAATTTAAAACTTAAAACATTAAAAAAAATGAAACGTTTTTTAAATAATTAAATTTGAAAAAAGTTATATCCATTAAGTTAAAAAAAAGAAGGTTTATTGGATTTTAATAATCCAAGTAATTCCCAATTGGCCGATAATAATCCTAATTATGAAATTTCCCTACAATAATCCCAATTATCTTGGTGTTGGAATTCATTGGACCGCCGTTAAAAATCCCCTAACCCCGTTAGTTGTCTGCTGACGTGGCATTTATGTTTTGTATTTAACCAACTTATTAAAATTGAGGAACTATTTTTGTAAAAACACAAGGAAAATTGGATTTTAATAATACAAGTTTTGTCTTGTTGGCGGATAATAATACGAGTTTTGAATTTTCCCCACAATAATACCAATTTTTAAGGTATTGGATTCTAATGATACGCCGTTAGTTTTTTACTAACGGTGTTAGTTTTTGTTGACTGGACTGGTGACGTGGCATGCCATGTGACATTTTTTAACCAGGTTTTTAGGCGAAGGACTAGTATTGTAATTTATTTAAAGATGAGGGGTGAAAAAAACCTAATCATCTTCTTCATCGTAACTCCCAGCCACCATCCTCTTCCATCCACCTGCCACCACCACCATCTCACTCTCCTCCGCCTCACCCCCACCACCATCTTGTGCCTTCACCATCCACCATCCACGGCGACTTCCGGCAGACCGCCCCGCTACCATCTCCGTGTCGTGTCATTGCAACCACCAGACCGCCCACCACCACCGGACCGCCACCATCTCCGTGTTACCACCACCACCAGACCACCACCATCTTCAGTTCGCTAACGGATTTTCAAAGTTGTTCGAAATCCTTGCAATATGGATCTTGTTAGGTTCGGAATTTGATTACGATCATAGTGGTGTTTTCAGATTAGATTTTGGTTGAGAATCGACAAAGATATGAACCTTTGAAGATTTCTAGATTTTGGTTGAGTTGGCCGGATTCACTTGCCGCCCGCGCGTGTCCAATCTGTGAAACATTTTTCTTTTTGAAAAATTGGATACCAGTCCCTCCTTTTTAAATAAATTACAATACTAGTCCCTCGCTTTAAAACCTTGTTAAAAAATGTCACATGGCATGCCACGTCACCAGTCCAGTCAGCAAAAACTAACACCGTTAGTAAAAAACTAACGGCGTATCATTAGAATCCAATACCTTGAAAACTGGTATTATTGTAGGGAAAATTCAAAACTCGTATTATTATCCGCCGAACAAGGCAAAACTTGTATTATTAAAATCCAATTTTCCAAAACACAATCATTAGTCATTTGTTCCATTTTAAGCCAAACACCCCCTCTAACTCTCTTTTCTCTGTCCGACGGAAGAAACAAGAGCTGCAACTCCGGTGTGAGTTCCGGCAAGCTCCGGCCATGGCCGATGGTGGTCCATTTCGCGATGCATGTCTGATCGACCCTCTCCTCTCTTCTGATTGAAGCTCAGCCGCCCTTTCCCCCTCCCCCCTTTGTCTTCTCAGTCTCGGCGGTTGGAGCAATGAACCAGAGGGCTTGCCGGAACTCGCGCTGTGAGCCGCCGCTGCTCCTATTTGGGGCTGTCGTGATGGTTGAGCAACATTTGTTGTCTGTGATTTCTGGATTTGGAAGCTAGGGTTTGTCTATTTGTTATGGATTTTGATTTGGCAGGTGGAAGGCAATATTGAAGAAATTCAATTCACAGAGATTATTGGTGGTCTCCACGGCGGTGCGATTTGACCTGCGCGTTTGATCCGAGAAATCATCTGCCCGATGAGCGACGACGGGAGGAGCAACGACGACGTAGGGTGGCGTTGTTGTTGCTGTGGGTCGGAGAAGAATGGTTGGCGTTGGTTGGAGGATGATGATGTAGCTTGATGGTGATCGATGGATGGAGAGGGTGGTTGGCGGTGGTAGTGGAGAAGAAGAAGAATGGTTGGCGGTAGTTGGAAGATGATGATGATGATCGAAGATTGATACAGATAGGTTAGATGGGTTTTTAGTGAAATTACAAATATAGGTCCCTTCAATTTAAAGAAATTACAAAAATAGTCCCTCATTTTTAATAAACTGATTAAAAAAACCATATAGAATGCCACGTCAGCAAACAATTAACGGGGTTAGGGGATTTTTAACGGCGGTCCAATGAATTCCAACACCAAGATAATTGGGATTATTGTAGGGAAATTTCATAATTGGGATTATTATCGACCAATTAGGAATAACTTGGATTATTAAAATCTAATAAACCAAAAAAATATAAAAAGTTAAAGAAATTAAAAAAGTTAAGTTTTAACAATCATATAAAATTTAAAAGGTTAAAACAACAATTTAAAAAGTTAAAACAATAATATATAAAAATTTGAAAGCTTAAAACATTAAAAAAATGAAACGTTTTTATAAATAATAAAATCCTAAAAAGTTCAATCCATTAAGTTAAAAAAAATATATAAAAAGTTAAAACAATTAAAAAATAAGTTTTAACAATAATATAAAATTTAAAAGGTTAAAACAACAATCTAAAAAGTTAAAACAATAATATATAAAAAATTTAAACCTTAAAACATTAAAAAAATATAAAAAAAAAACTTTATTTAATTTCATTTAATTTTCTTTTTTTTAAATCTAGCGCGAAATCCCCATATGTGGCGTGTGTGTATGGCGATAGTAAGAAAATTTCATTTTTTTTTTTTTGCAAAGCGCGAAATATTACTATATAACTCGAAATAAACATAAACAGAGTGAGTAGTCAGCGCGAAATTGACCAAAAAAATAACATGGCAAGCTGTCATTGGCTAGGCTATTGTGGTGAAAAGGAAAGTCAAAGGCTACTAAGGTGATTAAAGGGTGGTCCACGACCAGTGGTGATTTTCCCCTCTCTGCAATTGCATGAAGCTCGAGTCAACTGAGGGTTGAAAACAATGAGGGAGAACAAACTTTTCAAGCCATATTGGATGAGCTACAATCAGGATTCATAGCTACAATGAGTGAGGTTTTTCGTAGACAAGGAAGGTCGAGGATGGTTTAATGGCGGAGGCAAATGCACCATTC
>JBCNJP010000023.1:82983669-83004250 GCA_039602395.1 Deinandra increscens subsp. villosa | reverse complement strand
TGACATATATGTTACAAAAAGTGAATTTGAAATTCAAATTTGAAAATTTTCCATGCGTCAAGGTTTTCCAAAATTAGGGTTGGTTGGACTTTGTAGATGAAAAGCAGATGCAGATCTCTCTCAAAGAGGAGAATCTTATCTGGCTTACTGTCTTGAAGATGAAAAAGGAGGAGATTCCCTCATTTTATCAGCGATATTGAAGATTGCTTTTGATCAGAACCCTGCGTACCAAACCAAAGTAGAAAGGAGGAGATGATGTGCATCGATCACTTGTACATGATGCTCTATCACTTGTAAGCGTCTTAATTTTAAGACGCCTAAATTACGAAAATGCCATTTTGATCCATATGTATTATATAGTAGTATAGATTGCCACAATGTGCTTAAAATCAATTAATCAAGAAAGAAAATCATCAATTACACAAATTGGGTTCCAGGCGTATCGCCTAGAACGCCTAGAATGAACCTTTCTCCAAGCGATATGCTTGGAGAATCAGGCGTATCGCATACTTTGAGCTTTGCTCCAAGCGATACGCTTGGAGCCAAATTTCCAGGGTTAATGCCCTGTTCAGCCAGAATTTTTACTTGGCCACATTTTGGCTATTTACTCCAATATACCCAATTTGTCCATCATTCCACTTGGGTCTTTTTCTCCCTTACCAAAAACCCTAAAACCCCGTCATAACATGTTATTACACTATTTTTAACCACCCCATTTCGGGTTTAGTTGACAACTAAGTCCAATTATCATAATTAGCCAAATTCCAACCCGTTTGACCCATTAAGCCTCACTATCGAGTAAGGAGCTCTATTTATACAATACTAGGGCTATTTCTTTTCATTACCAATAAACAATAATTGTTTTGAATCACCATGTCATCCTACATTGTAACAATTTCACAATTGTTGCTCCGTAGAGCCATTTAACCTATTGACCCATTAACATGGGTTCCAACAAGGCATATAACCCTTTAACCATTTATCCATTCTTGGCTTCATGGTTCCAAAAACCATTCACCACCCGGTTAACATTGTAACTCGTTATCATTAACATAACAAATCAACACATAATTGTGGCTTCTATACACCATTTAGCATTCATGTATGTTTACCTACAAGGTTCAACATTACACATCTATGAGGTCATAATGTAACCTCGATTTCATTCATTATCAATTTCTTAGAGCTTGACTCTAATTGTTTGTCTACTTAGTTATATTTAACTTCTTGACTTGTCAAATTAACCAAGGCCATCATTTTTCTAAACAATATGCATTTCACATCTTTATAGCATCTATGAGTCAATAATAAGGTATGTAACATAGCATAGATGTTACCTCGTGAGCTTGAACAACTTTTACCCGGTTTACCGCATGTTTCTTCACCTTGGTTGCACAATCACTTCCACGAGTTTAGATATAGTTAAAGCCATCAAGAATCTTGAGTAACTCACCAAAATCGTAACTTATAGCTCTTTAATTGGGGATGTCGAAATTTTTAGGGCTAGGAGGTGAGGGTCGAAGTTTGGAGTTTGCAGGTGGGAGTCCAGATCCTTCCTAATTTCTTTTTTTTTTTAATTAAACCAAGATATGCTTAATTCCATTACTAGCCCCTCTAATTTGGTAATCTATTGAACTTCACCAAAACCTTCACATTTACATATTAAACCCCAAATATTTCATAATCATTCAAGTAGTCTTCATATGGTAGAATACAACTTTTACATATGTAACACACATAACGCAAGTTTAACCTAATTAACTATTTAGAATCTGGGATGTTACAACAAAGGAACAAAATATGTAATGAATATGTAAGAGACTATGGTGGCGTTTGGTTTGTGGAATTCAATGGAATTGGAATTGCAAAGTTTTTCTTTGACAGTTGTGTTTAGTTGGGTTATGGATAAATGTAAATTGAAATGAATTCATTTATGGCCATATAACTTTCCTTCATTTAACTGAAGGATTTCTAAGGAATGTTGAAATAATATTAAATTTCATTGATTAAAGAAATTCACTGTATTTCAAATTCTTTCTTTACCCAATCAAGAACAACTTTAAAAAGAAGAAAATATTAGTTCGAATTCCATTGAATTCCATGAACCAAACGGCATCTATGAATTAGAATCATGATTTCGCCCTGCTCTAGCCCCTTTCTGATGGAACAAAATATAAAACTTGACAAAGGAAGAGCAACAAGTTAATGAAAACCAATATCGAAGTCTATTTGGTAGACTCCTTGACTTGCAAACGATAAGACTGGACATCACATATGCAATGAATGTTCTAAAGCCAATTCATTAGCTACCCAAGGAAAAGTCATATGGAGGCTACCAATCACATACTAAGAATCTTGGATAAGGTATCTTGATTTCTAGAAAAAGAGGTACAAATCTCACTACTTATCGCGACTCTGACTGGCTTGGATGTCCTTCCACCAGAAGGTCCAGGCCTGGTTATGTCCTTTTGGGAGGTGCGCCTATATCATATAATTCAAAGAAACAATCAGTTGTCTCTTGCTCATCCGTCGAAGCTAAATATCGCACCATGGCTACAACAGTTAGTGAAATCATATGGATGAGGTGGCTTTTGAAAGAGTTAGGAAGGCCTCCTACCAGACTCACAAACATTTTTTGTGACAATCAGGTGACATGACAAATAGTCAACAATCACGGCTTTCATGAATGAACCAAACATGTTGAGATGGATTGTCACTTCGTTAAAGAACAGGTAGAATAATAGGAAATTCAACCAATGCAAATCGACACCATGTCAAAATAGCTGATGTTCTTACCAAGCAATTTGGAACACAACAATTTTGTTTGCTACTAGAGAAGTTGGACATTCAAGATCTTTATGCTCAAACGTGAGGGGACGTAATGAAGGAAATAATTATTCCATCGTCAATATTCCTTGGTCGATATCATTAACGCACTTCCTTAGATAGTTCTCTAACATTTGTTTGATCTCTTTATTTTATGACTACTGTGTAGTATATAGGAACTATCTGTTGTATTTGTTTCTGTGTAATCTTTTTCAATAAAGAAAAATCCTCTGACCAGAACAAAATAATAAAAAAATTTAAAAAGATAATTTCCGTGTACCTTGTGACCAAACCCAAACGATTTCAGTTCTCTCTTTCACCTTGGCACCATACGACTTCGGAATTCTCTTCATTGGTCACAATCTCACAACAGGACCTGGGGGGGGGGGGGGGGATTGTTAAATGTGCAGGTCTCCGAGCTCTAGCGTTTCTTCTTTCTTGTTAGGATCGGTCGCGCGAGGGGGGGGGGGGGAGGTAGTGATGACAATGAAACCCCCCTAAAAGGAATATCTGAAACCTATACACACATGAGATGGGTATGAGATCAGCTAATCAAGTATGGGACTAAGTACGAGATTACTTTTGAATTTTTTATGGGTATGGACGGGTATGAATTGATGATATACTCGTTTACCCGACCCGATTACCCGTTAACATATACTCGTTTACTTGATTATATACCGTAATGTTTTCCTTTGTTTTATTTATCTATTTTAAGTGTATACTATATTATATTATTTATCTTTTAGTTATACTTTTTTCATCTATAATACTAAGTTATTTGTTAAAGAAATTATTTATATGTTATTAACTTTATATATGTTTAGTTATTTGAGATATATTTGTTGTAATTATGATAAAATAAATTAATAGTTAGTCTACAGACACCTGACTGCGGGAGTATTAGGTTATATTTTTATTTATTTCTTAATTTGAAAGTTATACAATACACCCCCTTATTATTAAGTAATTTTTTCTGTTTTTTATATTTAAAAACTCAACAAGTCCCTTAACTATAAAAAGTTTTTGAAAATTTTAAAAACTTGCATACAGAAAAATTAAAATTAAAAATCTGGACCTGTAAAAAACCGGCCCGTTAAACCCAATTTTAAAGAGGTCGGTTTTTCGTTTAATTGGTTCCGGTTCAATTTTCAATTTTGAAGATAAAAAACTTGGCCTCGAAGAAAACCATAGCCTATATATAATCATCCCAAATTCCCAATCTCGACGTAAATTTGAAGCTTCAATCACTTCTGCTTGATTTTTCAACTCCAATCCTTCCAAAGATTTACGGACGCCATTATTTAACAGGTTTGATAGTTTATTGCGACTACGATCAATTTTATCTTCTTCTATGTTACCGTAGGCTTCTGCAATCGTATCTCAATCAAATCATCGGTGCTATGTCGTTCTTGGGACTTCTACGGATGATGAGATCTGATTTTTACGATTCGGATAGATTTAGGGTTAGGAATTTTGTTTTTATTCCGTGCTATTTGATGATTCTTGGATTTGGTTAGGGTTAGGGTTAGGGTTTGGGTTTGGGTTTGGGTTGGGGACGCTGCTGGATTATATTACAGATTGTCTTTTCGAAGATTCGGTTGAAGTTTATGACGAATGCTAGGTTTAATCGGTTTTCTCGAACAAGTGGATTATGAAACTTGTTGTTATGAAGCTTGGAAAAAGTGTTGATGACTTTTGGGGGTTCGATCCTGGACTGAGATAGACTTAGGTTTTTAGGAATTTTGTTTTTCTTTTCTGCTATGTGTTGATTCTTGGGTTATATTGCAAACTGGTGTTCAGAAGATTCGGTGGAAGTCTGTGATGAATGCTGAGGAGTTTTTTTTAGTTTTTCTGGAATATATGGATTCTGCAGTTGTTGTTCTGAAGCCTGATGATCATCAATTTTCTTGAAAAAAGTGTTGATGACTTTTGGGGGCTTCATCCTGGAATGAACCTGTGGATCAATCATGGAAGATTGATGTGATTCTGTTATGATATCTTCTTGTGTTCAAATGATTTTGTTCACGAGCGGAAACTAATCATAGGTGTCTATTTTATTTAGTATGGCAACTAAAGTGGCTAGAAGATTCCCGATGAAGACCGACACCTCAGTTTTTAAGAGACTCGGAAGGAGAAATCAAGAAAATATTGCAACAAATCATCAAGCAAACTCTGTGGTCTGCAAGTATTGGTTGCAAGGAAGATGCAACCGGAACCCATGTGGATTTTTTCACCCAGATCAAGCCAAACCAGATACTTCCAAGTCAGAATATGTTTGGAGGAATCCCAGCAGTAATAAATCTAAGAATTCGCCTCCCAAACCGAAGTTGATAAAGAACAAAGAGAATTGTAATCAGAATCAGATTGTCACGAAGATGGAACTAAAAACTGAAGAAAATGTTGGCCAAAGTAAAAGCATGGATAAGACTAAATCTGGCATCAAAGCCAATAAGTGCCACAATTTGCAGTCATGGTTTGGTGATAAAGGGCTTTCAATGGTTGCTGAATTGAAAGGTCATTCAAAGGTGTTAAAGCATACTGAGTTTTGTTGTTTTTTTGTTCATTAGTATTATTATTAGTTTTGGTATCAATATGAACCTGCTAATCAATCGACTTTTTCTATTTAGGATGTAACTGGGATTATCCTCCCGTCTGGATCAAATCATCTTTATAGTGGTAGCAAGGACAAATCTCTGAGAGTTTGGGATTGTAATAGTGGACAGGTCTGTTAATTGACTTCAATCTTTTTCCTTGTGAAACATAAGTTTTGAGTCACTTATGATATTCATGCTATCTTTTTGTGTTGGCAGTGTGGAAATGTAATTAACTTTGATGGCGAGTGTGGGACTTTTGTTGAAGAAGCTCCATGGATATTTGCTGGACTTCAGAATATGATTAAGGTAGATCTTGTGTATACTAATTTGTTCAACATATGTAATGGGTGTATTAGATCTTGTAGTTACTAATTGGAATTTTCGGATCTTGATTTTGGTAGGCATGGAATCTTGAAACTCAAACTGAAGTAACTATCCAAGCAAATGGTGGGATGGTTAACGCAATTACTATGTTTGAAGACCTTCTCTTTGCCGGGATGGAGGTGAAACTGAAACTTAGTCTTGGTGCTTTTATGTTTCCTTTACGAGTGGATTAGTCTGATCTCAAATGGGTTAAATGGGTAGAACTAAAAGTAAAAGATTAAAGTATCTGATCGACATCACAATTTGACTTTATTTTTTTGGTGTAGGATGGTACCATTTTATCATGGAAATCTACTTCTAAAACCAGTTTCTCTGAAGAAGCAACATCTTTGAAGGGCCACAGAGGATCTGTACTTTCACTCATAATAGGAGCTAAAATGCTCTTCTCTGGTTCTACTGATCACACTATACGAGTATGTTTCTGTAAACAATTTCTGTTATAAATACTTTACAATTCTGCCATCATTTTTACTTATTTTTGCTTCTTTTTATATATAGGTATGGGATCTTGAATCCCTAGAGTGTAAGCATGTTCTGAAGGGACATACGAGTGATGTGACAAGTGTTATATGCTGGGATCGATATCTATTTTCTGGTTCCTTGGACAAAACGATAAAGGCTTGGGGTGCCACCGAAAGTGGCAACATTGAGGAAGTTTATAAACATGATGTAGATGATGTAAGTTATTGTGGCATTTATGTGTTCCATTTTCTCTTTTGCGGGGTCCCAGAATCATTTGATTTGATGATTTTTTCTTGACTGTTGCAGGGTGTTGTTGCATTTTGTGGGATGCATGATGCAGAACAAAAGCCGATCTTGCTATGTTCATGCAAAGACAATGGTGTTCGCTTATATGATTTGCCCTCGTAAGTCCTTTTGCATCCATGCTTGTTTTAGCTTTGTGTCATTGGCTGTTACTAAATTCGGAAATATATCTTTTTCCTGTTCTCTTTGTATAGGTTTGCTGAAAGGGGTAGAATATTTTCAAAACACGATATTATAGCAATGGAAGTCTGTCCTGCGGGCCTCTTTTTTACTGGCGATACAACAGGGTCAGTCTCGGTTTGGAAACCAAATGAAGAATCTGTTAGCTCATCACAATGAAGTCAAAGGAGAGTGTACTTTTGATATGTTACTTGTAAATTTTATTATCAGTGAGACATGGTACCGAAATAACATTAATGGTGCCCCATGGTACCGAAATAACATTAATGGTGCCCCCATGGAGGGAGTAAATTGTAAATTGACAATTAGTTGAATGAATACCATTTTTTTTTCACCTGAGGATTAGTTTCATATTACTCTTGCCCTCTTGGTGTGAAGTATCATAAAGTACCCTTTTATTCCTAATGCTAAAATTTGAAGATCAGCTAGCTTAGGGCTTTTAAAGGATTTGTTAAAGAACCATGGCAAACTAACAGGCCTTTGTAGATACCACTAAGTAACCCACACACTAATAATTCATAGAATTTAACAGCCATTTGTAGATACCACTTAATAACCCACACTTAAATGATTTATAGAGATCTTTCTTCCATAAAGGTTTGAGAATGATTCAAAATTGCTACAGCTAAAGTTTACCTTGTTGGATTAAAGTGGGCTTGAAACAATAACTAAAAAAAAATAGAAAATTGTATGCACTTGAGAATGGCGCATTTGCCTCCGCCATTAAACCATCCTCGACCTCTTCCTCGTCTACGAAAAACTCCACAACCTCTTCCTATGAATCCCGATTGTAGCTCATCCACTTTGGCTGGAAAAGTGTGTGTTCTCCCTCATTGTTTTCAACCCTCGGTTGACTCGAGCTTCTGCAATTGCAAAGAGCCACGAGCTAGTAATGCGCATAGTGAACCAAAAGAGAGTTGTATGGTTAGTTAGTGGTGGAAAACTATTTAGCAGCTAGATGGGATCATATGGTAACTGCTACTGCTACTTACTGAAGAGTCCAGAGATTTGACAACTCTCCAATTTGATTAGCAGTTACCATGCCATTGCATCTAGCCCCTAAACTTCGAAGGACCTTTTGCACCCACTAAATGACAAGAAACATCTTCCCATACACTCTCTTATTTGAAGGACCTTGTTGCAGCCTTTGCAACTTTCCTGTCGGCACCAATGAATCGCCCTTGGTATTCTGTTCGTAACAACACATTCCATGCGTTTTTAGCCGTTGTAACAGCTGTTGTCCGTAAAAACGTATCATTACAGACTCTCTGTTCAATAAAAAGGGCTTTAACATCTTTCTTTCTTATCTACTTAAGTTGTCGTTGGTCTACACCTTCTACGTGAAGTCGTGAAACAAGTCTCCATATCATAGTAATGTCTTCATCCAGAAAGTACAAAATTCGTATCCTATCACTTTGAAAATGGGAGTTACGGATAGGACTGGATTGTGCATAGTGTTTGGCTCTCAATGTGGAACTTTATGATGTATGAACTAAGAAACAAATTTGTTGACAATCATTTGAGTACAAAGAAATGAAGAAAAACTGATATACATTCGAATTACTATTAGACTTTCTCCAATGGAGCATTTAGGAGGGTCTACTTATGATATGGAGAGTGGAGTTAGAGCTAAGAGAAAAGAGAGTGAGGGTAGATGAAGGATACAACATCTTTCCATTTTCATATATGACTCCTCCATTCTCTCAGCTTCATATGTGAGTAACCATATCTATCTTTTTCTCTCTTTCACTTCACCCAGACTTAAAAAATGAAAACACGAGGTCAAAATGAAAATAACATATATAATATAATAATAGGTAAAATGGATTTAAATAATCTCAAGTTTCATCAAATTGGTCGGTAATAATCTCAAATTTCATCAAATGGCCGGCAATAATCTCAAGTTTCATAAAAAAACTAATGTCGTTAAGTTTTTTAGTTAAGGATTTTTGTGGTAAAATAGGTTAAAAGTTGGACTCCATAGTAAAAATTTCATGACTTGAGATTATTGTCGGCCAATTGATTAAACTTGGAATTATGAAGAAGATACAGTTCACTCAACGATTGCCTTTGGGTTCCGAACTCCATATGGGGAAGGAGCGTTGTTGTTTGCAAGGTCTCGATTATTTACATGGACCCACTTTTCATTCAATTTGTGGGAATTTTCTAATCTATAAACCGTCCCTAACTAACGATCGGCTCATGTTTGAGGATGATGAATCACTTCGTGTCGACCTGTTGCCAATATGCTTACCACAGCTCTATTCCCGACTTGAAATCCATAACGGACAAGGGGGGAAAACGAAAGACCTTTTCTGGTCCCCTCTGAGCTGGGGGTGCTTGTGGAAGGGGTGTGCCACGACGAAACAAGGAAATGAAAGGCCGCTTTATTAAATCCATTTTACCTAATAAATACTATAAAACCACATTTTGTTTATTAAAACGTAACATTACATAAATTTAAAATAAAATTACATAATTAAAAATAAAGTTAAAACACATTAAATAAATAGAAAAATATTACATACTTGAAAATAAAATTAAAAAAAAAAGATTATAAACTCAGATTATATTTTTCGGCCACCTTGGCTTTAAGCGCCTCGACCACTATATGAATATTTTCTGAGAGGTGGGTCGTATCAGTCATCAAGATTTTTCATTCTCTCGCCTTTGAATTTTGTTCAACCTTTTTTTCTCAACTCAAGTTTTTTTTTTCCCGCTTCCATATAAGTGGCGTTGAAGGTATCTCAATTCGCCACCAACGAATTAGTTTTATCTGCCATTGATGAAAATGATGAGGCCTGGCGTCAACGACTCCTTTTGCTTTGTCCTTCTTGACGAGACGAGTCGTTGGACCGAAGAAGAGATCAGATTATCATCCTCTTGGATGTTGAGGTCGATGGTAGTTCGGGTGTCGAAGGCACTTGACATGTAATTGTTGTCCTTCGATGTCTTTGTGCGTTATGAACCACCGTCCACATCTTCAATCATTTCTGGCACCGTTGCCCATTTGGGTGATATTTGACAATGCGTCAAACTGAAAGATGAAATATTAGTCCTCTCGTTGGATCGGTATCGATCTTGAGCCCTCGTCAAAATGTCGATGTCGTTCCAACCGCTTTTTTCATTTGTTTAGAAAGTGGTTGTAGATACCGTAAAACTTTACAGTTCTCTTCCGCATCTCATGGACTTTTGACCAAAGCTGATGATGGGTATGGTAATCGGGATGCCCCATGCTCGAATGAAACTGTTTTGTACTACGACCTCAAAACGCAATGAATTTTTGTACGTTGCTAGTAACCTACCAAAAAGACAAAAAATAGAAGTTAATAATATAAAAAATAGAAGTTAATAAGAACAAAACAAATATAAGTTAAAATAAATAAATAAATATGATTTTTATTAAGACAAAAAATAGAAGTTAATAAAATAAAAAATAGAAGTTAATAAGAACAAAACAAATATAAGTTAATAAAAATAAATAAATATGATTTTTATTTACCAGATTCACAGAAACATCGATCCAAACCTGTGCTAACGCCTCATCTTCTCTTGACGTCCATTGTTTAGTAGTAATGATGAGGGGTGTGGTTTTGGTATAGGCAGTGGCGAAGCTTGAAAATATCAAGTGGGGGATCGGGATCTAAATTTTTTCTTCCTAACGCCAATTGGGGGGTCGAAACCGGTGTATATCGAAATTTTCTACACGAAAATTATATACCCCCTACATCGCAAAAAATTTTTTTGGGGGTCGGCCGCCCCTCCCCGCCCCTTAAATCTGCGCCACTGGGTATAGGTTGTGATTCGGGAAATGGTTGATAATCGGTAAAACTTTGAGTTTGTGAATAAAGTTGTTGGTTTTGTTACTGGAAATGTTGGATTTGTTGAAATTGTTGAAACCAAACCAAAATGTCGCTTCATTTATTAGTGCTATAAACCCGTCACTAGAAAACTGATCACGGAGCACTTGGACGGTTGTTATCCATTTTGAAGAAATTTTGTGTGTGTTTAAGCAGAATATACATAGAAACTAGAGAGATTTAGAAGAGTTTTGGTGTTGATGACGTATGTCCGGGTCGGATGACGTCACAAGGAGATGAACACACACATCTAACCCGAAACACTACACGAGCTACAAGTGTCGGCCCCGCAGCCTGCCGGCCGACAAGCAACACAGGAAAAGGAGTCGACCCTCACCAGGGTCGACACACAACGTGCGTCAAGGGCCGACCCTTAATGAGTCGACCAACCACCCGCTCAGCGTCGGCTAGACGACACATACGGTAGCCGACACTCGAGCACGACAAGTCCGAGATGGACACTACAAACCAATGCTCCCACAACGACAGGTCGGCGTATCGACACCCGACCTGACCACAAATTTAATGCGATTACTCAAAATATATACTGCATGAACTTGGCACAGTCTAAGACGCAGACCGCATACCTCCTTTGGGCAATTAGCATTAATGATGATACAAGACAAAGGTTGAGGGTTATAAATACACCCCAACCACCAGGTTACATTCATTCAATGCGCTTAGCCTCGACTTGATTACACTTAATCTCTCGAAACACATACTTATTCTCACGCCCGAGCTTGGTCGTAGGACACCCTGTCCTGCCCTCCAAGAACAACGGTGTTTCTTTGTTTTGCAGATCACAGTCAGGCCGAGACCCTTCTGACCGAAGGCTCACTGTTCCTCATCTTTGTAGTCGTCCTATCAGAGTAGTTCGTCCTAGGCTTCGACCTATCCAGCCACTCTCGGTAGCCCGATTCTACATTGGCGCCATCCGCACGGTCCTCAATACAATTTCCACGATGTCTGACATTCAAGAAGAACGAAACTTCGAAGAAGACTTTGTCACCCCAGACGGAAGAAATACTGCCGGATCATCTGGCGTCACCGATCCCCAAACTCTGACGCTCACACCAGAACTGGTGAGCCGAAACTTCCTACAGCTCCGACAGATGATGAACGAGCACGTAGCAGCCGGGAGAGCAAAGAGCATACGTGTACAGCTATCCTTTAACGACGAAAACCCCATCATCAATGATAAAATGCCGCCACCACCGGGGGGTGATGTTAACCAACCAAGACCGACAGCTGTCGTGACAGACAGCACAGCAGTGTCGACTCAGACATCGGGACCTATAGTGTCAGCACCAACCCCAGCCGTTGGAACAGGTCCCATACCGACACACAACACCTCAGGTCCAATACCGTTCCCATTCAACCAGCAACACTTGATGCCGTTCCCGGGCCACCAGTTTTACCCCTATCCACCGTTCATGAACCCATACGGAGCACCAGCTTACCAAATGCCCTTATATCCACCATATGGCATGCCACCACACCCATCGGGTCTGACACACATGGCAAACCAAAGCACAGGCCCTAGGCCACAGCTGAACGCCAGAGCTGACATCCCAGCGACAAGGGCAGAAGAACCAAAAGACGCCAGTGCCGATGATTTCTCTTTACCCTACATCCCAGAGGAGGAAAGCAAGTTCACTGAACGAATAGAGAGCTTCGAGTGCCCACAAAAGACAAAGCTGCTAAGCACAATAAAGACATACGATGGCAGCACCGACCCCGAGGACCACATACACGCCTTCAAATCGGCTGCAAGCATAGAAAAGTGGTCCATTCCCGTATGGTGCAAGATGTTTGTACAGACCCTCTCAGACCCAGCCAGACTCTAGTTCAATTCCCTCCCTGACGGTTCGATCGACAGCTATGTCCAGCTGAAACAGTTATTTTCCAAACACTTCGGCCAGCAGAAGAAGTGCACAAAGGACCCCATCGAGCTACACAACATCCGACAGGGGGACCAGGAGTCTCTCCGAACCTTCCTTGAAAGGTACAAAACTGAGTCTTTGACCATCGGCCACGCCGATGAGAGACATAAAATTTTAGCCTTTATCCATGGCTTAGGGACGAGACAATTGATTAAGGAGATGAGTGCCAGAGTACCTGTGACAATCCAGGAAGCTTTTGACCGGACCGAAGCCTTCATCCGAGGTGAAGAAGCAGCACAGCTCCGAGACAAGTCCTCTGTTGGACAACAGAGGTCACAAGGTCGACCACAACACAACAGGGACTCCCGGCGACCTTGGTAGTCGGGAGGAGATAGAGGAAACCGAGATGATCGTCGACACTCCGACTTTACACCTTACGAACGATCGTCTCCCTCTAATCAGAGGCACGATAAAAGGGAATACCCCAACCTAACAAAAACTCCCAAGGAGATCTTGCAGACAGAAGATGCCAGTCGGCAATTTGGCAAACCACGTACAATGGGCTCCAACACGGCTAACCGAAATATGGCCAAGTATTGTGATTTCCACCTCGACAGAGGTCATGATACAGACGAGTGCCATCAGTTGAAGAAGGAGATAAACCATCCAGTAAAAACAGGGCAGCTGGCACACCTGTTGAAAGAACTCAAGGAACAAAAGAACAAGAAAGAGAAGGAAAATGACAACACCCCGATCCTAATGACACGCTTCTCGTAGCAAGAAGCCCAAGCTCAGAAGAGAGAGTTGGGCCAACAAACCAATTCTTTTCCGGCGCTGGACACGGCTGTGCCAACACTCGATGGAGGAAGCGCTTCGGACATAATGTAAAAAGCATGCTTTCATAAGCTACCAATCAAGGTACAACAACAGCTCCGACCCTCGCAGACATCGTTGGTCGGCTTCAGTGGCGACATGGTTTTCCCTGAGGGAGAAATTACCCTACCAGTAACCTTATCCGAGGGGTCGTACATAAGAACCGAGGAAGTAACCTTTCTCATGGTCAACCGACCGTCGCGATATAATATCCTCTTCGGTCGACCAGCGATCTACCAATTCGGATGTGTCGTTTCCACGGCACACAGACTGATGAAGTTTCCAACAAGAACCGGCATAGCAACTGTCCGATCCACTCTATCTGACTGTCACCTCACAGCCGATGTCACAGAGGAAGCAGCTCATAATAAGTGGAAAGTAAATGAGGAATATCCTGACCAACTCGTCACTATCGGTCCTGAACTGTCCAATCCGACGCGCGAGAAATTGTACAACCTGATACGCAACAACACGGATGTATTCGCCTGGACACCGGCCGACATGACATGCGTGCCAAGAGAAATCACTGAACATCTCTTAAAGGTCGATCCAAAACAACGACCGATCGCCCAGGCAAAAAGAGGCATGGGTCGAGACCGAAGCAAGGCAGTATGCGAGGAGGTAACGAAGTTAGTGAGAGCAGGGATCATGCGGGAAGTCAAGTGGCATACATGGATCGCCAATCTAGTCATGGTGGCCAAGTCTGATGGCTCATGGAGAATGTGCGTCGACCTTACCAACCTCAATAGTGCATGCCCAAAAGATTGCTACCCTCTGCCGGCCATAGATGCAAAAGTAGATGTCCTGTCAGGTTATACCTACAAGTGTTTCCTCGATGCGTACAAAGGCTACCACCAGATCAAGATGGCACGACATGTTGAAGAAAAAACCGCCTTCCATACCGACAAGGGTATTTTCTGTTACCGAAAGATGCCAATCGGTTAAAAAGATGCCAGAGCTACATACCAAAGATTGATCGACCAAGTCTTCGACCCACAGATCGGCCGAAACATGGAAGCCTATGTAGACGACCTGGTCATCAAGAGTAAGACAGAAGAAACTATGATCAGTGACATCGAAGAAACATTTGGGCGTCTCCGGGCTGTCAATATGAAGCTCAACCCAGCAAAATGTTCCTTCGGAATGAAACAGGGCAAATTCTTAGGACACATAGTCACCGACCACAACATCATGGCTAACCCTGAAAAGATCAAAGCCATCATGCAGATGAAGGCACCGCAGTGTCTGAAAGAGCTTTAATGCTTAAATGGTCGACTAGCTTCCCTACATCGTCTCATCTCCAAGTCACCAGAAAAATCGATGCCCTTCTTCCGAACCTTAAAGCAAGCCACCGACAAGAAACAGTTCTCACACCAGTAACCGCGCCGGCAATAGGCGAAGAGGTGGTCCTCTACCTCTCTGTCGGCACCGAGACCATAAGCTCAGTCCTGTGCACAGAGAGGGCCGACCAGCAAGTTCCAGTCTACTTCGTGAGCCGCGCAATAAAAGATCTTGAAACCAGGTACACTAAAATTGAAAAAATATTATTAGCGCTAATCCACACTGCTCGATGCCTACGCCGATACTTTCAGGCTTACGGGATAACAGTGCTCACGAACTACCCTCTTCGGGAGGTAATCCAAAGACTGGTAACATCAGGCCGATTCACGAAGTGGGCTATCGAACTCGGCGAACATGAGTTACACTTCAAGCCGCGAACGGCAATCAAAGGGCAGGTTCTAGTTGATTTCATAACAGAACTGCAGGTCGATCTCAGGGCCGACAAGCCGACAACCGATGACTATACACCACCTCCACCAGTAATTGGCACATATGTCTGGACCCTCTACACAGACGGAGCAAAGAACAACGAAGGTTCAGGTGCTGGCTTGGTCTTGATCGACCTACATGGAGTCGAAGTAACTTATGCCATTCGACTCGACTTCCCAAGCACAAACAACGAGGCCGAGTAAGAGGCATTATTGGCAGGGTTACAATTGGCAAAAAAGATGAATGTAAAAAAGCTGGTTGCGCGAGTCGACTCATTACTGGTAACAAACCAGGTAAATGGTGATTTTGAAATACGGGGCGAGGCAATGCAAAATATGCCAACAAAATAAAGGAACTAACTTCCCAGTTCGAAGGATTTGAGATCACCCAAATCCCAAGAAGTCAGAACAAGAAAGCCGACGCGCTGAGCAAGATTGCATCTCTCGCATTCGCCCACGTAACAAAACAGGTGCCGGTCAAAATCATCCATAGTCGGACCGACGAGATCAAGGAGGTACTCGAAACCGACACAATAGTCCCCAACAGTTGGATAACACCAATTCGAGATTACTTACTACAAGGTACCCTCCCCGAATCCTCACTAGAAGCAGCAAAGCTGAAGGCTCAGGCTCAGCAATACACAGTTCACAATGACAAACTCTACAAGAAATCATACCTACAGCTGCTGCTAACGTGTCTGACACCAGAGGAAGTCAAATATATCATAAGAGAAATTCATGAAGGAATATGCGGCACACACTCCGGCCCTTGGTCCATAGTAACCAGGATGATGACAATGGGTTATTACTGGCGGACGATGTACACCGACACCGAGAAAGAAATACAAAAGTGCCGAGGCTACCAAATGCATGCAAGTGTGTAGCGTGTACCAAAACACAACCTCATACCAGTAACATCCCCATGGCCCTTCTACAAAAGGGGCATCGATATCGTCGGACCTTTCCCAGAAGCGCCAGGCCGAATCAAGTTCCTCATAGTCGCGGTGGACTACTTCACCAAATGGCCAAAGGTAAAGGTTGTCGCCACAATTACCGGCAAACAAGTTATCAACTTTGTCTGGGAACAAATAGTGTGTCGGTATGGTTTGCAAGGAAAGATAGTGTCCGACAACGGAAAGCAGTTCGCCGACAACCCGTTCAAAACATGGTGTCAGGAGTTGCAAATCACACAAGTGTTCACCTCGGTCGCACACCCACAATCACACGGCCAGGTCGAACGGACGAACAGATCCATCGTCTCGGGTATCAAAACCAGGCTCGACGAACAGGGGAAGAACTGGCTCAACGAATTGCCAAATGTCTTATGGGCCATACGCACCACCGAGCGGACAAGTCACGGACACACTCCTTACAGCTTAACCTTCGGCTCCGAAGCTGTCATACCAGCAGAAACTGGCATGCCGACATACTGAACAGAGAACGTCTCGGAACTCACCAGTGACTCAGAATTACTGGTCAACCTAGCTTTAACGCAAGAACGTCGAGACATGGCCGCAATCAACGAAGCAAGATACAAAAATCAAATGGAATAATACTACAATCAAAAGGTCCGGGAAATCACTTTCCGACCTGGAGATTATGTTTTCTGACACAATGAAGCAAGCAGATAGGAGAGCCAAGGAAAATTGGGACCAACTTGGGAAGGTCCTTACCAAGTCAGTGAAGCACACGCCAAGGGATCTTACAAATTGGTAACCATGGAAGGAAAAGCCGTTCCCCAACACTGGAACGCAATGCAACTCAAAAGATGCTACTTGTAAAAATGAATTATCTCTTATCTGACATATGTACCTTAACAGGATTTCTACATATCCCATTTTAATGAAAGTCGACACAGAACTTTTTTATTTTATGTCTCCTTAAACAAATAATTGCATCTCACTATAATTGTTCGAACCGACTGGCTAATGTCGGCTAGATTACAAGTAGATCACATATTACATGATTTATAGACTCATATCAGTCATATCGGTTACACACAACCATGACGAGATTTAGCTAACTTCATAACAAGGCCGAAAGACCCTTGTAGCGGTCGCTTCATGGGGGGCAACCGTGTCGGTCGACCACAATCAGTAACCGACCGGCCCAACACTCACCCCATAAGCGACAACCCTCGTAAGATGGTTATCCATACCGGGCTATATAGAGAAACACCCCGTCGTTCATCTCTCACAGCTCTCATTAGTGGGTGACCGACACGCTCCCAAGCCTTCCAGTCGGCCTGTTAACAACCGACACATGGAACATTGGGCATAGATCGGACCACATAGACCGAAAGACTTCGGTCGAACCTAGGTATAAAAGCGCAAAGACATGTTTTAATTAACAATCATTGGACAATACATCTGTAACAAATTTAGCAAAAACATAAGACTAAATACATTCAATACCGACACACCCGTATCACACGCAATTGAGGTCGATAATAAGAACATTGACGAATGTTCGCTCACTCCCTCACCTTTATTTAATCACTCAAACATTGAGTTCGATAAACCGACACCATACATTCACACTCGGTCATCATAACGATAAAGCCGACACGATGAATAACACATACCCGATCATACACATTTCTTCCTATTATTACTTATTGTAGGTACTTTGAAATCAACATGACAGTGTATGTAATATAAACATTTTCCATTAACATAAAGCCGACAGGCATTACAATACTACCCAATCGGGTGAAAAGAAAAAAACAACATAATAAAACCCTATCTACACAGGGTCGGTACTTGCGGAAGCATTCGGCCCAACATGAGCTGAAATTGCGCCAAAAGGTGCCTCGGCCGGATAATCGACCTCGGGGTCGACAGCCTGAAATTCTGCCCGAGTCTTGTTCAAACACTCGGACAAACTGTCCAGATATTTGTACTTAAGCTGGGCATACTCATCGGCCGCCTCCTTCAGTTGCACATCGGAGTCGGGCCTATAGTACTTGCCCTCAGCCATAGGCTTCACAGCAGCATCATGTTCAAACCCGGCCACAAAACCCAGATGAGCTCCTCGTTTCATAACAGCGCTCTGAAGTTTACCAAGCCTTACCTTAAAAGGCCGACTACCAAGCAGTCAACCGATAATAAACATCGGTCTCTCCTCGATAAACCACTATCGGTCATCACCCAGGTCCTTCGCCTGGCTTTGAGCACCCCTATACAGATCCGAAAGTCGATCCTTCTCAATCTTCAGTTTTTCAAGATCAGCAGTTAACCCCTTCACCTCGGCGCAACGCTTCCAAAGATCACCAAGGGTGACCTCATGCTCCCTCGCCGACGCCTGGAGGGCAGCAAGAGCTTCGGCATCAGCCTGCCTCCCAGCCCTGAGATCGGAAACCTCTTTCTCTAAGGCCGAGACCTTATCGAGATCAACTTTGGCGTATGTTATCCTCAGGTCACCGATCTCCTTCTTCAACTTCCCAACTTCGGCCCTCTTGGCCGCAAAGCGAGACTTCAGGCTAGCCAAGCTCTTCTCCAACCTGGCATTGCGCCGAACCATGCCTATGCCGGCAACATAAGCACGAGTAAACTTAAACGTCGCCCTCCGGCGAGCCTCTTCTGGAGTCTCCTTGTCAAGATCGACAAGAGCACCCGCCGGGATACTCAGACGGGCGAACTCTCGGCACAGTCTGGTAGAATCAAGCCGAAAGCCGTTGGTTATCTGCCATTCCGGCGCAAACACTTGAATAGCAGTATCGGGGTCGACCTCTTGCACGGACGATGAAGCAAAATCACTGTCATCCACAACGTAATGATCAGCCTTCAGCTCTGAAGAACGGGCATACTGCCTTAGTTGGTCGAGAACAGTCGTTCGACCAGTGTCAGTAAATTGAGACCCCCTGGCCTGCAAGTCAAAGACATAACTGTTAAAATCATCAGACAGCCGAGAACCATACAGAGGAGAGGGAGAGATACTTACACTAGCTGCAGCATTGTCGGCCTGTTTCTTTCTCTTATTCGTAAGAGAAATCTCCCCCTCCTCTGCCTCCTCCTTATCTCCATCACCTAAGGACAGAATGTCGACCTCCGAATCCGAAGCCTCGTCGCGAAGCTTGGACGATTGTTTCCCGGTCGACGCCCCTCTACGCACTGCCACATGCTTTTGCTGGCGGCTACTCTCGGTCCCCTAGGTCCCGGTCTCGACATCAAAAACGTTTCTTTTCCGGGTAACTTTATCTTTCTTCGTCTTGCTAGTCTCTTCGTCGGCAAGAACATTAGTCTCACCACTAAAAGCAGACCCAATCAACGTCCTGGTACCGTCGGAAATGGTGAAGTTCTCATACCGACGCCCAGAAGTCTTGTCGACAGGACCCCTTTCGCCTTGGCCCAAAGGCTTGCTCCCTTGAACGACATCAGACGGGTCGTCCAAAGTAATGAAATCCAGAACATCGATATCTGCACAAGAAAATAAACAAGGTTAGTAAAAATAACAAGAAGGACACCGACATCAGTTAAAGAAAAAGCCGACAGGGCATTACCCCGACCCTTAAGAGTAAAACACGGTTTCTCTGTCCTCGACAACCAGTTGCGGCTCAAACCAGACAATATCAATACCCTCTCAGGGTACTTCCTCAAAGGAAGACTAAACGCCGTCAACCGCCTCACCGTCTCTAAATCAAATTCTAACTCCGGACGCTTCCCCTTCTTTACCTTGGTCGACTTCCAAGGGAGGCCGACACCCATAATCTTATCAGAAACAAAGAAAAATTTATCTTTAAAGTCCTTCAAGTTCGTCGGCAACCAACCCAGATAACACGGGCTGACAGACTCATCCTCGTACCTCTCCCGACGCTGTTCGAAACAAAACCAATCCCTATGATGGTTTATCCTGTAAAACTGGTGGAAAACACTAGAAGTCGGCTCTCTACCCAGAGCCCAGCAAGTCGCCTCGAAGTGAGTGACCCTCAGAATAGCATTAGGATGCAACTGACTAATATGGACTATGTTATGCTTCAGAACACTTATAAAAAATTGGTTAGAGGAATCCTCAATTGGCCGACGCTGAAAGATTTGGTATACAGGCCGACCATGTCATCAGGAGGGGTCCTAATGGATTGCGTCAGCGTCTGAAGGGTGGGGTTCAACTTGTCGGAAATGCCGAAGCGCTCACACTGATCATCTAACTCCGCTTGGGTAAGCGAAGATCTAAAACCCCTAATCCCTAGGGGCGCCATACAGAGAAGTAGGAAGTTACAAAGTTCAAGAGGAAGAGGAACGTACCGGCAGAAAGCAAGAAGACGACGAACAAATGCACTAAAGACAAGTCGAAAGCCGAAGCAAAAGGATCTATTGAAAGGAATTGAAGTGAAAATGAGATTCGCGGTGGGTAAAAAATGAGAGTAAAAAAAGGTATTTATAGACAAAACCCTAATCGACGGTTGAGTTACCGCCCGTCCCATCACATACCGTCACCCAAGCCCA
>JBCNJP010000023.1:82904735-82983169 GCA_039602395.1 Deinandra increscens subsp. villosa | reverse complement strand
TCACTCTCATGAGCCAACAAAAGCTCAATTTGATCTACCTCCTCCTGCGTTTGAGTACCCATCTTCAGTTTCCTATCCAACACATAATCCTTTAATTTGGATGGCAAAACAGGCACTCTACTTGATCTTCTCACATTTTCACTCCCTTGTTGAGATAGCTCATCACTTGTTCCTCCAGACTCCATCTCTTCTGCGCTTTCACCATCATCTGTTCACCTGATAGACCATTACCTGGCTGATTTAGTTCAACTTCTGGATCTATGAACTCTTGTTCTTCATCATTAATCTCATACAAAGTATGATCTTGAGTAAAGATTTCATCTTGATCCTGGTGTCCTTTATTCCATAACCACCTTCTTGTCTCTTCAAACTTTACATCCCTTGATATCACTATCCTTTCCTTCTCCACATCTAGCATCCTGTGAGCCTTTGTACCCTCTTGAACACCCAAGTACACCATCATTTTACTCCTGCTATCTAACTTACTCAAACCAGGTTTGGTCACCTTCACATGACCCACACACCCAAACACTTTAAGGTGAAGAAGATTTGGCTTCTTACCTTTTATCATTGTATATGGGGTGCTATCATTTAGTGACTTTGTCAGAGTCCTGTTGAGTAGGTAAACAGAGTGCCTTACCCCTTCTGCCCACAAATCATCAGGAATATCCATGCTTTTCATTATGCTCCTTGTCATATTCAAGATGGTTCTATTTCTTCTTTCTATCATTCCATTCTGCTGAGGTGAATAGGGGGCTGTAAGCATCCTATTGATTCCATTCCTGTCACAAAACTCATTGAAATCATTAGAAATAAATCCCCCCCCCCCCTATCAAACCTCAAGGATCTGATCTTTCTCTCAAACCTGTTTTCAACATCTGCCTTGAACCTTTTAAAGTGTTCAAAGGCTTGATCTTTGGTTTTCAAGAAAGTCACCCACATATACCTGGAATAGTCGTCAACTAGTAAGAAAAAAATACTTATTACCTGTCCTAGTGTCTGGGCTTATAGGTCCACATAAATCAATGCTGATCATATCCAAGGGATGCTTGGATCTAAACTGTGATTGATGAGGGAACTTGTCCCTCACTTGTTTGCCAGCCATGCATGCATCACACATTTGAGTCTGATGCCTTAACAGTGGTAAGCCAATAGCCATATCCTTCCTAGCCATTGCTTCCAAGGTCTTAAAGTTGGTATGTCCCATTCTTGCATGCCAAAGCCAATTCTGGTCCTTTATATTTGCTTGTAGGCACATTGGATTTCCAACCTGCAAATGTATTTTATAGAGTCTATTTGGTTGTCTCTTGACTTTCATCAAGAGACTTCCATCTTTCTCATAGACCCAAAGATGGTCCTGTTTCATTCTAATATCACACCCTCCCTCAGTCAACTGTCCAAGGCTTATGATATTATTTCTAAGAGTGGGTATATAGTACACATTTGTTAAGACCCTATGTTCCTGCAACTTTCCTTCTAACAGTATCGAACCTTTTCCTTTGATGACTACTTTTGACCCATCACCAAAAGTAATTTGACCACCTACATCTCTATCTAATGATGAGAAAAATGAGAGGTTTCCTGACATGTGGTTAGATGCCCCATTGTCAAGATACCACATTTCAGATCCATCATTGTGATCATAGAGGGAGGGTCTAACTTCTTTCTCATTTAAGAGAACAAAATTAGGCTTTCCTTCCTCAAGTCTCATCATTAGAAGTCCTGGTTCATCATCACTTAATGGCTGTGACAGATTCACTTCTTGATCTTTCACAGTTTGCATGCCTTTGCATTCACTAGCATAGTGACCTAATTGTTCACACTTAAAGCATTTTATGTGTGACTTATCCTTCTTAGGCTTCCTAGTTTGGGTGGAACTAGTGTCCTTCCTAGCACTCTCCCTCCATTTGTTCTTTCCTTTGACATTATTATCAACATTTCTATAGTTCTTATCCCCTTTCTCTTTTCTACTCCTATTCTTATTCTCCCTATATTTTGCCTGCCATTCAGAGTAAGATAACAACAATTGATCATCTTTCTTAGACTCAACTTTGCCCTTATTGGTTCTTTCCTCAAAAGTTTTAAGTCTACCCACAATTTCTCGAAACAATGTGATATCCAGATCCATAAACTGTTCAATTGAGGCAACCAAGTGTATAAATCTATCAGGCACAGAATCTAAAAATTTCCTTACCAAGTGTGGCTCTTTCAAAGGTTCACCTAGTTCACCAAATCTTGTCGCCATTCCTGTTATCTTGGCATCAAAATCATCAATTGACTCGGTCTCTTTCATCTTTAGATTCTGAAAATCACTCTTGAGTGTCTGTAATTTTGCCTTCTTTACCCTGTCAACACCCACATACCTTGTCTTGATGGATTCCCATACATCCTTTGAGGATTCCAACCCTGCAACCTGCAACACAAGTTCTTCTGGTAATGACTGGTAGAGATATGCGATAGCAGCATTATCCTTCTTCGGATCCACTTCAATTCCTTCAGCTGGTTGAACCGTTTCCCATAGCCCGTGTAGGTTGAATATCGCCTTCATCTTGACGGCCCAAATTGTGTAATTTGAGTGGGTCAGCATTGGGCATTGGAGCGGTATCGTTGTATACTTCTCCGTCACCGTATGCCGATTTCCTCCGTTATCTCCCATTCCCGGAATTCGAATTCTAAGCGGTGATGCCCTCGGTGATCGACGAGGTGAATTCAGAAGTCGATGAATTTTCGGTCGATTTTGGATAAAGTGGATCTCAGATCCGCTTTATCAACAAGATGAAACAGAAAGACGAGAGTCTTGAATCGATGAGTGAAATCGAGCAATCCTTCGATCGCTCTGATACCAATTAAAGGACTGAAATATTGAAATTGAGAGAATTGAATACTGGAAATGAACTATTATTGATATCAAGAACAAAACTAATCGATTACATTATATGGAGCTGAGATAAACTCCCTTAATAACTAACCTAAAATAGAAACTAACGGCTAATTATCTTCAGTTTAACCTGGTTGCTAGATACATCCCCAAATTAATAAGAAATGACATTTCGGCCCTCGCAGTTTAACTTTACAAGAATTACAGTTTGACCCCTGAATTTCTAACATTTAATTCCCCTATACCTTTCCACTTGACTCATGGATGCCATTTTGGATACCTCATAAATTATCATGGCTTACTTCTTTTCTAAGTCCATTTCAAACTTAATACCCTCACTCAATTCTTTTGATGACTCCTTGAGACAATCGAAAAATAAAGTAATGGAATCATTGAAACTCTCAAGCATAGAATTGAAGTTGTTCATATCTTTCCTCTTTCTAGTACTTGCACTTGAAGCTTCTTGAACCGGACACTTGAAATAGAAATTTGTTCATGATGGTTATCTTCCATATCTTCATCAAAATCATCTTCCATAACACTTTTAGCTCTATTACCTTGAGCTCGATCTTTCCCAAAAATTACTAATAACTCTTCATAGTGTGGAAGCTCTTTATATTTTCATTTCTTTGCCCATTTATGATTCTATTTTAACATAATAACAATCATACAAAAGATAAGTTATCAACTATATTGTGACATATTATACACATAAAAAATATATAAATAGAACATATATAACTCAAGATAGGCTTCCCATACTCCATCCACATTCGGAGTCACACAATTGTGCTCCTTATTATAGCAAAATCCACTAGTAGAATTCAGCATATCATAAACTGCTTGCCAATCTTTTTTCGTAGTTTTGATTCTTGACTTGATGTGAGGCTTGCCCAAAAGATCCAACTTCGGAAGTGATTCTTTCATTGCTTGTTCCAGGTGCAATAAATATCCAGATTTAAACCCATTATCAGATCTAAATCCGCCTACATTGACCATATTCAATAAAGCTTCAACAAGTTTGGCATCTTCAATACTAGTCCACACACGATATGTTCTCATATTGGTAGACATTTTTGGAAAGAAAAAAAACAATAGACATTCAAAATACTGGATATACAGAAGTTTTGAAAAAATAGGCATTCCTGAGAAAAATATAAGCTACAAATTGATACACAGATTAACTAATCAGACCCTTTTTCTTCTTTGTCTTCATGGCTACATACAAATTCTATATGGCTACAAACAAATTCTATAGATGAAAAATAACTCAATAGTTATGGGATACAAATTGCGAGATGGAATCAAGAACAAGTTTTAAGACTCAACATTTTTATAAGAGATAATACCTTACACAAACTTATGGGATACAAATTTATCTGCTAAGCTTGAAGTGATCGATTCTTTGCAACCCCCTTCTGTTTCAAAATTTCAAAAGGTGTAATATTAACTCTGCTCCTCTCACTTCCTCCCTACTTGTATACTTCCAAATTCTTAGGCCTGGGGCATAAAAAACATATGCCAACTGTAGAATCTAACACTTACTTTGCTACTTCGATTTGAAGTTTCATTAAGCAAGCTAATGTTGTTCAAATCAAGAAATTGCACTTGTCATTATACTTAACATTGACATCGTAAAGGTCAACGACGTTTTTTTCCCGGTTTTTCCCACGTTCTTTTGATTTCAGCCGTAGATTGGAGCCAACTTTTAATCCCAACCCTTTAAACTACACGATTTTAAACTATAATTCAGTTATTTTGATCAATTTTCGTCATCAATGACGTCATTGTTAACCATATAACACTTCATCCTCAATAATAGCTCCACATCGCCGATAACTCCTCTCCATAACTCAGTAATGACGTCAGAGTTGCAGTTACGTAACATCGACTTGTCTCCCGTTCCCAAGCTTTGATCGCAATCAGTTTTATGACTAACCGATTCAGTTTTCATATCGAGGTATGTTTGAACCACCGATTTCATCACTAATTTCCACAAACAAAACCACGAAATCGAATGTTACTTAACAAAGGAATGCAGGGAGGCGTTACTTTCCTGTTTGCCGATGACGTACTCAAACCATTGTACGGCACCATCGTTTTCTGACCTGCCTCCTCTATTCATGAACACACCGTCACCAAATCGAAGTTGATTTGTGAATTTGATTCAAGGTAAGGACTATATCTAATATTCGTAACCTGATTTGGTGTTATGAGAAGCAATAAAAGGTCCATTTGTTCTTCCAATATAAATATCCTATTTATGATTGGTTATGCCGATTGAATTTCTTAATTTTATAGTTTAATCACTGAATCACATAATGTTCTAGATGTAATTTTTGTTATGCAAATCTCTGATTTCTTATCATTTGCGTGAGTTGAAGTTGACAATATCCTAGCTACTATATGATGTATCTTTATGTTTTCATATACCTTTCATATATGTAACGAGATTAAGCTCTAAAATGTAAATTGGAGCCAGGAAAGCTTTTTAGCAATGATATAATGTCTTAATGAGATCAAGCTTTAAAATGTAAAAATTAAACGGTTTTTCTGTGATGATGTACAGTTAAACTTATCCTGCAAGGACCTAGATTTCAATTACTAGTGACACTATCAACGACTTAGATTGCATTCGATTCTAAAAAGTTCAAAAAAGAACGAGTCTGACTTATGCTTCATTGTTTGCGTTTTTCTTCGTTCTCCAATGCCAGATAGCCTGAATTAAAGTTGTCCTTAGGAATTTAATTGACTAAGAACACTACGAGTGACCTGTTTAGAAAGTATATAGGTTCATGTATATTTTTTTTTCTTGATGCGCATTTTCATAATTGGATACCAGTTTTGGTGATATCTTTATGCATAGTTTGTTAAGCACCGTACTATTTCGACCCGTCCAACCCATTCATTTCGCCATAAGATCAATTAGCTCTACAACTTTGACTACTTTTAGTTTTTGTTTAACATTTAATAATTTAAAAATCAGATATGCTGAATTGTTTACCTGTTAGGAAAAAGAGTCTGCTAGAGGGAAAAAAGCACTAGAGGAGAAACTAGCAATTAGGAACTATGAGAGTCGTCTGGCACAAGAAGATATTCTGAAGTTGAAGACTGAGCTACAAAAGAAATTTGAGGCCAGACTCGATGAATCAAGTGGTAATTACTTTAATTACAACTGTTGTGTTTGCTCTCTTTGTAGTTTGTCTTTGTTCAAATTAACTTTATGTGCAATAATTCAAATGTCGCTTTGATTGAGGTAGGCATGACCATATATGTATAGAAATACAAAAATAATGTTCCTTAACATTCATATTTGGGTGTGCACCATACATCAGGTTATTTATTCACCTCTCAGATATTCAGTGTGCGACTATGCTCATTGGGAGTTCAATTTTAGCTGGAATACCACAATCCATATTTTGTACGCTTTAATGAAACTACCTTAATTCTTAGTTTCTGATTTTTACTTCCTTTAAGATATTATGCAATTTATGATGTCTACAGATGCTAAAGCATATATTTTTTTCAGTCTATGCATGTATTTTCACACCAAAATCTTTTCTATTATTTGTAGGAAAGAAGTTTACTGACATGGTTGGTAGTGCATTGTGCATACTATTTTGTTCTAAAATGATGTTTGTATTTAAGTTCCAAAGATTAGGATTTATACTTGATTTTTTTACTAAATTCATTGTGTTTACTTAATAATCTTTTGAAAGAACAGGAACATACAAGACTCAAGTCATCTTGATTGTGGCATTACCTTTTGAAACTAGAAATAATGTTCTTTAAAAAATAGTTTTCACTAAAAGCAAAGTTCAATTGTAATGATAGATAGTGAGTTTATTTATGCTACTATGGGTTGGTGGTCACATGAAAAGTTTAATTTTGTTACTCGGAGTTGGCGTCATGCTTCCCTCCTTTGTTACTCGGAGCTAGCGTCATGCTTCCCTCAATGTGGTATGTTTTTAGTTCTATTTTTGGACTTCTTTGTGGTTTTAGGTGTGTATTGTTGATTGTATGTGCAATTAAGGATTTTACAGCTGAATCTACATGAGATTGATTTTTCATGGATTGCAAGCTGTTCATTTTGTTTAGAAAAAATATTGTTTACAAAACTTTTGCTACAGATAGAGTGTTAGCAAGTTTAGCTAACAACTATGTTTTGATAATAATCTAATATGTTGAGTTTATTTGTGTTTTGTCCTAAGTGGGTCCAAAAAATCTTAAAAGGGATTGGGACACAGGTTGGTTGTCTATGCTTACATCTAATTTAATATACTCAAAATTTCAAATTGCTAATTCTGTTGCTACAGAATAAACCATGACCACTGCAGTAACACATTTCTTAGAAGAATGGGCTACACAGGAATCAATGGAGTTGAAGGACGCAACCTAAAATGTAAGTATTAAATGATAACTTACTCAGAAATATCAAGTTTTTAATCAACTCTGTTATTTTTTTTTCCAGATGATATTTGATCTGACAGCAAAAAGTTGATAAGTTATGATCCAGAGAAGTCGTCAAAGAATCTAAGGCAGAATTTTGTAGCTTTTATACAGGCCACAGGGATTAATCGCATTCCCTTTGGACATCTCTGGAACAGCTTACCACAAGTGTCTATAGGTACTAAAAATACTTTCAATCACATGGAGGTGGCAAGTTGCGTTGACCCGCTAATTTCTTTTATTTTATATAAATAACAGTTGTTATCATTATAACTCCACAATCGTTTTTACAATAATAATCTAAATATATGAGTAAAATGATTTACGAAGTTTTATCCAATTACATGGAAAGAATATAAGTCGATGGCATTCACATTTCAGGTGTGTTGAACTAGAATCATCTAGATTTTACTTACAAAAGTAGTCAAACATCTATAAATCATCAAATTGATGACATATTTTCTGCAGAAGTTATCAAGCTAATGCAAATTTGTTTCTAAGACCAATTATTAATTTACCAATTAACTAGCTACTGTACATATCATATTATAATTCTTTATTTTATCATTTAATGCTAATTGTTGATATTCAAATAAACTTTGATTTAGGGACGGGCTTATGAAGTGTATATCAAGAAATATGTGTCTTGCAAAAGATGTTGAGCAAGATGAAGAAGAATATGTTAACAGAGAATAGAGGATGGGATAGGAGTAGATGGGCCATTCTTTGGAAGTACAAAACTAAGACATTGCAACAACAACCTCGGAGGTAAAGTATAATGTTGCTGAAATGGACATAGTTGTGTAGGTTTTGTTTAATTGTTAATTTTGAAGGGTATGAATTTGCATAACCGGTAGCATACAATATTGGATTGTTAATTCTAAAATCATGGAGTTAACATTTAGTTATGACCAATCATCTATTTCAATACAAAAAGTTTACATGTACTTTAGTTCTCATGTTTTTGCAAGTTAATCTCTTAGCCAGAGGTTTTTTTCTACGCCGATCTTTGGTTATTTCTCTCAATTATATTATGTGGTTGGTTAAGGCTAATCCGAGCTTCGTTTTGTGCTCTTGCAGGCTGACCTGTTTAGTCCTGTGGGGTACAGATTTGGCCAGGTTTGCCAGGTTTGACTTAAACGTTTATTCTGCTAAACGCTCTTTGTTCTTTCTTTGTTTGTCTTTGATGAATATTTGGTCCGTGTCTTGCAATTGAGTTGCTAAATCATTAGGTTTATGTATCTGAACTAACATTCAACATGTTTGCAAAAATTGATAACATTCAACATCCCAGCCCATTGACCTTACCATCCCACATCTTCATCGGCAAAGGCTACAACTGAAGAAATTCCAAAGGAAGTAATTCCGGAGGAATTGATCTCTACTGAAGAAACTCCGAACGATGTTACCCGGAGGAGCCAATCACTGCTGAGGAAATTCCGAAGGAAGTTACTCCGGAAGAACTCCTCACAACTGAGGATGTTCCAAAGGAAGTTACTTCGGAAGTTGCTCCTAAGCAATTGCCTAAGACTATTCCGGAACAAGTTGTCCCGGAAGATAGTCCCAAGGCAGTTACTTCGGAAATTGGCACTAAGACTATTCCTGAGCAAGTTACCTAGGAAGCCAGTCCCAATGCTGCAACTTCACTTCATGAATCTCCAAAGCTTGCCGATGGTGATTCTCTTGATGAGAGAACCATATCTGGTTTCACTAACATGGAGAATGATGATCAGAGCACAGGAGGTCAAAATGAAGATATGGACCCTGTCACAAAGGCTCTGATTGATCAATTGGAAAAAGAGAATGCTGAGATACAAAAGAAGTTCCAAGAACAGAAGGAGGCTGCTGTGTTTGAAGAATAGAAACGACTGCTCATAGAAGGAGCTATTTATGAGTATGTTATTAACAATACAGACCTGATGTTCTTTATCAATGTAGCTAGGAGGAGATCTGATCTGTACATAGAAGAGAGAATCGCCAAAGCTGAAGAGCAAGGTCTTCCAGACAAAGTTGACAAGTATAGAAGGGTCTTGGGAAATGAGTATAGGAGAATTTAGATGAAGAAGAATGAAGATAACAGGATTTTCCTTGCTCAGTTCAGTGTGATGCTCAAAAGCAAAGAGTGTTTCACTGATGCATGGGTAGATGAAATGAAGGGTGATGACTTGGTAAACTGGATGTATATGATCTTAGCTATCCAAACTGATCAAGCCAAGGAGATGAATGTAAGGAGATTTGTTGATTACACATTTGAGCAGGAGAAGGCACAAGAGAAGCAAGGTACCAGGTATCAAACTCTATCTGAGGAAGATGACTTGCTGATTCACAAATGGTACTTCAAAGAAATTATGTTTGAGAACCCCAAAAGAATCAACTCTTGCAAACTGCCTAGGATGAGACAAGATTATGATGCTATCAGGAAGAGCCAAATAGAAAAAGAAAGAGTTTCTGGTGAGAAGAAGCCACCAGGTATGTATTCTCTTTTTGACTCTTTACATCCTGAAGGTCTCAGCTATCTCAAACAAAAGAAGAGAAAAACTCCTATCTCAATTGCTCAACAGAAGAAACCAAGGATCAACATTGTCAAGGAAATGTTTGACACTGTCTCTGATCTTCATCTCTCATCATCTCAACCCTTCACCACAACATCACAACCCACTGCTCCCACTTTTCAAACTCCAAATCAGCCAATTCCATCTCCACAATCTTCACCACCTCCTAAAATTCCAAAGCCTACACAACCTGAAACTGAATCCTCATCCTAGCAACCTTCAACCATACCACCCATACCGCTCACCTTTTCTGGAAGAAAGAAATCCATGGCTGCCAGAAAGAGTTCTGTAGCTAAAAGGAAGAAGATAGTGGTGAGTGAATCAGAAGAAGAATCTGAGCCTTCAGATCCTCCCAACCCACATGTCGATATCACTCATCCTTGTATTCTAAGAATTGAACTGCACAAGAGTGAAGACATGCACTACTTCTTCATGAGCAATGGTGAAGTAAGGAAGAAACAGAATTTGAGAATGGATGATTGGGATAAGTTGCATTAGATGGATATCATGACCATAATGGGAACTCCCAATTATATCTGCATGCCTTAAGGTTGTGGTAGAGCTCAAGTAAAGGCATCAAGAAGATTCTGCAAGAAGAACAGTTTTTGGTAGCAACATCTTAGGGGGAGACTGTTGGGAATGTTCAGCTTGGCTGAAATTCTCTAAGTCAGAGTTCCGAAGGAAGTTACTCCGGAACTTCCACTACACTAAGTAGTTCCTCCGGAACTTCTCCCTTGTTACTCTGGAAGTTTGACTTATCTATTCGGTTCAAGTTTCAAGGCGGTAAAGCTGTCAGAGAGCAGTTTACTTTCGGCCATGCTTTACACTGTTCACCGATAGAGTTGCTCAACTGTTCACAGTGCCCATGCGTGATAGTACATCAGCTTTTGGAGTAGATATGATTTGTTTATTTAGCCTAGTAGCTAAATGGAAATAAAAGATTATCTTTTATTTCCTCCTTGCACTATATATATTACTTGTATTTCTCTTGTTTATTGTCGATCAACTTTCTCTTGTTCATCAGTTGTAACACTTTGTAAACATTGAGAAGTAATAATATTGTAGTGCTTGGAATTAATATCTTGTGTTCAACTACTTTACTTCTTGTTTATTTGTTATTGTTATCGATCAAAGGCATTTTACATAAACACAAACAAGTCTGATTCAGCCTTTCTTGTTTGATACCTTTAAGTAACTTGTTTGGTTAGCTGATTCTAACCACGATCCAACAAGTATTCACACTAATGGTAGTAAAAAGTGTTTAAGGCTGGTCACTGGGATATGATCTTAGTCAGATGGGTGGGCCTTATAACCGATGTTTAAATCCTAGGGGTGGTTTGGTTTTTGTTCTCCTGTGATTTTGCTCGCGGGGTTTACGAGTTTGGGCATATTGAAGCCGATGATGTTGTATTGGGCTTGGCTTGGGTAGATCATGGTGATCGGTGCACAATTCCTAGGCGTGGTCAGAAGGAATTAAGGAGCAACCTTTGGATGTTGGTAAAGGCCAAGTGTGGTGCTGCTTTACTCCTTGGATGAGATTCCTTGGAGTTGTTTATCTTAGTTGAGTGTGTTTGACTATGTTCTAGTCAAGTTCTTGAACCTGGTCTTTTTTCTTTTCTATGGGCTTGCTTTATATATGTTTTTTTCTAGAGGGTGCGTTTTGTTGGTGTACTGTAACGTTGTATGTCTTGCCCAGCTTCCCGCTGGCACTTGGTTTTGTTATGTTATTATTGTCACACCCCAACCGACGGCGGAATACGTCGGGGCGCGAAGATTGTCCAGAAGCTCACAACACTAAATTAGGTTGCGATAATCATAATAGTTACCCATTTCATAGCAAATAAACAAACCATAGCATCCAAGTCACAACAAACGATAACCAACATAAAACATAGTCTAAACATAACAATTCATTATTTAATATGGTCTTTCTAAAGCTGATGCAACCCTATAGTGATGATATCCAAAGTCAAACCGCATTACCTGCAACATGTTACAAAAGAGTCAACTAAAAATAGTTGGTGAGAATTCATAGGTTTAGCGACAACGTTCAAAAGCATGCGTACAAGTTTAAAGATATGATAATTGATAAGAAATGATTAATGATAAAATGATAAGTTAACGTAATCCAACCCTTGACAATTAGGTTTTCAATCACAAGGCGCCACACGCGAGGCAGGCCAAGTGGGCTTGTCAGGCCAATAGATCTATTATCGTAACCCCGGCATGTTTAATGTTAATAATTACGTTCATCGTTCAATCGTTCATCGTTCCATCGTTCATCGTTCAACCAAACAATCAAGACAATCATACAAGTTTCAAGTAATCATCGAACATAGAATACGCATGTGAAAATAGAATTTGATAAAATGATACATGTTGCACCCCAAAAATGTTTAAGTAAAAAGGGGGCTATGAAAACTCACATGATAGCTAGAGCGTCGAGAGTAAAACCGAAGAATAGTGGCGCGAATCAATCCCGGAGATCACCTTTACGATCGAACGTGATGGAGAAAATACCGACAAAAGATAAATAGCTAAATAAGTATTTGAACGGATAAAACGTGCGACTAGCCATGACACGACGGACTCGATCGGATACGCGACTCGTTGGTGGAGTATTTAGGTAATAATATGAGAATATAAAGAGTCAAGTGGTCAAACCTATATCTAGGTCAAATGTTAAGCAAAAATAATTATTTACTTAGTCATGAAACTTTACGATGCTTCAACTTGATTATTTTCCATAAAATCAACCGAGACATATTTAATTACCAAAAATTAATTTAGGGCTGATCTATATATGTATAATTACCAAATAAAATTTCAAGGCATAACTCCGAAGTTAACATAATGATTTACTCAAAATGATTTATTTTTAAATCCCAAAAATACTAGTTATTCTAATTAAAAATAGCTAATCATTCAAGGTTTAATCCTAAACAAGGCATAACCCTAGATCTAGGTTCAAAATCATATTTTTCATGACAAAATCCCTAGATCTAATATCCTAGTTAACTATAGCATCATCTAATCAAGATCTAAACATGATAATTCAAGAAAAACACATAAAAATCATATTTTTACTTCATAAAGTCCTAGATCTCTAACCATGGTTATGATTCTTTCATCCCAAACCCTAGATCTATCATTGAAATGGTGTCCATGTCAAGATCCAACAAGTTTGATGAGGTAAAACTTAGATCCATGAAGATCCATGGAAGAAAATCAAGAAAAAGTGTACCTTTTTAGCATAAAAGTCATGTTTTTATCAAAAGAAACCTAGATCTATTTGTTAAGATGAATCTACATGACAAATCATGTTTAAAAATAGGATCTTTTACAGCTCTAACTTAGATCTAGCAAGATCTATAAAGATCTAACAAGATCTCAACAAAAAGTGTCATAAAAATCAATAAAAGTTGATAAAAATCATTCATTTTTGTATAAAAATACTAGATCTATGTTTAGAATGCAAGATCTAGGTTTAAAAATGCATAAAGGTTGGATCTTGATGATGGGGGGGTGAAAGATTCAAGAAGATGGAGGTTCGGTTTGAAGATTCTAACCTTTTATGATGAAAACCGACACCAATCGAGGCTCGAAAGCACCAAACTTGGCTCCAAAATCTTCAAGGATCTTGATCTAAGTTAGCCACAGCCGTTCTAGGGTTTTTAGAGTGATTAGGAGTGAAAGCATGGAGGCTAAATGGAGAAAAATGGCTTAAATAGGCGTAATTTAGGGCAAAAGCCCGTTTTCCTCGGCCCATGTCGGTGGGCGGTACGCGAGGGCTAGGCCCAGGAGTGGCGCGTACCGCCGCGCTTTCCTGGCCTGGCCCACGCGTTGTTTTCGCTCCAAATTTCGCGTTCTAACTCCGTTTCGACCCCCGTTTTCGCCCAATTTCCTCATTTTAAGTTTACCCTCATGTCAACCACATTTAATCCACTAAATTTGATATATGATATGTCCCATAACGATTAACGGTTGATAAATTATCGCAAAAAGTGTATTTTTGGTCGGTTTTGTCGTTTTTCTCGTTTTTAAGCAATTCACCAACGGTTTGCGATCCGATCAAGTGTGTGATGACTCATGACATGGTAAATGATCATATGACTCATAAGCATGATAAAATTGATATACGAAACTCAAAATGTGATCCCCCGGTTATAATCGAAATCGCGCGGGATTTACCGAACTTTCACCGTTTCCATTCTAGACCTTGAATTCCCACCAACCTTCACTTGTATTCACTTGTGTGTGTAACTAGTATTACACACAAGGGTCATACACGTTTAGATTGATCAAATCCCCGGTTGAACGTAATTCGATGGCATGTTCGCGTAACATCCAAATTAAAGACAAATCGAACATCAAATCGATCAATAAACATGATAATGGTTCAAATAACATAAAATTAGGTTAATAAACATCAAAATGATCAATACCCATAAATTCGATTATCAATCAACGGATCGGGTTACAATATGGATAAACGGAAAACCCGGAATGTTACAGTCTCCCCTACTTTAGGAAATTTCGTCCCGAAATTAAAATCAAGAAGACTGAACGAACAACTGAGGGTATTTGGCTTTCATCTGGTCCTCACGCTCCCAAGTGAACTCTGGTCCACGTTTAGACTCCCAACGAACCTTGACGATCGGAATCCGGCTGCGCTTGAGTTGTTTGATTTCTCGATCCATAATCTCAACCGGTTTCTCAACGAAATGCATAGACTCGTCGATCTGAATATCATCAAGCGGAACATGAAGGTTCTCATCAGCCAGACACTTTCGAAGATTCGACACATGAAATGTAGGATGGACATTGGCAAGTTCGGGAGGAAGTTCAAGTCGATAAGCCACCCTACCAATCTTATCAAGGATTTTGAACGGGCCAACATATCGAGGTGCTAGTTTTCCCTTCTTTCCAAAGCGAACGACGCCTTTCCAAGGTGATACCTTTAAGAGTACATGGTCGCCCTTTTTGAACTCAAGGGGCTTTCGTCGTCTATCAGCATAACTCTTCTGACGACTCCTAGCAGCGAGCAAATGATCACGAATCTGAGTGATTTTGTCGGTAGTCTCCTGAATCAGTTCGGGACCGGTGATTTGAGTTTCACCGACTTCGCTCCAACATATAGGTGACCGACACTTTCGGCCATAAAGAGCTTCGAACGGGGCCATACCAATGCTCGAATGATAACTGTTATTATACGAGAACTCGATCAATGGTAAAAGAGTATCCCAACTGCCACCGAAATCGATGACACAAGCATGGAGCATATCCTCGAGAGTCTGAATTGTACGCTCAGACTGACCATCAGTCTGCGGATGGTACGCGGTGCTGAGATCCAAACGAGTTCCCAAGGCAGATTGAAGTGATTGCAAAAAATGGGAGGTAAATCGGCCATCACGATCAGAAATAATAGTCAAAGGAGTGCCATGACGCTTAACGATCTCGTCCACATAAAGTTTTCCCAACTTATCAGCCTTATCCTTTTCATTGATAGCAAGGAAGTGAGCTGATTTGGTCAAGCGATCGACAATGACCCAAATGCTATCGTGCCCTCTGGGGGTTTTTGGAAGTGACGTGATAAAGTCCATCGAAATGTCCTCCCACTTCCAAACTGGGATTCTCGGCTGCTCGAGCAATCCGGAGGGTCGCTGGTGCTCGGCCTTGACTTTTAAACAAGTCAGACATTTTGCCACATAGAGTGCAATGTCTTTCTTCATACCGGGCCACCAATAAAGCTTTCGAAGGTCAAGATACATCTTATCCGAACCAGGATGAACAGAGTAACGAGATTTGTGAGCCTCGTCCATGATAAACGCTCGAAGATCGTCTCGATCGGGAATCCAGAGACGATCTAAGAAATAGAGAAGACCATCCGACTTGGTCACGAATTGAAGTTCTGCGCCACATGATAACTCATTATGCAGATTACCTCCATTGACCGATGCGCGTTGAGCCACAAGAATACGAGCTTTAAGATTGGTCATATGATGAGAGCTTTGAAAGAGGATAAGTTTGGCATGCTCTTTTCGACTTAAAGCATCGGCCACGACATTCGCTTTACCAGGATGATAGCGAATCTCGCAATCATAGTCGTTTAAGAGCTCGACCCAACGACGCTGGCGCATATTAAGATCCCTTTGATTGAAAATATGCTGAAGGCTTTTGTGATCGGTAAAGACCACACACTCGGTACCGTATAGGTAATGCCTCCAGAGTTTTAGGGCAAACACGACCGCACCAAGCTCGAGATCATGTGTCGTGTAGTTTTTCTCGTGCTTCTTAAGCTGTCTCGAACCATATGCGATTACCTTTCCTCGTTGCATGAGAACGCAACCGAGGCCTTGATGAGAAGCATCGCAATAGACCACAAAATCATCTGTCCCGTCAGGAAGAGTTAAGATAGGGGCTTCACACAACATTTTCTTAAGTGTCTGGAATGCGCTTTCCTGAGCGGGACCCCACTCGAAGGGTTGACTTTTCTGAGTCAAGGCAGTAAGAGGCAAGGCGATGCGAGAGAAATTAGCAATAAAGCGTCTATAATAGCCCGCTAATCCAAGGAACGAGCGGACTTCAGTAGGGGTAGTAGGGGTACACCAACTCTTAACGGCCTCAATTTTAAAAGGATCAACATGAATGCCCTTGTCGTTAACAATGTGTCCCAAAAATTGAACCTCTTTCAGCCAAAATTCACACTTGGAGAATTTGGCGTAAAGCTGCTCTTTCTTCAGGAGTTCAAGTACAAGACGTAGATGAGTCTCATGTTCGGCCTTAGACTTTGAGTAGATCAAGATATCATCAATGAATACGATAACGAATTTATCAAGATAGGGTTTACAAACACGATTCATGAGGTCCATGAATATAGCAGGAGCGTTTGTCAACCCAAAAGGCATGACAGTGAACTCAAAGTGGCCATAACGAGTGCGAAAGGCGGTTTTGTGAACATCCTCCTCCGCAACTCGAAGCTGATGATAACCGGAACGAAGATCGATTTTTGAAAAACAAGTGGCTCCTTGAAGCTGATCGAAGAGGTCATCGATACGAGGCAACGGATAACGGTTTTTGATGGTGAGTTTGTTAAGCTCACGATAATCAATGCACATACGAAGAGTACCATCCTTCTTTTTGACAAATAGGATGGGTGCTCCCCATGGAGAGGAACTCGGTCGAATGAAACCCTTGTCAGAAAGCTCTTGGAGTTGTTTAGCCAACTCTTGCATTTCTGAGGGTGCGAGGCGATATGGCGACTTTGCTACTGGAGTAGCTCCTGGAACAAGGTCGATACGGAAGTCAACTTGGCGAACGGGAGGAAGACCCGTAATGTCATCGGGAAAAACTTCCGGAAAGTCTCTCACGATCGGGATGTCTTCGATTCCCCCTTCTTTTTCTCTAACCTCCATAATATGTGCCAGAAAAGCTGGGTACTCCTTGCGTAAGTACTTATGGGCCTTTGTACAAGACATAAGCTTGAGCCCACATGAAGGTTTATCGCCATGTATAATCAGAATCTGGCCATCCGGACGAGGAATGCGAATGATTTTATCGAAACAAACGAGCTCGGCACGATGGTGAGACAACCAATCCATGCCAATAATGATATCAAAACTCCCGAGATGCATTGGAATAAGATCGATAGGAAGGATATGGCCTTTGAAATCCAACTGGCAACCGCGAACAATAGAATCGAGAGCAATAGGTTTTCCATCCGCGATCTCAACCGTGAATGGATAATCGAGTGCAGTACGAGGTGTGTCAAGTAAAGGCTCAAACTCTAATGATACAAAACTACGATCGGCACCAGAATCAAATAATATAGAGGCATAACGGTTGTTCACAAGAAACGTACCATTGACGACCTCCTGGTTCGCCTGAGCCTGATTAGCATTGATGACAAAGGCACGAGCTGGAGCACCACGATTAACATTAGCAGCAGGCGAGTTAGCAACCGCGAGAGCAGGGCAAGCGTTCCTCAGATGAGTGGTGGATCCACAATTGTAGCAAGCCCGAACCTGAACCTGAACATTAGGAGCTTGGGCTATCAGAGGTTGGGCCGGATACTGGGCCAAAGGCTGGGCTCGAATAGGCATGCGACAAGCATGAGTGGGATGACCAAAACGCCCACAATTGGTGCACTGCCAACACTGGGCCTGCACAGGATGATGATGGTTACACCGGGCACAAAGAGGATGGGTGCCCGTGTAAGGTTTCTTGGCTGGAGGTGCACCAGGGGTGGCAGGAATAGCAGGTGCAGGAGTAGTAGTAACCGCAAAGTTTCGCCCCTTACGTTTCTTTTTGTTACTTTTAGCAGCAGACGTCTCAGTTTTGTACTCCCTTTCGGCCGCGGGTTCGGCCTTTTCAGTACCCGATTCCTTCTTAGAACCCCTTCTTTTCAGCTTACCCGCTTTGACATGGTTGTCGGTCAAACGAGCAGCAAGTCGAACAGCGCTGTCAAGTGTCGCAGGATTGCTGGCCCAGATAGAATCCTGTATTTCATCAGGTAACCCACCGATATAACATGCAACAGCTCGGAATTCAGGAGAGACAATTTCAGGCACCAGGATTTTCAACTCATAGAAACGATCGGTATACTCCTGATTTTCCCCACTGTATTGTTTCAGCGCCCGAAATTCATCCTCAAGTTTCTTTAACTCAGAACGGGGACAGTATTTTTCCCTCATGACTTCCTTTAGTTCATCCCAAGATAGAGCTAAGGCCTCATCGGACCCACGAATCCGTTTCTCGCTGTTCCACCATGTGAGAGCTTTTTCAGTGAGAGTGCTGGTGGCACGCGGGACCTTCAGATGATCAGGACAGTCACTGTTAACGAAGGTGTTTTCCATCCCCTCGAACCACTGAAGTAAACCAATAGGACCCTCGGTCCCCTTGAATTTGGGAGGGTTGCAGGAGTTGAAATGCTTGAACGAACAAGTAGCCATAGCAGCAGCATTAGCAGGGTTAGCATTCACACCCTGCTGGATTTGAGCCACGATACCGGGAAGAACCTCAGCCATCTGTTTGGCTATTACCGAGGCCATTTTGCGTCCGCTATCGCCCTTTCGGCGTCCTTTGAAATGGATCGACATGCTGAGATTCAAGAACAACAATGATGAGTCATGATGAGGTGTGATTGATAATCAAATTTTTGAGGGTAAAAAGGTTAAGTGTAAAACTGGTGTGTGTTATCGAACCGTGATACCGTGTAACTCATGATCATAGTTTATCAAAAATCATTTGTTTAAACATAATCGCGCGTCAAAACGTGAAATCGAGCATTTGAGATAAAACATAACGGAGTGGTTCTCACCTCCCGATTGGAAGGCTACCACCGAGACTAATCAGATCAAGATCCTAGTGGTAGAGACATGCTTTGGCCTAATAGGTTTCATCACTCTCATCGGGGCGTCCCAGGTGAGCATCCGGGCCCAACGGTTGATAGGGCTTATGTGCAACGCTTTTCTCGACAGAGACCCCGACTACCGGTGTTTTCACCCTTCCAGTTACTACATGTCTACCACTAAAACCCTGATTCCGACGAGATTTGAAAATCATGAAAATCATATTTTTCCTAAATGGTACGTAAGGCACCATTTTTCTAAGGAAGAGGCTAGGAAGCCTTTGTGATTCGTGCTCGAGTGCGTGCTGATTTTCGGGAACAAGCATTTGAAATAGGTAACAATTAAGAAGCAATTTACTGGACAAAAATAAACAATTATGCATATTGCGCATGAGGCACTCATGCGGGACACCTAAGGCAATAGTCTAGGTCAAACCAGTTCTAATAACCTAGATCCCTATAGCCGTGGCTCTGATACCAATCTGTCACACCCCAACCGACGGCGGAATACGTCGGGGCGCGAAGATTGTCCAGAAGCTCACAACACTAAATTAGGTTGCGATAATCATAATAGTTACCCATTTCATAGCAAATAAACAAACCATAGCATCCAAGTCACAACAAACGATAACCAACATAAAACATAGTCTAAACATAACAATTCATTATTTAATATGGTCTTTCTAAAGCTGATGCAACCCTATAGTGATGATATCCAAAGTCAAACCGCATTACCTGCAACATGTTACAAAAGAGTCAACTAAAAATAGTTGGTGAGAATTCATAGGTTTAGCGACAACGTTCAAAAGCATGCGTACAAGTTTAAAGATATGATAATTGATAAGAAATGATTAATGATAAAATGATAAGTTAACGTAATCCAACCCTTGACAATTAGGTTTTCAATCACAAGGCGCCACACGCGAGGCAGGCCAAGTGGGCTTGTCAGGCCAATAGATCTATTATCGTAACCCCGGCATGTTTAATGTTAATAATTACGTTCATCGTTCAATCGTTCATCGTTCCATCGTTCATCGTTCAACCAAACAATCAAGACAATCATACAAGTTTCAAGTAATCATCGAACATAGAATACGCATGTGAAAATAGAATTTGATAAAATGATACATGTTGCACCCCAAAAATGTTTAAGTAAAAAGGGGGCTATGAAAACTCACATGATAGCTAGAGCGTCGAGAGTAAAACCGAAGAATAGTGGCGCGAATCAATCCCGGAGATCACCTTTACGATCGAACGTGATGGAGAAAATACCGGCAAAAGATAAATAGCTAAATAAGTATTTGAACGGATAAAACGTGCGACTAGCCATGACACGACGGACTCGATCGGATACGCGACTCGTTGGTGGAGTATTTAGGTAATAATATGAGAATATAAAGAGTCAAGTGGTCAAACCTATATCTAGGTCAAATGTTAAGCAAAAATAATTATTTACTTAGTCATGAAACTTTACGATGCTTCAACTTGATTATTTTCCATAAAATCAACCGAGACATATTTAATTACCAAAAATTAATTTAGGGCTGATCTATATATGTATAATTACCAAATAAAATTTCAAGGCATAACTCCGAAGTTAACATAATGATTTACTCAAAATGATTTATTTTTAAATCCCAAAAATACTAGTTATTCTAATTAAAAATAGCTAATCATTCAAGGTTTAATCCTAAACAAGGCATAACCCTAGATCTAGGTTCAAAATCATATTTTTCATGACAAAATCCCTAGATCTAATATCCTAGTTAACTATAGCATCATCTAATCAAGATCTAAACATGATAATTCAAGAAAAACACATAAAAATCATATTTTTACTTCATAAAGTCCTAGATCTCTAACCATGGTTATGATTCTTTCATCCCAAACCCTAGATCTATCATTGAAATGGTGTCCATGTCAAGATCCAACAAGTTTGATGAGGTAAAACTTAGATCCATGAAGATCCATGGAAGAAAATCAAGAAAAAGTGTACCTTTTTAGCATAAAAGTCATGTTTTTATCAAAAGAAACCTAGATCTATTTGTTAAGATGAATCTACATGACAAATCATGTTTAAAAATAGGATCTTTTACAGCTCTAACTTAGATCTAGCAAGATCTATAAAGATCTAACAAGATCTCAACAAAAAGTGTCATAAAAATCAATAAAAGTTGATAAAAATCATTCATTTTTGTATAAAAATACTAGATCTATGTTTAGAATGCAAGATCTAGGTTTAAAAATGCATAAAGGTTGGATCTTGATGATGGGGGGTGAAAGATTCAAGAAGATGGAGGTTCGGTTTGAAGATTCTAACCTTTTATGATGAAAACCGACACCAATCGAGGCTCGAAAGCACCAAACTTGGCTCCAAAATCTTCAAGGATCTTGATCTAAGTTAGCCACAGCCGTTCTAGGGTTTTTAGAGTGATTAGGAGTGAAAGCATGGAGGCTAAATGGAGAAAAATGGCTTAAATAGGCGTAATTTAGGGCAAAAGCCCGTTTTCCTCGGCCCATGTCGGTGGGCGGTACGCGAGGGCTAGGCCCAGGAGTGGCGCGTACCGCCGCGCTTTCCTGGCCTGGCCCACGCGTTGTTTTCGCTCCAAATTTCGCGTTCTAACTCCGTTTCGACCCCCGTTTTCGCCCAATTTCCTCATTTTAAGTTTACCCTCATGTCAACCACATTTAATCCACTAAATTTGATATATGATATGTCCCATAACGATTAACGGTTGATAAATTATCGCAAAAAGTGTATTTTTGGTCGGTTTTGTCGTTTTTCTCGTTTTTAAGCAATTCACCAACGGTTTGCGATCCGATCAAGTGTGTGATGACTCATGACATGGTAAATGATCATATGACTCATAAGCATGATAAAATTGATATACGAAACTCAAAATGTGATCCCCCGGTTATAATCGAAATCGCGCGGGATTTACCGAACTTTCACCGTTTCCATTCTAGACCTTGAATTCCCACCAACCTTCACTTGTATTCACTTGTGTGTGTAACTAGTATTACACACAAGGGTCATACACGTTTAGATTGATCAAATCCCCGGTTGAACGTAATTCGATGGCATGTTCGCGTAACATCCAAATTAAAGACAAATCGAACATCAAATCGATCAATAAACATGATAATGGTTCAAATAACATAAAATTAGGTTAATAAACATCAAAATGATCAATACCCATAAATTCGATTATCAATCAACGGATCGGGTTACAATATGGATAAACGGAAAACCCGGAATGTTACAATTATGGCCTTTAAAAAAAATTACTTTTATAAAAGTAATTATAGATTTAGTAGATAAAACAGCTTACATTTTACTTTTAGAATTAATCTGATTCCTAAATGTTTCAGATCCTTTCAAACATTCAATTTCTTTTCAACATCCAAATTCTTACAAAAGATCACCTGATAAAACTGAAAAAAGATAATTAGATGTGATAGTTATCAACATCCAAAAGCATTAACAAACTCATACAGTAGTTTATAGTTTATATATGCAATAGAACCTTATACCAAAAACATGATGCATGCACCAGTAAGATGTACGCCATGCAGCAACACTTGTACTTGAATTTGATTAGCGTATGGCCAAATCCACACCTGGAGGCAATATTGGTGTGAGTTGACGCATGGCAGAAGATCGAGCCGCTTGTTGTCTCTTTAAAATCTCCTCTGTTGTCAAATTTCCATCAGAAGCATTGCAGCAAGGATCTATGACGATCTTTTTTAGCACAACAGCATTGTCGATCACATACACAGCGAGCTCAAGGTCACTTACTCGACCATAATATCCAATAACTTCAAGAAGCTTCAGGTATTTATGAACGTGAGGGTGGCAACACGTCTTACTTTTCTCCTCCTTTTCGTTGGCGCATACCAATGTAGCTGCAAAAATAAAAACCAAAACATATTGACTTGTTCAAGTTTTACGGTTCGGCCACAACCTTTTTTTAGCAGGTAACACACACCCTGATCTACACTACTCCTAACGCACCTTAATAAATTACACATTTACCGCATTTTGAACCTAAGTATCCTCCAAAGAGGTTTTTATCTCTTACCAGCGGGCTACAAAGCACAGTTAGACCCTACAAAACAGGGGCGCAGCTTCTTAGGGGCGGGGAGGGACGACCGCCCCTCCGGTTTTTTCGTCCAGAAGTACCTTTTTCATGATTTTTTATTATATTGTTTATAAGTATTAATTATCGCCCCCCGGATTACAAAAACAAAAGGGCTACTAGCTCAATTGGTGAGCTACTAGCTCACTTGGTTAAACTGTTGTTTGAATACCCGAAAGGTTTCATGTTCGAAACCTGTAGGCGTTTTTTATTTTTTTCGTCCCTTGTTAAAGTGAGGTGAGTTTCATAGATTCATAACTAAATGACCTATTCGTTCCTAATATAAACAAAAACGTTATTAGCTCATTTGGTTATAGTATTGTGCTAATAACCTAGAGCTCTCAAGTTCAAGACTTACATTTGTCAATTTTTTTTTCTTTTACTCCAAGAGTATTGTGAACGATATAAGAAGTTAACAACATCAGACCTTGACAAATTATTTTTTTCTTTTACTCCAAGAGTATTGTGAACAATATATGAAGTTAACAACATCAGACCTAAAGGTAGTTTATGTTCTTGAGTTATTCCCTATCCAAATGGCAAGTTAGTTTGCAACCTTCTTCAATTTTCACATATTTGAGATGTATTTTATTTATAGTTAATTAGTTACAAGGTCTTTGATCTATTTCATAGGTTCATTACTTGATAATTCATTCGTTTATTTAATCAAATGGCTCATTAACTTAGTTGGTTAGAGTATTGTGTTAATAACTCCAAAGTCCCAGGTTCAAGACTTACATTCACCATATTTTTTTTCTTTTCTTCCCTTAGTGAAGGGTGACTTTCGTAAGTTCATTTCTTAATCGCTCGTCCGTTACTTCATCATAAAACTGGTTCTTAACTAACCGACTATCAAATTGATACTATTGTGCCCCATTTTTTTCTTTTCAAAATTTAAATTCATATTTTATTGTTTGACCCGATCTGAATCGGGACGCAGAACCGGACATATAGGATATACATGATAGGAAAGACTTACATTTGCCATATTTTTTTCTTTTCTTCCCTCGGTGAAGGGTGACTTTCGTAAGTTACTTCGTCGCTAAACTGATTCTTAACTAATTGACTATCAAATTGATACTATTGTGCCCCATTTTTTCTTTTCAAAATTTAAATTTATATTTTATTGTTGGACCCGATCTGAATCGGGTCGCCGAACCAACCATATAGGATATACATGATAGGAAAAAGAAATTAACCCCGTGACTTATCGCCACCGCAAGAAATTTTTTCAAGCTTCGCCATTACTACAAAAATAATTACACAAGTGTGTGTGTGTGTGTGTTGGGGGTCGGGGGCAAGGAGACCTATAAGTCTATAACATATGTACATGAATGTAATCTGTGAGCTAGTGTAGAAACCGGGGTCGGTGAGCCAAGCCAAACCCCGATGGCACAGCGGAAGCGGATCGGAGACTTTGTGAGCTTCGTCTTTGTAGAACAAATAAACACCAAGAAGAACATAATGGACCGGATCTTCAACAATGGTGTTGTGAGATGTGATGATGATGATGAGGATAATATAGAAGTAGTGATAAACAAGATGAAGATAAGTGAATAAATATAACCGAATGCTTACATTTACCTATCCCACACATGCTAGGTTCATGAACAAGAGTTCATGAACCACACACAACTTCAAAGTATCATGACTAAGCTCTCTCACTCATACATCATCCATATCTTTCACAAATGAAAGACCAAACTATATACTAACCTAACAATGGCAAACTAGTAAATAACCAACAACTAGTCTAGTGACAAAATAAATAATGTTACAATAAATCATAAAGTCACTAATGCCATGCCTTCGGTTAATGAGAGTCTCGAGTCATAAACTTCACCGTGTTGTGCGAACGGTCAAACGGTAAGTGGTACGTTGAGTTTCATCTAACCAAATCTCGAACTCGTCGAACTCGGAAATTCCCAACAGTTAGATAGATACATGTATATAGAAAAGAAGACATTGAATTACATATGTTTACAAATCGTCTGAACCTACTATAAATGTCCCTACTTTCAGTATCGTTATAATTTTTTTATCCTAACCTGTTTATAAATATGTAACTGACATGCTGGTATGTATACACAGAAATAATTTGGTTTTATATCTCGTTTTTCAGGTTGACTTGTTTAATCCCTTCGATAAAAAAAAAAACTCCCATCAACCCACAAACCCACCAACCTTTTAGGACCATTCCACCCATTCAACCTATATACAACTTGATTTAAACTCATTTACAACCCCATCCCATTTGGTACATTTAGAAAATTGGGGTATGCGTGTCGTGTTCAGTTTACAAGATACTAAGCGTGTCTAGGTACTGTGGCTAAGGTTGGTCATGTTCGACCTCATCATTTCAACCCTAGTTATAAAGCGTTTAGAACTTAAATATATATTAGGACATAGCATACATAACCGATACGGAAAATGTCATCAAAATTGGACAGGCCTGAGCTATTGAAGTGAACTCTAGTAGACTATCATCTTCTTCAGCCATCATTACCACTTTACCAGATTTAATTTCTTGACATTTGGAAGTTTGGGAATGGCATTAACATCTAAACCGTTCTGAAAAAAAAAAAGAACAAGAAACCAGTCTCTGTGATATTTTAATTCAATGAAGGTTATAATATATACACACTAAAGAAGATGCACTAACCTTTGGACTACAAATGTCCAAGATAAGAACCTCAAGGGAGAGAGCACATGATGGCATTTGTCTGAACACATTATTTTCTAACCCTACACTAACTTCACCAATATCAACTTCTTTAAGCTTTGGAAGATCATGGAGATGCAATTGTATTTCTGGACCAGAATATTTGAAAGATACAAGATCAAAACTGTATAAAGAGATGGATTGAAGCCCAGAACAGGACACTATTGTAAAGTGTTTCAAGTTAATGTCCTGCCCACCAACAAGATTATGGCGTTCCAAAACCGAGTGATACAAGTCTAGGACTTCAAGATGGGGAGAATTCTTTAGAATTTTATTTAGGGTACGTTCAGTCAACGTGACACTCTTCAACGAGAGGCTTTTTAACGCCACCATCTTGTCAGCCATATCATGATATGGTGGTACCCTTACATTATAGTGTACCCAATGCTCATCAACACTATAACTTTTATCCCGTAAATCCAGTTCAAGTTTTTGAACTTTCTTTTCTAGAGCAAACCGAATCCAATCATCGATAACATTAGCATGATATTGAATTAAGCAGAAGCGAATGCGAAAAACTTGAACCCTTGGGTGGTTGTAACTTTCAATGACCTCATACACCTGGTTGATAAACTTGCTATCACAAAGTCTCCACTCATCATCATTCCCCATCTTATCTAAATCTTCGCTACCATCAAAGTTCAATTGGATCAAATTACGCCACAAGAATCTCCATTTTGTGGAGAGAGTGCTTGTGGCCGCAGCATCTTTTATAGGCAAACAAGATAGTATCTTAACAAGAACATCATCTGGCATTTTGCTGATGAAATCAATCAAATTTGTTCCACAACACCCCTTAAATAAAAATAATAATAAATAAAAAAGTCATCAATAACCTTAACAGTTAAGAGTGAGTATTCACATACACGAAATGAACCACTAGACCTAATATATCGACTGTGTAATTTTCACACTAATGAAACCCTAAACGAAACATACATTAGAGATACACTCATCCCAAAATTCAGCTGTTAAATCACCTGAAATTCAGTTAAATTTTGTAATAGGAAACAACTATCGTTATCGTTAGGTAAACAACTCTGATCACAATATATGGTTGCATGCATAAAGCAAATTTAAAATTAAGTTGAAATCAAAATGAAAGAGCAACAACAACACAATTAATTTGGCGAATGAAAGGTACCGATTGTATTCAAAAGGAGGGGGAGAGTGAAGAAATTACCTTCTTTCGAGTGGATCGAAGCTTTCTGAGTTTCATTTTGGGTGCCTGCTTATAGACGATGGAGTTTGACGCCGTGGTGCGGGGACGGTTTGATATGCGATTGCAACTGCCTTGACGATTTTCGGTTCAAACACATCATCATGACTCATGTTTTTATTTTTAGATGATAATTCCTATATTTTCTATGATTAATACAGAACTAATTACTATTTTTGGGTACTTGGGGCTATACTTAATTATTATTTTTCTCTCTTTCCAACCCCACTCGGTGTTATAAAGGCCATTGAGGTCAAACGTCGGTCTTTCTGTTAAAGAGGTGACGTGGGCAGTGGCGGTGCTTGAGAGAGATCTCTGAGGGGGCGGGGATCAAAAGATCGACCGATGGGGTGATAATCAATACATCCGAGGGGGCAATACTCCACAAATACAATTTTTTTAACATAAAATCGAGAAAATAGGTAGTTACGGACGGAAAAACCGAGGGGGCGGTCGCCCCCCCGGCCCTGATGAAGCTGCGCCAGTGGACGTGGGGGTCCGGAAAATTTCGTTGCATGGAGTAAGATGTTGGTGGACAAAAAAATTAGGTGGGATGGGAATTGGATTGCTCCGGGCTCTTAAATTGGCTCTTCTTGTCCAGTGGATTTTTCGTTTCAAGAATGAACCCATGTCCCTATGGGTTACTACTGTTAAAGCATTACATTACAAAAAAAAAAATCCCTCCTCATGGCTACCCCTTAAAAAAATGATCAGTGGCCCTTGGAGTGGGATTTTAAAAGGATGCAAAGGTGTATAAGACTTGGGTCTTGACTTGTCACAATGGATCTGTTGTTCGGTGGCTAACGGGGAGCTCGGCCTCTTTTGAGAGGATAATTGGACGAGACATGCTTCGTTAAGATCCTTTTTTCCGGACATTTACGCCCTCGATCGTCACCACGGGTGCCATATTGTGAACAGATATCGTAGGATGGACGGTAGATGGCTTGTTGTTGGTGATTGGATGGAGGATGTGGGTATTAACCGGCTAGAGGAGTGGGCCACTTATGGTGGATGGGCGGATGCAATTGCTTTTAATCATTTTCAAGACAATTGGAAATTGAGTATTAAAAATCAAGTGGAGTTTGAAGTTCATTTAGTCCGCACGAAGCTGCTATCTCACCTTCTCCATGCTTTTGTTTTGGATTTCATGTGGGTTAATGATGTGCAAAAATCGATCTATAAAAATTACTAAACTTATCCTAGACCTGGACACACTAAATTAGACCCAATTAACCTAAAACTAGACCGACTCAACAAGCAAGCGAACCTATCGAATGTAGAATAGCTGTTGGTAAACCGAGGTCAAACCCTAGAGATACTAAAAAGACAAAATTAACTAAGAAAAATAAATTACTGATTAATTGATGAAAATTGGTTTTTGATTTGGAGGATTAATTAACTGAATAAATGAAATAAGCTAGAATTAACTAATTACCTAAACTTACTAAAAATAAAAACTGCTAAAATTAGAAATTACTAAAAGTGGAAAGCAAACCAACAACTCCAAACTTAAAGCCGAAAACCAGATATGATACGAAATACCACCTAGACCTAGACTCCTAGTTAATGTTAACGACTTCCCTTGACTATGACAATTCCGATTGAATCAGGATCTAAAGATACAACCTATAGAAAACCTACGAGCCCCCGAAATCCTCTCCGGACGTAACTGATAAGAATCCTAACGGTTGGAAATGCTCACTGATTAGTTAGTTCACCTTGCAAGTTCATCCTAACCGATAATTCTAACGCTCGATCAATTGGTTCACCTTTTCAGTATATCCCAATTCAACTACCCTAACCGCCCTTGAACTTAATTTAAGGCACCTTAAGGCAATAGGAGTTACCTCTTGTTGGGTTGTATAACTAATTATCGATTTAAACACGAGTACGCAGCGGATATAATCCTATGAATTAATCTAACTAACCGGATAGATAATGTGTACCTCTTTAGCTCGGCAAGAGAAGATCCTCTAGGATTTGAAGTAAATCCCTTTACGATCGCACACACGACACACCGATGTACGTATGCTAGTACTTGATCACGAACTCTTCTTCTTGATGAAGGCTTGGTCGAACCACAAGAAATTCGAATCCCTTGGATTCTTTTTCTTTGCCGAAATTTAGAGAGGAGAGAATTAGGGTTTGCACTTATCAGGTATAATGCACACACTAAACCCTAAACCAAGAGGGTCTATTTATAGATTTTAGGAACTTGGAAAACAAGCTAGGGTTTGGGATGGGGAGGCCTTAACGATTCGGACCTAAAGCCCACTCCCAAAACCTTTCCTAATTGTAATCCAATTACAACTCTCTTTAATTAACAACTAACACCCTGTTAACAATTAACTGTTAGTTTTAACGACTCCTCGTTAAATATTCGTGATAAATATTAATTAAATGATTAATTAATGCAAATACATTAGTGTCGAGACGTGTGACCCCGTAGGCTTAAATACTTTCCGGACATACGTTTATTTATACGTGATCATATCCCTACAGCTCCCACTTGAGCTCGTAATAATAAATGCAATAACATTGGTTAGCGTCTAGCAACACACCAATGCTCCCGAAAATATTTAAGTACAGTTTCTCAAAGTGTATTTAAATGGTACAGTCATTTACTATCCCTTTGTTACCGATACCGTTGTTAAATATGAATATGGATCAAAGTCATTTCATACTTTAACGATTCTGTTTCTCATTCCATAACTAATTAAAGATTACCAAATTCAAATCGAGACACATTTGGATTTCATTTGGGCATGGCCATGCAGACATCTTAATTAGTCCCAATGAGGGGCCCAGTGGTATATGCTTCAACTTTTAAGCTGAAGGAACAAATCCTCTTGACTACACGTGTCCAGTCACATACTTCACTACACTTACTGAAAATAGCCCTTTTGTACTACCTTATTCAGAATAGTTAGAACTATATCAAGTAGGTGCAATCCATATATGCATGACCTGCTTGTATCTAAAGTCTAAGGATAAGTAAAGCAACCATTTACGAATTTCACTTAATGACGACGATCCATAAAGTGACAATTCGTTAGTGGGGTAGTCCGATATGCATCCTAAGAATACCATGTGAGTTTGGTGGGACCATCTATTATATATTCCAAGAACATTACCAATCACTCAGATTTGTCTTAGTTTAACTATATTCCCATATAGTTAATTGACAATGGACAATTTAGAATACTTGACAAGTACTCAAGGATTAAACATGCAAATATAGGACACAATTTACTATTAAATGAAATCAAACGTATCAAGTACTTTATTTCATTATATAAATAGAAATTGTTTAACATCCCTTATCCAAATACCGAACAACAGACATACATGATTTAACTAGCTAATCTAAATACCATGCCCTCAGCATGCATTCCAAGCTTCAGCCTCGACAAAGCTTTCGTGAAAGGATCAACTAAGTTAATATATGTGTGAACTTTGAGTAATTTGATTTCACCTAGTTCGATCTGCTCACGAACATAGTGATATCTCCTGGCATAGTGTCTGGCGCCCTTCTGAACTCCAGGTTCTTTGGCAATGATTAATGCACCAGTATTATCACAGTACATATCAATAGGCAGGTTACTTGTAGGGATCACGTCAAGCCCACAAATAAATTTCCTTATCCAGACTGCCTCCATTGCAGCTTCCGAAGCAGCAATGTACTCAGACTCTGTTGCAGACATAGCAACTGTGGTTTGTTTCTTGCTTTTCCAATCCACAGCACCTTCATTCAGAACGAAGATGTACCCAGACTGAGACTTCTTGTCATCTCTATCAGTCTGAAATCCAGCATCGCAGTATCCGGTCACTTTGAGCTCTTGATCTGGATTTCCCCCATATACCAAAAACAAATCTCTAGTAGCCCGTAGGTACTTGAGAATGGTCTTAACAGCAGTCCAGTGACTTTCACCTGGATTCTGTTGAAATCGGCTAACGATATTCTGCGCAAACGCTATATCAGGTCTAGTGCCTCTCACCGCATACATTATAGAGCCTACAGCCGAAGCATAAGGGACTCTTTACATATGCTTCACCTCATCAGGTGTAGAAGCACCTTGTTTTACCGATAGACCAAGTCCTTCCTGCATAGGTACTATACCACGCTTGAAATTCTCCATCTTTAATCGCTTCAAGATCTTATAAATATAAGCACTTTGACTTAGTCCAATCAACCGCTTAGTTCTATCTCTATAGATCTTGATTCCAAGAATGAATGCTGCTTCTCCCAAGTCTTTCATGGCAAAACACCTTCCAAGATGGGATTTTACATCTTGCATCATTGGAATGTGTTTTCCTATAATCAATATGTCATCTGCATATAAGACAAGGAAACTAACATTACTTCCACTAGCTTTGCGATATACACATGGCTCACCGGGATTCTGAACGAAACCAAACTTTTTGATTTCTTCATCAAACCGTTTATTCCAACTCCTCGATGCTTGCTTTAGTCCATAAATGGACCTTTGAAGCTTGCATACTTGGTTGGGATGTTTTGGATCAATGATGTCACACCCCAAATAACCACTAACGGAGTTTATACCGTTAAGGGGTGCGAGCAAACCAGGACCACAACCATTAGTTACAAATACTAAACGAATCAGAGTTAGTCCAAATACACGTCATAAATTAAAGTCTCAAAATACGCAGCGGAAAATATTGTCTTAGCACTAACCACGTGCTTAACAAAATCATTGTTTTAAATTCCCAATTTGGTTTAAACAAAAGTAATATGTCTTCATGTGCCATGCCAACCCGCTCCGGATACTCCTCAGCGATCTGCAAAAGTGAAAACCACACAAGTGTCAACCTAACGGTTGGTGAGTTCACAGTGGGCATGTCATGCAGTGGCCCGGTCTCATAAGCGTATGTTTCAACATATAAATAAGTAATAGTTTTGCAAAACAATGCCAAGTGTTGAATTATCGAATATGCACTAGTTAAGTAAAGATTAAAGCGGTCAACCGATATCGCGGGTAGCTAATCCGGTTTCCATGCACTAAGGAAGTTCGTACCAAAGCTGACGTAACAGAGTTCGGCATTTGCCGATGGTTTGTGCCTCCAGTTGTGTTCCTCATGGGACCCACAACTAAAATAGGCTGATATTGAACTCCGTTCGGCCTCCAACCGGTTGGCTACACATTTGTGTACCGCGGAGTAGGGTTTGTCAAACCCTCAGTAGATCTACCCAACATCCCCTCGCTTCACGAATTAATGGTACTAAATTGTTGAGGACTTTTAAGTTTTAAGGCATCCTTAGAAATCATGTGATATCATTTGGTTTAGACTTTAACCTACACTAGTCATATTAAAACCGTTTGTTCTGGATTCCATTTGAAATCCCAAAAAGAGTTTAAGTGTCAAAGTGGTTGTTTCGGATTTCATTTGAAATCCCAAATGAGTTTAAGTATTGAATAGTTGGTTGTGGATTTTATTTGAAATCCCAAGGATGGACAGTTGCAAGTGCCTCCCATAAAACACTCCAACTTCCATAGCAGATATCCCATTTGGTGATACCTCAAAGTGTCAGCGTTGTTTTCCGTTAAGTAAATTCGTTGTGACCCAAACGGGCTCACAATTAAGGGTTAGTGAAACTCACCTTTGGGTGCGCTGCTACACTTGCTAAATAATCCAAGTATTGTTTGCTTAACGAAGACCTAAGAACACGTTTAGGTCTTGAGTATTAGTTTTGTGTCTAATCTTTAACTTGACGTCACTATGGCCCATAACATAGCACGTTGGAACTATGACACGACATACCGATACACGACACCGATGGTTGATCATAAACGAGGGTTCACATAACACAGAAATCAAAGCATGTTTCATTATTGTATAATCATGTAAGTCATAGCATAACATTCAAATAAGTTGTACAAGTTTGGGTTTTGGGTCTGGCACAGTTTCGCTACACAGTTTCGCTATAGTTTCGCTACATAGTTTCGCTACACAGTTTCGCTAGGTGCACGGGCAGCACTTTCGCTAGTGAATACCCGATGACACAGTTTCGCTAGCTAGTTTCGCCCGAAACTGTTGGCACAGTTTCGCTAGCATAGATTCGCTCGAAACTGGTTTGAACTTTTGTTCAGGGACAAGGTCTATGGTTGTTTCGCTCGGTAGTTTCGTTACTTAGTTTCACCGGCGACACTATAGTTTCGCTACATAGTATCGCTGCATGAATATTCAAACAGTTTTGCTGTATAGTTTCGCCTAATGAAGGCACAGTTTCGCTAGTCGCTAAAAACCCGTAAGTTTGACTAAAAATCTTTCTAACAGCTCCCATACTTCATATAATTCAATAACTATCATTCATAAACATTTACCAACATCACAGAAGCAATTCTAACACCTTAAACATGGATTTTCATCATCAAATCATCAAGAACACTTTTTAAGCAAAAATGACCTAACTAGCATGAATCTTCATTATGGCTCGATTTCACACGTAAATTTGCAGACTTTATGATAGATCTAGCATTCCTAAGCATCATATCAGAAGCATACACAATTTCATGAAGATCTAAGCATGCTTTTTAAGAAAACACATAAAAATGCAAGAAAATGGTTCATGGGACTCACGGTTTGATCTAAGATCCGAATGAATGAGTTCACCGACTGAGATGACAGCGTCTCGTGATGGTTCTTGACTGGTCCAGAATTCACGAGAGAGAGGAGAGTGTGTGTGTTTTGTGTGATGTAGGCTAATGGAAAATTAGGGTTTTAGGGACATTATTTAATATATATCAGGAGCTAGTTTCGCTGGCAGTTTCGCTGACCGAGCGAAACTGGCTCTGAACACATGTGAGTCAAAAGTTTAGCTACCGGGCGAATCTATAGTTTCGCTCGGTAGTTTCGCTGGTAACCAAAAGGGCCAATTTACATTCTAAGCAAGATAAACACGATTCATGAATTTGCCACATAATTCAATAAGTAAATAAATAGACACATATGGACGGGTTCGGTGATCAACCAAAGGTCGTGGACGTATTCGGCCTAGTTAAGCATTAGTTACTAAGTTAACACTTATAACGTAACTAACGGAGATTGTCTAACGGAAGTTAACCTTGAAATTCACGGATGTCACAAATGAACCCTTCAGGTTGATCCATATAGACTTCTTCATCCAAGTAACCATTTAAGAAGGCAGTCTTAACATTCATTTGCCATATATCAAAGTCATAGTACGCTGCTATGGCTAAGAGAATCCTAATAGCTCTAATGTCAGCTACTGGTGAAAAGGTCTCATCATAGTCAACGCCAAAACGTTGAGTATAACCTTTCGCCATAAGACGAGCTTTATAGGTGTGTACATTTCCATCCATGTCGGTCTTCTTTTTGAAGATCCATTTACTCCCAACGGTCTTCGCGTTAGGAGGAAGATCAACCAAGTTCCAAACTTGATTATCTCTTATGGATTTCATTTCCACGTTCGCAGCTTCAAGCCATTTGTTAGATTCCGGATCTGATAATGCAGCTTTGAAGTTCGGAGGCTCATCGAGATCTCCTGATATGTTTTCCTCGGATTCGACTAGACCAATCCATCTATCCAGGTTACGTATGACCCTTTCGGATCTACGAAGTGGAATCACAACATCATTGACTTGAGTTTCATCACTTTGAACATTCCCCCCCCCCCCCCAAGTTGATGATTGCTAGTTGTTTCAGAAGGTGACACATCTTCTAGTAGTTCTACAATTCTCCCACTGTTCTTTTGAGCTATAAATTTTTTTTCAAAGAATTCAGCATATCGAGCAACACGAACAGTATTTTCGGAAGGATTGTAAAAGTAGTAACCCATTGTTTCCTTTGGGTATCCCACGAAGATGCACTTAGTAGTCCTGGGTTGTAGTTTGTCAGGCGTATCGCGCTTCACAAGTGCCTCACATCCCCAGACTCTTAAGTAAGACAACACAGGGTCTTCTCCATGCCACAATTGATGCGGTGTCTTTTCAACCTTCTTGGTTGGAACCATATTTAGAACGCGTACAGCGGTTTCTAGAGCAAAATCTTAAAATGATATTGGGAGAGTTGTAAGGTTCATCATCGACCTCACCATTTCTAGTAAGGTTCGATTCCTCCTCTCAGACACTCCATTATGCTGAGGAGTGTAAGGAGGAGTAAGCTGTTGGACAATTCCACACGCTTTAAGATAATCCCTAAACTCTTGGCTTAAGTATTCTGCACCACGATCTGATCGAAGGATCTTGATGGTCTTTCCGAGTTGATTTTCTACTTCGTTCTTGAACTCTTTGAATGTTTCAAACACTTCATGTTTATGCTTAAGCAAGTAAACATAACCATAACAACTGAAATCATCCGTGAAAGTCACGAAGTAGCTAGCACCTCTTCTTGACACATGTCTAAATGGGCCACAAACATCAGTATGAATGAGTCCAAGTAGTTCTTTAGCCCTTTGCGGCTTGTTCGGAAAGGGTTTTCTTGTCATATTTCCTGAGATACAGAAAACGCATTTATAAAATGATTCATCATTTGATTGTAGGATCCCTTCACGTTGAAGTCTTTCAATGCGGTTTTTGCCAACATGGGCAAGACGATAGTGCCAAAGATAGGTAGAGTCCAAACTAGTTTTGGCTCGTTTGCTAACATTGTACATTGAATTATTTGAAACACAACCACGCATATCAATTTCATAAATCCCATCACAAGGAATAGCATCAAAATAATGAACATTATTTTTAGAAACTGAAATACCGATATTATTAAATGCATTAATAAATCCTTGGTTTTTCAACAAAGAAACTGAAATAACACCTCTAGTAATAGAAGGTGCATAATGACAATTGTCTAATACAATAATTAACCCAGAAGGCAGAATTAAATGATATTCTCCTATAGCTTCCACAACTGCTGGCAAACCATTTCCCACGAACAACTTCAAAGCTCCAGGCTTTAGTTTCCTCCTCTTTCTAAGACCCTGTAACGAATCACAGATGTGAGTTCCACAACCACTATCATACACCCATGAATCAATCTTAGAAAAGGAAAATAATTCAATTGTGAAGATACCTGAAGTACTAGTCCCACTAGTATTCTTCTCTTCTTGATCAACTCAGCTAGATAGGTAGGATAGTTCCTCTTCCAGTGTCCAACTTCACCACAATGGTGACAGATCTGGTCTTTAGCCGGATGCTCTTTTGCGGCTGGAGGGGTTTGCTTTGTTTTAGGAACAAGCGCAACTTCCTTGCCTTTTCCCTTACCGCCATTCTTGCCCTTCGCCTTTTGCGGTCGTTTAGCCTTTTGGATCTTTCCCCCTTTGATCATAAGAACTTGGGGTGTTTCAGTGGCCTTCTTAGGAATCGTTTTCTCATACTCGATAAGCATAGCATGAAGCTTAGGTATAGTTTTAGTCATACTATGCATGTTGTAGTTGCGCACAAAACCCTCATAATCCTTCGTAAGAGAATTGAGGATCATGCCAACTGCCACAGCCTGATTATACCCATAATTGAGCGATTCCAATTTGTCAAAGTAGCTCTTCATCTTGAGCACATGACTACTGACCGATTTACCAGTTTCAAGCTTCAAGTCGTGGAGTTCCACAACTAGGTCGAACAATTCAACACTAGCTTGTTTTTCATACATCTTCTTTAGCTCTTTGATCATATCACAAGGTGTATGAAATTCGTATTGCTTCTGAAGATCGGGAGTCATACTCGAGATCATCATGCAAGCAACCTCATCGTATCTGCTATACTCAGCATTGTAGAACGCTTTCTCTTGATCAGTAGCAGTAGCAGCTGGCTCGGTCGGCCAATGATTTTCAAGGACATCGGTCCTTCGTTCAACTCTAAGGACGATCCTTAGTTGACGATACCAGTCATTGAAGTTAGATCCATTCAGCTTTTCTCTTTTAAACATTTGACGAAAAGCATGACCAACATTGTTTTGAGGAGGGTTTGTTGCCAACTACAAAACAGATTAAGTTCAAAAATCAGTATTTTCGATAATCTTTTCCTTATTAAATTTAATTACCTAATGTTTAAACATCTTTAAACAATTAAACTTATTAAGGCTAGGATCCAATTGACATGCCATCATTTCATCAGTTGATTTGCTAGAAATGATGCACTCAAAAGGTAAGTGACGATCAATAACTGTACTCCAAGTACAATTCCTAGATTTTATGGGACCTACAAATAACACTTGTGAATCTTGCACCAAGTAATTTTGTAGTCATGTTTCATCCCATCTTTTGCCACGGGCCAAGGGTCTCACCGCCTAGCTCGCTTTAAGTCGTCCAACTAAGAACGCACAAATTATCCCCCATTGTGTACCAATGAGTGGGAATTTGCCATGCAAATTCCATTTTACCATTGTGTACCAATGAGTAAGATGACATCCACAAGTGTCCTTTTCAAGGTGGATGACAAAGACTTAAGTTTGGTTTGGGTCAAAACAATTTTGATGTGTGATCAAAAATGTTATGTGTGAAGATTCATGCACATCTTCACCACATAATGTGTTTATAAAAATTCTTAGTTTGTCTTCCAAAAACAAAAGAGCTCGGTAGCTCCATTCGCAACACACAAAGAAGCGTAAGGGTGAGGTTTGCACTTTTTCAATTAAAAACCTACCCACTTTAGGGAAGCATGGCGACCCGACTTATACCTCTCTTAGAGTGTGTTCGAATGGGTGAGCTGATGTTTCTTTTGAGTTTTAGGACACAAATTTTATTTTTATAAACAAAATCATATTTCAATAGTTCATTAGCAAATTTCGATTTTCATAAAATATATTTGCTATAAAACCTTTTATTATGTCACAATTATCACAAATAATCACATAATCTTAGTGTTTCTAATGATCTAACATAATTTTAATTTTAATTCTCTTTGATCTAAGTAATAACCATGAACGATTTGCATGAAACTTCATGGTTTTTACTTCTTTTTAATATTTTAAAATAAAGGTACAACATGTTGTTTAAACAATTATCAAATAATAAAAACTTGGGTTCTTAAATTTAGATCACAAGAATCGAATTCTAGACCTAAAATTAGGGTTTCCGATTCGGCTAGAGGTTTTCGATCCATTATATAGATTGCGATCGGAATAAATGTTTCCGATCGGGATAACAGTTTTCGATCGGAATAAGGTTACGATCGGAAACTAGGGTTTCCGATCGGAAACAACCGGCGACCATGAGTTTACGATTTTCGATACGAACAAGTCGAAAAATAAGGGTTTACGATCGGAAACAAGGGTTTCCGATCGGAAACAGACGGCGGGTCGTAAACAGTTTTCAATTGAATTAGGGTTTACGTTTTACCAAATTGCGAAACCGATTTTCCAATTGTAAAAGACGATTTTATGTGGATCGAAAAGCTAGAATCTTGATTAGAAAGCTTGTTTCTAATCGAATTTGGTTACCCCCCCCCCTCCAAGTTTTTATTCCCGATAATTAACTAAAATCATAGGTAGCTCGTGATACCACTGTTTGGTAATATAACTAATTATCGATTTAAACACGAGTACGCAGCGGATATAATCCTATGAATTAATCTAACTAACCGGATAGATAATGTGTACCTCTTTAGCTCGGCAAGAGAAGATCCTCTAGGAGTTGAAGTAAATCCCTCTACGATCGCACACACGACACACCGATGTACGTATGCTAGTACTTGATCACGAACTCTTCTTCTTGATGAAGGCTTGGTCGAACCACAAGAAATTCGAATCCCTTGGATTCTTTTTCTTTGCCGAAATTTAGAGAGGAGAGAATTAGGGTTTGCACTTATCAAGTATAATGCACACACTAAACCCTAAACCAAGAGGGTATATTTATAGGTTTTAGGAACTTGGAAAACAAGCTAGGGTTTGGGATGGGGAGGCCTTCACGATTCGGACCTAAATCCCACTCCCAAAACCTTTCCTAATTGTAATCCAATTACAACTCTCTTTAATTAACAACTAACACCCTGTTAACAATTAACTGTTAGTTTTAACGACTCCTCGTTAAATATTCGTGATAAATATTAATTAACTAATTAATTAATACAAATACATTAGTGTCGAGACGTGTGACCCTGTAGGCTTAAATACTTTCCGGACATACGTTTATTTATACGTGATCATATCCCTACACCTCTAACCACTATGAAGGTCACAACTAGCAAATTGATCGCTTAATCTAGGGGATTTCCTTTTGAGACAATCTTGACCTAGACAATTAACCAACCCAACTAATTGACAAGTTTATCCCCTTTTAAGTTCTAAACAAGGCCGAATATAACAACCAAGACAATAACTACCAATCAATGTTCTAGTTTGGGACGTCTCCTAAACTATTCCTTAGATGAAAACCCTAAAGCTAACACCTTTAGATGCATTACGCGACCAGAAAGACATTCGTAGGCAACACAAACACTAATTGACAATCAAAACCCTAATTGAAATATGCATACACGGTCATCACAGTAAGTTAAAGGAATTGCAATAGAATATCAAGCAATCAAACAATTGTCATAATCAAGAAAAGTCGAAAGCCGCTAACTATTCATTAAACCGGTCTAAGTGGTACAAAAGAATTAGCCAAGAACGATTGACATGTCCGGAATAATAATAATAATTATAACAATAGTTTTAATGTTGAACATGATCTGGTCTATGAAAAACAAAAGAGAATTCAAAGTAACAAGAACCCGGAAAAGCGATTTGGTGTTGAATGCTTCAATCCGACGCCTCCAGATGCTTCTCTCTCGATTTGCTGCTCCAAAATCGTCTCCTGGAACTCTGAGTTACGGCTAGATCCAAGTTATCTCGACTGGAAACCTTTAAGTTGTATTTATAATTAAAATTCTAGGGTTTCCGGATTTTTAACCTCCAAGCGTATCGCTTGGAGGATTCTTGAGCAGTAGGCGATACGCCTGAGGACACTACGCGACAGAATAGTCGGGTCAACGTTCCATAACCGCCTTTGACTTTCTTGATACGCATGTATCACCTGGAACATCAAACTCACCAGTCGATATGCCTAGTACTCTTTTTTTCCAACATTTTTTTCTCATTTGATCTTCAATTCTTTTCCACTACTCGTTTCTCCTCGAGAACTGGACCAGAACTATAAAATAATCACAAAACACACATTAAGACACTATTACTAAAAAACAACTAAAATCTTAAGTAAAATGACTCAAAAGACTCACAAAATGACCCGAAAACGTAAAGGAAAACCCATGTGTTTTGCAACACATCAGTTAATTGGATCCCTCTTAAGGTAAATGCTTTCGCCTGGCGAGCGGTGCAAGATCAGATACCGTAAAGGGTTAACCTTGTTCGAAGAGGTGTTACTGTTGATTCTTCTTGCTCGGGCTGTTCTTTTTCCGAGGAGACCACATACCATCTTCTTGTTAATTGTAGCATGGCTAGTCTTGTGTGGTCCAAAATTATATCTTGGTGCAAAGGTCTGCGACAAAGTTTTAATTATGTGGCTGATGTGTTGAATCCTTGTAAGGGTTGGGGAAATGACGCAAAAGCCCATAAGATCTACCTTGTATATTTTTGTCAACCTTTTGGAACATTTAGAAGTACGTGAACTAGTTGATCTCTAAAGACGGAAGGAAAGGTGTTGATTTCATAGTGGAGGAGATTAATGTTTTGGTCAAAAATCAACAAGATGATTTCGTGTTCCAAACTTTGTAAGTGAGGTAGTGCGCTTGTTGACAAGTATGACAATGTATCAAAATATGAATATCAACACAAGGAATCCAGAATCCTTTGAGTTTCCTCTAGGAATCCTGGAAAAAAACCTTGGGAGCCGGCCTGAAGAGCCTGCTGCCTAGCGGTTTTATTAATCGGAAATTGAAAATTACAATGGTTTTTAGAGGAGTGATCGATTGGGCTAAGTGTTACAATGAATTAATACTGTCAGAGCTAGAGTGTGTAAATGTTGTGTGTTTCTAAACCGATTGAGTCCTCGATTATATAAGTGTTACGAAGATAAAAAACTCCCCGAGATTCCCGGGATCCTATTCTCCAACTAACTTGATCGTTAGACTAATACTCGTCCACATCTTTCCGTAGCTAGAGAAAGTCTTTCGAAGGTGGTTGACCACTCAACGGTACCCGTGACCAAATAAACACGTGGCAATAATAGGGGTTAGTCGATTAGAAATAAGTCAGGATACCTAAATCGGTGGGATTACCAAACTATAACAGGATTCCTGAATCATCTGAGCTTTCTGTGAGCATCCAGAGAATAGACCCCTAACAATTTCCCCTTGAATTTTGACGGTTGTGGATAAGCTCAATAGCTGTCAAAATTTAAAAGGTGATGTTTCCACGGCGTTATCACGGTAAAATTGGTTGGGATTTGACGTTTTTACGGCTTCCAAGTGATGTGATAGGTATGATTATCATTCTTAAAATACAAGCATATCACCTCCATTTACCTTCACCTTATTTCAGAAACCTTTCGAGATTCTCCATTAACCCGATCAGTTTTCTCCTCCTTATTCTTCATTTTTCTTCTCCGATTTTTTGGTCATGGCCAAGAAAAACACCCGTTCTTCATCTTCTTCGGTCGCTCCGGTGATCGAAGACTTTCGCGATCAGGGATACATAATACCTAGTGAAGAAGAAACCTGTACCTTTGATAACGGAGATATCGAAGCTCTGGAAAACTCCGGCATCTTTCCTCCCGGTGCCGTTTTCCGACCATTTGACGCCCGAACCAAGTCCGACTTCACTTCTACCACCTGGGTATGCTTCATGTACTACACATTCTTGCTAGGTATGACCTTTCCCTTCTCGGAGCTTGTGAACCAGCTCCTCAAGACCACCCGACTTAGCTATGCCCAAACTATGCCCATGGTTTGGAGAATTTTGTATTCTCTTGACCAATTGAACCAAACCCGAAACCTTGAAATTGGGATTCCTGAAATCTGTGCGACTTATCAACCCCGGACCCACGGCTGTAGCCAATTTGTTTTGAAAGCTCGCACCTCTACCTCCCAACTAATTCCTCGAGCTTCTCACAACGATCATGACTGGAAGAAGCAATTCTTCTTTGTGAAGCGTGATTCAATCCCAGGGGGTAAAAACTTGCCATTGTAGTGGGTTGATAAGGGTAGGATGCCAATTTCCTTTGCATTGCAACCTTTTGAATTTATATTTACTATTTTTTCATGTTTTCTGTTTTGCAGCACCCAAGTTTGAGAATCTCATCAAGCCGCGTCCGGATTCCCAGCAGAAGCTTAAAGCAGTCTACCAGATTTCAGCCACGGAGAGGGCGCTTATACTTGAAGCAACAGCCAGCGAGCAAATCTTTTCACCCGACCAACACCCCCCCCGAGATGTTTGGTAAGTTCTCCGGATTCCTAACTTTTGTTGTTTTTAGGAATCCCAAATATCAATAACCTGTTTCTATATGTCAGTTCCCAAGTCCAGCTCCTCATTCTCCCATAAGGATCTCGATACCATGCTCAAGATTAAGAAAGAACAATCAGAGTCTCTTGTTGCCTCCAAACCTCCTGCCAGCCGGCCCAAGTCTTCTACCTCCAAGAAGAGGAAGGGTACTGATGCCATCGTGTACCTGGACAACTTCGAATGCTTGGCTCCCTCTGAGGTGAGCAAAAAATTGTTCTCGATGCAGACAATGATGAACCTGGTAAGAAGCTCAAGAAATATATATATATATATATATATTAGTTTCATACATGTTGCAGCTGTTGCTTAGAATTCCCATTTTCCTGTGCAGGGTATTGAGAAGCTCAGCACCTACGCAATGGAGATGGAGCGGAAGCTGGCAGAAGCCAAGGAGAAGCTCCAAGCCCAAGCTAAAATTGCCAAAGGCAAGACCCACTATTACGAGCACAAGCTCACGGAACAGTGTTTGGCCTTTGAGGCTGAGAAAGTTTCGGATGCTGAAATCTACAAACTCTTAGCTGCCCGGAGCGTCCTGGAATGCAGAATCAAAATGGAAGGCGAAGCTAAAGAGGCGGGTTTTAAGGTTCCTGGGTGGGATGCTGAGGCTTGGAGGTCAATTATGGAATCGTTGGGAAGAGGCGACGGTGAAGTGGCTGGAGCTGGGAAGGATGGGAATGAAGGCTGCTCCTCGAAGACGGTTCCAGAATCTCCGAAAGTGATTACATGGGTGTTCGAGGTGAAGCTTGGAGAGGGTGAGAAGCTTGGTGGTGAATGCAAGGTGACGGGCGATGAGGATAAGGCAACGGTCTGAGCCCAGTTTTTTATTGTAACATCCCAAAAATTTAGTAATTTAAATATCCGTCAATGACTAGTTAAATTTTTGGTTCCTAGCTCGAGTCAACTCCCTTATGTTAATAAAAATTTAAATTGGGGAAATCTATGGGGTTTATTGGGTAAATATAAGTTTTAGTTGAAAATAATGCAAGAACCAAACTTGGAGGGGCAGAACTGTCAATTGATGATTGTAGTGTAAACAAAAGAACGGAAAAGGGGTGGGGAGGTCGTATACGCGACCTGCATATCGATCCCCAGCCCCTCTCCTCCTTCTCATACCCAAAATTCTGCAAATTGAAGATCTTGGGCTGCAATTCTTGTAATCAAACACAAATTGGAAGAGATTTTATCTTCCCAAACTCAATTTCTCATCAAGTAAGTAAAACCCCATTAGCTTGCATGCTAGGTCTCGAAATTAGGGGGCTAGAAATCTGAAATTTGTTGTTTATTCATGAGTGTTATGATGTTAGAGAACTTATATGTTGCATAAATTTCTAATTTGATTAACATTTGGTGAAGTAGTCATCAATTACTAGTTCTTGAACCTCCATGCAAGTGACCACTTATGAAGTGGGTGAAATTGCTTGTTATGCTTGAATCCTAGTATGAAATTGATGCTAGATGATGAATTGTTGATGGGTTGGTGATGGATTTCACCAAACCCAGGTTAAATAGTTAATTGGGAGGTCATGGGGTTGGGTTACGTATGTGCATATATGTATGCACACAAGCTGTTTGATGAAATGCCTAAAAGAAACTAATTGGTTATAAAACGAACAAATTGTTAGACTTGAAGCTTGAATGGTCTTGGAGGATGCTATGTTCACTAAATGACTCCTCATTGATGGAATATGATCCATGATAATATTTGATGATGAATGCTTTAAATACTAGAGTATTTGTTATGAAAACATGAAGCTAGGTGGAAAACATGTGCATTAGCTAATGTGATTAATGTATGTCTTAGTTTCCATGTTAGTGATAATGATTCATGTATCTAGATGTAAACTTGATGAATATTGCTTGATTTCCATCCTTGTGAATTAGTAATATGTATGTGTAGCATAAAAATCATGTTATTGGAAATGTGATAAAATGCTACTATGATTATGGTCCTAACATTGTGAGTGACCCATTAGGAAATCAAGGTGATCAAGGGAATAGCTCCGGTGTTGGAGGAGGTGGTGGATCAAGCTCGAAAGGTAACATTTTTCATGTTACATGAAGTAGTTAAGTAAATGAGTATTTACAATTTAATAGAATGAATTATGGACTATATAAATGGGCGAAGAACGGTTCTAGGAACCATGAAGCTCAAAGCCAATAGGTTCTCCAATGATAACTTGACCATGGAAAAGATTCGGATGAATCGAATGACGTACGAAAGTTACAAAGGCTAAAAAGGGCTTGTAGAGCTCATGCCAATTAGGAAAAGAATGGAAATCTTAAATGGTTAAAGAACCATAAATTCCAAGGCTTAAACGTGGTCAAGTGAGGCATTTGGGGTAAACCAAAGGCAAGGACCCGTCTTAACGGGTCAAATAATGGTAGAAGGATTGTGGGGTATTCCCCTCACGATCTAGTGAATAAATGAAGAATGGAATGAATTTATATGCCTTGGGTCTTAAACTTAAGCGTACGGGTAATGTGTAACTTGATGCATAGTGGAATCATAGAACTAGTTTGTAACACCTTGTTAATTCCGGTAAATCGTGGGGAAAATTTTCCAATAAATGAACTGGACTCGATAAGCCCAGCTAGGCCCATTAAGAGAATCAAGGCCCATCAAAGGCCCAATCCATATATTCGATGTCCGGTTAAGTTGTTAGAAGCATCCTAACAATTCGTTATGAAATCCAAGGTGTTATAGATCGATAAATGATGAGTTCGGGTGGAACTGGTAAATTACGTTAGTTAATAGATTAACGGGCTGGATAACCGGACGATATTATAAATATGTTAAATCGATAATTTATGACGATAGATATATTAACACGGATGATAATATCTATTAAGAAATGATAACCGTAGGAATCGGTGTAAGAAACGGTGAAATCGGTAAACGGACTGATATACGATATTAACCGAAATGGGCATATTTAATTATTTGAGATGGTTTATCGACTATGTGAGTTTATGAATATTTTTCTAAGTACTCGAAGAGAATTACAGTCATGGACATGTGCTCGGTTCGTAAAACAGAGACAAACGGGATTCGCGTCGGATACGCGTTATATACCGCTCGTTCGACCGAATATTTATTAGATTATCTATAATCTGATGTTTTAATCATTCTAGGACTATTTAAGAGGCTATTATGATATTTCAGTCACTCGGGAATTATCATGGACCATTTATTTAATATTCGGTATTTAACATGTACGGAGATCACGGTATAATACCTGTTCATCTAAAAGTGTACTACATTGGGAGAAGTACATATAAAGTACTTAGTCCCTTTTCCTTTCCTTTTATACTTCACACACAAATATGTGTGTTTTAGAGAGAAAGAGTGCCGAGAAAGAGAGAGCCCAAAGGGGGGTGGCAGCCCCGGTTTTCCGTCGAGCCAGCCAGGCCGGCGGCGGCGGCCTCCGGCGGAGATGCGGCGGCAACACGGCGGCGACTAGTTTTTCGAGCTCTCTCTTCTCCCTCTTCGTTCCCCTACTCATTCCCACCATCCCTGAGTTGTTCCCAGGTCCCGACGCAGCAACAGAGGCAGCGGCAGCCGCAGTCAGCGGCTAGGGTTCCGCCGCCCAGCGGCGACGCCGCTCTCCCTGTCTTCTCCAGCGAAGATCTGAGCAAGAAAGTGGGGTTCGGTGGTGGTTTCGCGGTGGTTCACGACTGTGAGAGGCAGACCGGTGGCGGCCATGGCCTCCGGTCGCCGTAGCAGCGGCTTCCGGTTACTCTCCTTCTCCCTCTGTTCGAAGAACCAGCGGCCGCAGCCGCAGCCGCAGCCGCGCCCTTTTTCCGTTCCGGCGAGCCAGCGGCGGCGCTGCTCCCTTCTCGAACTCCGGCGACCTAAAACCCACTGATGGGTAAGCTTTTGGTTCCATTATCATGTTTTTTTCTTTTATCTCAGTTGGTAATCTTCTTCTTATTTCCGATCTATGAATGCATGTTACAGATTCAAGTGGGTTGAGATTTTTGATGATGTTAGGATGTTGGTGTGGTGGTTTCGCGACGGTGGCAGCTCAACCGGCGGCGGCCATGGCCTCCGGCCGCCGGTCAGATTTTAGTAATGGTGGTGGTTGGTTATTTGGAGCATAGAAATGTGTTTAGTGGTGTTTGGTTGCACTTTAGGATGAGTTTGAGTTAACTCGGTACCGAGTCAACCGCGTCGACTCGGTAAACAAGCTGGTCAACATATATCTCGAGTCAAACGCGGTCAAATCAGAAAACCGAGCTTACAGTATTGTTCGTGGCGAAAAATCTTGCGGGATAGACTACTTATTCATTAATTTTGGTTTCGGGTCAAGAAAGTCAAAGAAAGTCAACCGGGTCAAACCCGATACATTCTGGTCAACGAATTTGAGGGGTCAAACAAAGTCAAATCTGAAATCTAATATCATATCATTGTTCGTGGCGAAATTCTACGTGGAATGGACTACTTGCTCGTTATATTTGGAGATGTTTAGCACGTTACGGTTAACCAGGTTCGAGTCTGCGTACCGACCGGAGGTATACCGCGTTCCTTGTACTGTATCATATTAATTATATCGTATACTCGACATGTGAGGAACGGTTATTGTAAACAAAAAATATTATTGTATAGTTGTAAAAGGATATGTATATTTATGTAACTATAAAGTATGATTTTATGTTACATTCTAAGGATCCGTTGGACAATAACCGTTCGAGTCTCGAGTGAGTTATTTATATCTGTTAGAACAAGCCATACGGTTGTATTGAAATCGTTAGTCATACCACTGTATCGGGCATGATCTGCTTTAATAGAAAATTATCTGATTATTACGATAATATTCGGGTTTAGGCCATACGATTGTATTGGGACATCCAATCGTATCGGGACCTTAATCTACGGACATATCGTATCGTTTAAGGCACGGAGCACAACCGAGCCTAACCAGTATTATTACTGCGTTAAACTTAAGTGTACCTATACTTGTTTAGGTTATTGGATTCTCCGAGCTTAACATGACGTTAAGCCTTGTCTAGGCATTGCATCTGTGACATCTGTGGATTGTACGCAATCCTATCCGTATGACTTTGTATTCCGAAGATCTGTGAGTCCTCTGACTTCCTTCATTAGTTAACTGTTCGAGATCACATGGTTGCTTTGATGTATCTGTTATATCTGTTATGATTATCTTGTCGAACACTGTTAGTCAGAATGCCCTGTGTGGGTCATTAGAGACTTTCAGGTCATTAAGGTAGCAGACCACTAGACATATAAGGGATTATAATGGCCGATATAGTTTAACGATCCATATTCACCCGGATCCTCTAATATTAATTTATTAGGGGGAATATGTACTTATATGTTGAACTTAAGAAAATCTACTCGCAGAGGGTGTACGGCTACGCGCAACGTGCCCGTAGAGTATTTGAGTTTTGACCGTGGGTGCGGCATGATATGTTCATAACATGTATGTGTTGAAAACTGTTAATGTGATGATGGTAGTTACGACTCACCAACAACGTTTGTTGTTGACTCTGTGTTGACTTATGTTGCAGGTAAGTGTGTGCAGGTGATGATGTATTTGTACAGGAACGTTGGGGGTACTAGTTGTGGCCATCTGTTAGAGCTTTGTACAAATTGATAGTTGTACGTCTGTTGTTCAGTGCATGTTATGACTACATTTCCTTGATATATGTATCATTTGTTTGTTTAGTCCTGGGTCTATCCGGGGCTATCGATTCCATTAGGTCGGCTATGAGGTGCTTAGCGCATCCTCAGTCAGAGTCGATCTAAGGTTGCACTGTGAGGACTGGACGTCCGTATTTGTTGTATGTTATATTCTGTTGTTGGTGCCTAGTGGAATGATACGGACAGCCGGTCCCACACCCCCCCACCTGGCAAGGGGCGGCGGAGGGGGGTGTGACAGGTTGGTATCAGAGCCAAAGGTTCCAGCAGATAAGGAGTCTCTTAGAACCCCTAAGCTTGAGCCTGTAAGGACTCTGGGACTAAGCACGGTGGTAAGTCTAGGACTTAGGCGGAAGTCTGTATATTAGGGAGTAGTCGAGGTTTAGTGTAAGGTCGGTGGTAGTTTCAGCCTTGCAAACTGACATTCCTACCCACAGGTGCACTAAGACTCGGCGAACCCTAGTAGACATATGAATGCTGATAGTCATCTCATTTTGTTTAAGTGTCTGACTTAGGCGGAAGTTTGTATGTTAGGCAGATATCAAAGGTAAAGTGTAAGGTCAGTAGTAGTTACAGGCTGCAGACTGCCATTGCTACCCACAGGTACACCGAGACTTGACGAACCCTAGCAGACACATGGATGCTGATAGTCTTCCCATTTGGTGTCCAAGTATTCCATTTTTATTTTGAGTGCGAAAGTGTAATAGGACACATCGTCCTTTGTGTGAAATAGGGTATGGTACCCTAAGTGTGCATCGGTATTACATTGTTTGAATCCTATGCTGATTCTTCATCTTGATATGTCCGTTCATGTGATTCATGATGATTTCATTTCCCTTGGATTTCTTCACTTTGTCATATCGTTTTTCCATGTTTTATTTGTGTACGGAATTTTTATGATGTACCTAGATCGAGGAAACTTAGGAGTCTAAGCATTTGCCAACATGATAGGATTCGTTTAGGATTCCGTATGTTTTTTATTTTTACTCGTAGTCATAATACTGCACTGATTCTGATTCTGTGTGCTCCCGATGTGATATCCCGGGAGACTTGAAGAGTACCCCAACATTGATAAACGTGTTCCTTGAGACGTCGTGAAACGTAAAAGGAAATTGGTTCCACGTCACAGATGCATATTTTATTGCCTACTCAATATCACATGTGTTTCTTGCTAATGTAGCGTTTAGATTATCCCTTCAATCGATATCGAAAGTTGTTGCCAGCAAGACTGTAGACAAAGGAGTGAAAACACTCATATGACTGGAGTTATATAACTAGGAACTCTCACCTGCATAGGCTGGGAGTAATTAGATGAAGTGGATTGCAACTAAAGACCAAAACGATTAAGGTGAGCATGATGAAGATTTTCAAGACAGAGCGGAGCTCAACGGAGGACAACTACCAACGACGACACGACAGTGGAAATTATCTCTACCCGACATGGCGAAGCAAAGGAAACGACAAGTCATTTAAATAAAGACAAGATGTAAAGCAGCAGCAGATGACGACGAATTCTTCTTGTTCTTCCTTACCTCTCCTTACGACGCGATCGACATTATATGTACTAATGATCATTTTGAAATTTCTCCTGTGTAAAGTTGTTACTTTCAGATCATATCCGACTCGTGATCTGATCACATCATGCCATCAACCTCGTGTAGCCGATGGGATTTCCCATTAGTCACACGACCATTTGTGGTTGATCTTACTAATTTGGTCCAGCAGAGGTGGCACCATCGGTGAGAGCACTCTGTTTCTATCCTAATGTACGGTATTTTGATTCGTACCGTCTCCATACTTGTGTGAGTAATTGTTGAAGCGCAAAAGCTTAGAAGCTAAGACAAGTAAGTGTCTCGATTTTTGTGGAGAATTATCACATAAGTAATGGTCACGTGATCTCAGGCGTTGAGATGTGACATCAACTTCGTGCGTTTTTATGATAATTGTGCTTGTATTCTAAATCCGGATGATAATCCTGGAGCTAATTGGTTAGCAAAGAACCATACGGCTAGTCTTCCCGATGGAGACGTGGATTGTCCGTAATTAGAATTCTTCTTTTCAAATTTATTGTTTAAACCTACAGGGTTTAAGGAACTTGACAGTGACTGTCATGATGAATTTAATTTTACGAAGGACATTTTGATGTCGGTTCGTTCAATGATTCAGAGAAGAAGTCGTGATGCAAGATAGCAAGGTCCAGTAGTAAAATTACTACAGAGTGTGACCTAAGGATGAAAATTTCTTGGAACATTACCAGAAATGATGAAGACAGGTTTATTGATGTAACCATATATTGGTGGCAATGTATAGAATTATACAAAGCCAGGTGAGAATGGTGGAAATACTAGAATATACGAGAATAGCTATGTGTTTCAAATATACGAAGTATTGTTGCACGCTACCAAAGGGCAGCGAACCAAAGGTTGTAACACGTGTATGAGAACGTGCACATACTAGGTAATGGTGCATTTATCATTATGTCCGAGGTGTGGTGGGATAGCTGCGGTAAGCCCTATATATAAACACCTTAGGCATAGTGGTTTATGGCACCTGAGTCAGAAAGAGTGGAAGCTAGGCATGGATACCACATGTTTATAATGATTGGTGTGCTCCTAGTTATGCCAAGTCTGAGACATGGATTAAACTGCCAAGTAAAGGCGGGAGAGTTACCACTAGTATGGCAAGGATATATCATCAAGATTGATATGATTAAGTATAACCGCGATGGTTATGAACACGATCTAAAGATAGATCGATGGATTCACTTAATGTGAAATTTGACTGATTATAGTAATGAAGATGTGGTCACTTAACTAAGTGTGTGGATGAATACGTAGTGGTCACTTAACTAAGTGTGTGGATGAATACGTGGAAGGTTTGAATATCCTATAATGGATTGAACCCTGCATCGAGAGTGAAGATCCATTGGCCTGGACTATGTACATATGGAATGTAGAGACCCTTAGTGGTTGTGAAATCTATTGTAGAAATGTATGAGCTAGTGTTGACGGCTATGACATAAGTTTGTTAGAGAAAATGGATTGGTGGTTAAGAGTAATGTGATACTCCATAGGGATATTTACCCTGAACTTTTGATGCATGTCAAAAGGAGATTAGAGACGACGCTCTAAAGAGTGTAAGGTCACGATATGTTGGTCCAGGTAGGACTAAATTGAATTTATGAGTTCGTGAGATTGATAGACTTAACATGTATCATGGATATATATATATATATATATATATATATATATATATATATATATATATTTTAACCCTTTTGCTGAACGCAAAAGAATGGAGAAAGGGATGTCGACATAAAGTGATGTTGTGTTCCACTAGTTACCAATAATTTCTTCTGGTTTAGCGTGGTTGTGACTGGATATTCTGAGCAAGACGTATTGTCATTTATGAACCAAACTTTGTATTGGTATGTACGAGAAAAGTTGGTACGTGTATATCAATCATGTGAGCAAATATATTGTGTTTCCAGAGAGGGACACACAGAAATAGCTATGAGAAGCTTTGAAAACTATGGAATTGGTATGATAGTTGGTGCGTTTGGGACCAACTACGAGGCCTTTATGTTCGATGTCAGGTTGAATAATTGTGATGCACGACTTGTTGTGAATAGATCCTTCAGGCTGGGGATGATTGATCATCCATAACGGTTCAATCTAGCGAAGTGTATGATGCCCTTGGCTAGTGTAGTTGATTCGCTTATAAGGAAAGAATGAAATTGTGGAAAACATCTTGAGTCGCCATTAATGGCGAAGTCGGATTACCTACGCTACTTGTGAAGTTGAGTATTTTGATAACCGATTAACCCGAGCCCATGATGGGACATGAGCATGATCATATTGAAATTGATTAGTAGTATAGACTACTTGTTGGATACCGAAAACCTCAAACAGTTATAGTGTTTGTAAATCTGATTATCTCTGAATATTGTGATTATCATAATGATGAGGACTTTTGACAAGCGCTTTAAGTATCCTTGGGAATTGATGATCTTGATAGATCGGATCGAATCGGTGAGTCCATGTGATTGACTTTTGGTCAAGAGGACTCTTCTGTGTTTCCATTAATGGAACTGTAATAATAAGCTATGAGTAGCTTGGTGTGACCAGGATACTGTGAAGTTGGCATGTCGGTCCGTATGGTACGAAACCAACTGCAAAATCTTAACATGAAACCGTTACGTGTATTCAGTTGTGTATTTGTGCTACACAACTTATGTGATAGACCTAAGTTAGGTCTCCCTATGTGTATAAAAGTTACCTTTGCGTTAAGACGCATATAGGTTGATGTGACCGGGCCGATGGCTAATTTTTGGATGTGTTCCAATAAGGCCACAACATTTCCTGTGATAGGGCATATGTTTTGAGTCGGTTCCTTAACATGAAATCCTGCAAATTCCTTTTGAAGAATCTGATAATGAGAATGACTCGTCAATATTGTGACTTGTCGCAACTATAGGAATCAGTTACTAGGTCAGATTATCAGTAAACCTATGGAGGTAAGGCTGATTAATTCCGCATGTTTCACCAAGTGAGGGTGATGGGAAAAGAATGCTGATCGGGAAGTGACAGATGGTTCCTATGGCTTGATGTCAGAGAAATTCCTTTTGGTAACACTACAGAGTGGTGATTAAGTCCGTGTGGTAGTGAAATCACTTAAAGGTATATCGGACGTTCGTGGCATCATCACTAGAACGGTAATCGTACTGCCTTTCGTGGCAATTAGAGTACGATATACGGGACGCCGTATCAAGACCGAGTGATAGCCAATACCACATGATAGTACGAACTGTCAAGTATCAAGTGATAGTAAGTCCACGCTAACGGCATGTAAGTCCACTAGGTAGTAACATCATAGGAAGACATCACGGCCACGTGGTGGCACTAATGAGATAGATGTCCCTAGGAGAACAATTTGTGTGATGTGATCCACAAGCATTTGGATACTCCCTGTCCTGGTATGTAGGGCGAATTTCAGGACGAAATTCATTTAAGGAGGGGAGAATGTAACACCTTGTTAATTCCGGTAAATTGTGGGGAAAATTTTCCAATAAATGAACTTGACTCGATAAGCCCAGCTAGGCCCATTAAGAGAATCAAGGCCCATCAAAGGCCCAATCCATATATTCGATGTCCGGTTAAGTTGTTAGAAGCATCCTAACAATTCGTTATGAAATCCAAGGTGTTATAGATCGATAAATGATGAGTTCGGGTGGAACTGGTAAATTACGTTAGTTAATAGATTAACGGGCTGGATAACCGGACGATATTATAAATATGTTAAATTGATAAGTTATGGCGATAGATATATTAACACGGATGATAATATCTATTAAGAAATGATAACCGTAGGAATCAGTGTAAGAAACGGTGAAATCGGTAAACGGACTGATATACGATATTAACCGAAATGGGCGTATTTAATTATTTGACATTGTTTATCGACTATGTGAGTTTATGAATATTTTTCTAAGTACTCGAAGAGAATTACAGTCATGGACATGTGCTCGGTTCGTAAAACAGAGACAAACGGGATTCGCGTCGGATACGGGCTATATACCGCTCGTTCGACCGAATATTTATTAGATTATCTATAATCTGATGTTTTAATCATTCTAGGACTATTTAAGAGGCTTTTATAATATTTCAGTCACTCGGGAATTATCATGGACCATTTATTTAATATTTGGTATTTAACGTGTACGGAGATCACGGTATAATACCTGTTCATCTAAAAGTGTACTACATTGGGAGAAGTACATATAAAGTACTTAGTCCCTTTTCTTTTTCTTTTATACATCACACACAAATATGTGTGTTTTAGAGAGAAAGAGTGCCGAGAAAGAGAGAGCCCAAAGGGGGGCGGCAGCCCCGGTTTTCCGGCGAGCCAGCCAGGCCGGCGGCGGCGGCCTCCGGCGGAGATGCGGCGGCAACACGGCGGCGACCAGTTTTTCGAGCTCTGTCTTCTCCCTCTTCGTTCCCCTACTCATTCCCACCATCCCTGAGTTGTTCCCAGGTCCCGACGCAGCAACAGAGGCAGCGGCAGCCGCAGTCAGCGGCTAGGGTTCCGCCGCCCAGCGGCGGCGCCGCTCTCCCTGTCTTCTCCAGCGAAGATCTGAGCAAGAAAGTGGGGTTTGGTGGTGGTTTCGCGGTGGTTCACGACTGTAAGAGGCAGACCGGTGGCGGCCATGGCCTCCGGCCGCCGTAGCAGCGGCTTCCGGTTACTCTCCTTCTCCCTCTGTTCGAAGAACCAGCGGCAGCAGCCGCACCCTTTTTCCGTTCCGGCGAGCCAGCGGCGGCGCTGCTCCCTTCTCGAACTCCGGCGACCTAAAACCCACCGATGGATAAGCTTTTGGTTCCATTATCATGTTTTTTCTTTTATCTCAGTTGGTAATCTTCTTCTTATTTCCGATCTATGAATGCATGTTACAGATTCAAGTGGGTTGAGATTTTTGATGATGTTAGGATGTTGGTGTGGTGGTTTCGCGACGGTGGCAGCTCGACCGGCGGCGGCCATGGCCTCCGGCCGCCGGTCAGATTGTAGTAATGGTGGTGGTTGGTTATTTGGAGCATAGAAATGTGTTTAGTGGTGTTTGGTTGCACTTTAGGATGAGTTTGAGTTAACTCGGTACCGAGTCAACCGAGTCGACTCGGTAAACAAGCTGGTCAACATATATCTCGAGTCAAACGCGGTCAAATCAGAAAACCAAGCTTACTGTATTGTTCGTGGTGAAAAATCTTGCGGGATAGACTACTTATTCATTAATTTTGGTTTCGGGTCAAGAAAGTCAAAGAAAGTCAACCGGGTCAAACCCGATACATTCTGGTCAACGAATTTGAGGGGTCAAACAAAGTCAAATCTGAAATCTAATATCATATCATTGTTCGTGGCGAAATTCTACGTGGAATGGACTACTTGCTCGTTATATTTGGAGATGTTTAGCACGTTACGGTTAACCGGGTTCGAGTCTGCGTACCGACCGGAGGTATACCGCGTTCCTTGTACTGTATCATATTAATTATATCGTATACTCGACATGTGAGGAACGGTTATTGTAAACAAAAAATATTGTTGTATAGTTGTAAAAGGATATGTATATTTATGTAACTATAAAGTATGATTTTATGTTACATTCTAAGGATCCGTTGGACAATAACTGTTCGAGTCTCGAGTGAGTTATTTATATCTGTTAGAACAGGCCATACGGTTGTATTGAAATCGATAGTCATACCACTGTATCGGGCATGATCTGTTTTAATAGAAAATTATCTGATTATTACGATAATATTCGGGTTTAGGCCATACGATTTTATTGGGACATCCAATCGTATCGGGACCTTAATCTACGGACATATCGTATCGTTTAAGGCACGGAGCACAACCGAGCCTAACCAGTATTATTACTGCGTTAAACTTAAGTGTACCTATACTTGTTTAGGTTATTGGATTCTCCAAGCTTAACATGACGTTAAGCCTTGTCTAGGCATTGCATCTGTGACATCTGTGGATTGTACGCATTCCTATCCGTATGACTTTGTATTCCGAAGATCTGTGAGTCCTCTAACTTCCTTCATTAGTTAACTGTTCGAGATCACATGGTTGCTTTGATGTATCTGTTATATCTGTTATGATTATCTTGTCGAACACTGTTAGCCAGAATGCCCTGTGTGGGTCATTAGAGACTTTCAGGTCATTAAGGTAGCAGACCACTAGACATATAAGGGATTATAACAGCCGATATAGTTGAACGATCCATATTCACCCGGATCCTCTAATATTAATTTATTAAGGGGAATATGTACTTATATGTTGAACTTAAGAAAATCTACTCGTAGAGGGTGTACGGCTACGCGCAACGTGCCCGTAGAGTATTTGAGTTTTGACCGTGGGTGCGGCATGATATGTTCATAACCTGTATGTGTTGAAAACTGTTAATGTGATGATGGTAGTTACGACTCACCAACAACATTTGTTGTTGACTCTGTGTTGACTTATGTTGCAGGTAAGTGTGTGCAGGTGATGATGTATTTGTACAGGAACGTTGGGGGTACTAGTTGTAGCCATCTGTTAGAGCTTTGTACAAATTGATAGTTGTACGTCTATTGTTCAGTGCATGTTATGACTACATTTCCTTGATATATGTATCATTTGTTTGTTCAGTCCTGGGTCTATCCGGGGCTATCGATTCCATTAGGTCGGCTATGAGGTGCTTAGCGCATCCTCAGTCAGAGTCGATCTAAGGTTTCACTGTGAGGACTGGACGTCCGTATTTGTTGTATGTTATATTTTGTTGTTGGTGCCTAGTGGAATGATACGGACAGCCGGTCCCACACCCTCCCCCGCACCTGGCAGGGGGCGGCGGAGGGGGGTGTGACATAGTTGAATGTACGCATGAGAACATTTTGAGGTTATTTTACTTGCATTGTATTGCTTATGATGAATCATTTCTGCATCAAAGTGAATGTGGTAATCACAAGGAAATTCCCTAACGGGTCAACGGGTTGGGTGAACCCGGGGTTGGTCATCTTAACGAAAACATGACTAAGGTACGTTAATATGTGTGTTTTATGCTTGAAATTATGATTTGGAGTCAATTTAGAGGTAAACATTGAGTTCTAGCACTTTAAGTGCAAAACTTCCAAAACAGGGTAATGGGGGCTGGAAAATTGGCTAAGTATAGAACTGGCCGGATTTAGCTCAATCCCTGGAAATCAGGCTCAAGGCGTATCGCTTGGAGCTTGTCAAGCCATAGGCGATACGCCTGCTAGTCCAAGCGTATCGCTTGGAAGGTAGTGAATTTTTAGGCGATACGCCTGGAACTATTATCCGAATTTACTTATTGTTATCCATTAATTATGATTGTTACATTCGTGTATGCACTAGAAACTCACTATTTAAAGTGAGTATGTGCAGGTAAGGGAAAAGCTTAATGGACGCTTATCAAGGCTTCAAGAACCGATTCACATGAAGAACCGCTAGAACGCATCCACTTTTGGGTTATACAATACGTAAACGATGTATTTCGTATAAATGTCAAACTTGAACATTATTTTTGTAAAACTAGTCACATTGGTGGCTTTTCATGGATGTAAAGTTGATGTTTTGAAAAGAAAATTTTCTGGGACCGAATTCAACGTTATAAAAAGTTGTGTTTGACATCAAATTGTTTACGGGCGTTACAAGTTGGTATCAGAGCCATGGTTTGAGAGAATCAAGTACTCCCTCGGGGAGTACTTGAACTCAAACCTTGAGCTCAAGGGTTCGGGAAAAGGGATCGGTTCAAGCTTGATGAAGCGTCCGGGCAAGGTACATAACTTTCAACTAATTATTGAAACTGTAATAAAATGAATGAATGTTCCTTTATGCCTATAAGGCAGAGCTATTAGCTATCACTCGGGAAACGCACGGGGAGGTGTAATCACACCTGAACCGGGAAGTGCGTGAGTGAAGTGTCCCAGGTAGAAGCGGGGTAATGCTACGGCTAGAAACCTCGTATAAACCTGGGGGAAATATTGGCTATGACCAATATGCAGTATGTGTGAAGAAAGTGTCCCAGGTAGAAGCGGGGTAATGCTACGGCTAGAAACCTCGTATAAACCTGGGGGAGTATTGGCTATGGCCAATATAGTATATAAAGCCTTGCTGCGGTAAGGTAAATAAAAGCTGTTGAGCTAATGAAAACTTAAATTCGGCAGATCAATGACAGGCCAAGATGGCGGTGATCTGGTAGAGGAGCAGAGAAGACGGGCCTTAAGCGCCCAAATCTCTGAAGAAGTGGGAAGCGCCCTTCAGGCGGCTATCCCCGAGTATGTACAGAAGATCCAGGAGGATCTACTGAATACCTTGAACGAAAAGTTCGAGGAGTTAAAGAATGCCCTTCTAAACAAAGGGGAGGCGGGTACGCCTAAGAAGAAGGGGAGTTCCTTCAAAGATTTTATGGCATGTAAACCCCCGCAATACATGGGTGATCCTGACCCAATAGCTAGTCACCGATGGGTGACTAATGTGGACGGGGTGATGAAAAGAAGCCATTGTGAGGCAGCAGACCAGGTTATCTTTGCTACGGGTCTCCTAGTAGATCGGGCAAAGGATTGGTGGGACGCAGAGGTCCTGGAAAAGGGCCAAGAGGTGGCAGACGCCCTAACTTGGACGGAATTCAAAGAATTATTTCTCGAGCACCACTGCCCACCTCTAAGGTCAAGAGTTGAAACAAGAGTTCCTTGAGTTGAAACAAGGTGATACCCAAACAGTTGATGAAATCACCGGCATTTACCTTGATAGGGTAAAGTTCTGCGCAGACGTGCTACCCACTGAAGGGGCGTGAATGTTCTTTTACCGGAACATGTTGAAGGCAAAGATAAAGAATTTCTTGCCTTTAGACTGTTTCACTACGGTGGAACAAATGATTAACGCCGCTCAGGCGCGAGAAATGGATGTGATTCGGGAAGAAGCCCAAGAAACAAGAAGGCCCACGGGAGGGAATCCAAATCCTCCCAAGAAGCAAAAAGTGGGCGACTCGTCCAAGAAAAAAGACATTAGAGGAGGCGGTCCAAAATGTAAAATTTGTGGAAAGGTGCACCCTGGAGAGTGCATATTCAAAGACCGCCCATGTCTGAAGTGTGGCAGAAAAGGCCACGTTATCTCAAATTGCCCGTCTGATGAACCTCGATGTTTCAATTGCTATCAGACGGGGCATAGGAAGTTTGAATGCCCAAAACTCAAGAAGGAGGGGGCAAGAAGTGGGGCAAGAATGGAAGCGCCGAAAGCTACAGCTCGGGCATTCCAACTTACGGCCGAAGAAGCCAAATCAGACCCCAATGTGGTGGCAGGTACATTCCTTGTAAATTCGATACCTGCTCACGTATTGTTTGATACGGGAGCTAATAGATCATTTGTTTCATATGATTTCATTAAGCATCCCTCGTTTATAATTGAAAAATTGCTTGTACCCTTAGAGGTAGAAATAGCTAATGACAAAAGTATTCTTGTTTTTGATGTATGTCGGGGATGCAAAATCTCCATTGATAACGAGGAATACTCGATAGATCTCATCCCGATGGCAATGAGAGAATTCAAGATGGTGGTGGGGATGGATTGGCTATCCCGCAACCACGCGAAGGTCATATGCGACCGGAAGGCGATAGAAATATCTTCGCCAAAGGGGAGCAAAGTCACCATTTATGGTGAAAAGCAAAATATCCCAATTTTATGCTCGATGATGGAAGCTAAAAAGCTCATGTTACACGGGTGCCAAGCCTACTTGGCTATGGTGGCGGATACTAGAATTCAAAGTCCCGCAATAGATGACTTACCCGTGGTGCACGAATATAAGGATGTGTTTCCAGATGATCTACCGGGGTTACCACCCGATCGAGAGGTGGAGTTTAAGATCGACTTAGTGTCAAATGCTAAGCCGGTGGCCAAAGCTCCATATAGATTGGAACCGGCGGAATTACAAGAATTGAAGACCCAAATCCAAGAGTTGTTGGATAAAGGGTTCATATGTCCGAGTGTTTCTCTATGGGGAGCACCGGTGTTGTTCGTGAAAAAGAAGGATGGTAGCATGCGGATGTGCATAGACTATCGGGAGTTAAACAAACTCACGGTGAAGAATAGGTACCCATTGCCCAGAATCGACGACTTATTTGATCAACTCCAAGGGGCAAAATGGTTCTCGAAGATAGACCTACGTTCAGGGTACCATCAACTAAAGGTGAAAGAGGAAGATGTTCCCAAAACAGCCTTTAGAATGAGATACGGTCATTATGAATTTTTAGTGATGTCCTTTGGACTCACTAATGCACCCGCGGCTTTCATGGATCTCATGAACCGGGTGTGTAAGCCTATGCTTGACAAGTCGGTGATTGTGTTCATTGACGATATTCTAGTGTACTCCCGAGACGAAGCCGAGCACGCTAAACATTTACGGGAGGTACTAGAAAGATTAAGGGAGGAAAAGCTATACGCAAAGTTCTCCAAGTGTGCCTTCTGGTTAAAGGAGGTGCAATTTCTAGGCCATGTCATTGGCGCCAAAGGGGTTATGGTGGATCCGGCAAAGATTGAAGCCGTCATCAAATGGGAACCCCCAAAGAATCCGACGGAGGTGCGGAGCTTCTTAGGGTTAGCGGGCTACTATCGGAGATTTATTCAAGACTTCTCGAAGATAGCCCTTCCCATGATAAAACTAACTCAAAAAGACACCAAGTTTGTATGGGGTGCCGAGCAAGAGGAGGATTTTCAAAGCCTTAAACAAAAATTGACGCAAGCACCGATTTTAACCCTCCCCGAGGGGACGGACGATATGGTAGTTTACTCCGATGCGTCAAAGTTGGGCCTTGGTTGTGTTCTAATGCAACGAGGCAAGGTGATTGCCTATGGTTCGAGGCAATTAAAGGTGACTGAGCAAAATTACCCAACTCATGATTTGGAGTTTGCGGCGGTGGTGTTTGCCTTAAAAAATATGACGACACTATCTTTATGGGGTGAAATGCACTATTTTCACCGACCATAAAAGCCTCAAATACTTCTTCGATCAAAAAGAGTTGAATATGAGGCAAAGAAGGTGGCTTGAAACCATCAAGGATTATGATTGCGAAATCCACTACCACCCGGGCAAGGCCAATGTGGTAGCGGATGCCCTTAGTCGAAAAGGGGATTACGCTCCTATAAAGGTGCGTTCAATGAAGTTGGTGGTGACATCCATTTTGATCACAAAAATCAAAGAAGCCCAAGTGAAAGCTATAAAAATTGAAAACCAGAGGAAGGAACGAGTCGTAGGCCAAGTGAAAAACTTGGTGGAAGAAGAAAGTGGGCTTAGAACCCGATTCGGGAGAATTTGGGTTCCAAACACTTGCAAAGTGAAGGCAATGTTATTAGAAGAAGCCCACAAGTCACGATACTTGATTCATCCGGGGGCGACAAAAATGTACAATGACTTGAAAAGCCATTATTGGTGGCCCGGTATGAAACGGGACATAGTCAAGTATGTGGAAAAATGCTTAACTTGCGCGCAAGTCAAGGCAGAGCACCAAAAGCCATATGGCAAGCTCCAGCCACTAGAAATTCCGATATGGAAGTGGGAGCACATAACTATGGATCTATTAACTAAACTGCCGAAAACGCCCAAGGGCTATGATGCGATATGGGTTGTAGTTGATAGATTGACCAAAAGCGCTCATTTTATACCAATCAAGGAGACCTACTCCTACGAGAGGATGGCGGATGTGTACATCAATGAAATTATAGCACGCCATGGAGTACCCGTCTCCATTGTGTCTGACCGGGATACCCGGTTCACCTCTCAGTTTTGGAGAGAGTTTCAAGAATGGATGGGTACAAAGCTCCTACTTAGCACCGCATACCATCCGCAAACGGATGGGCAAAGTGAAAGAACCATCCAAACACTTGAAGACATGCTACGAGCATGTGCTATTTACTTTGGTGGGAGTTGGGACCATTACCTCCCCCTCGTCAAATTTTCTTACAATAATAGTTATCATTTGAGCATCGTAATGCCTCCTTACGAGATGCTCTATGGTAGGAGGTGTAGAACTCCGGTATTTTGGGGTGAGGTGGGCCAGCGAGAGCTCGCCCACAAGAAGGTGGTTAAGATCGCCGATGAAAGGCTTGATATGATAAGGGCTCGCTTGAAGGCGGCTCAAGATAGACAAAAGTCCTACGCGGACAAGAGGCGAAGGCCTATTGAGTTCAAGAAGGGGGACATGGTCTTGTTGAAAGTGTCCCCATGGAAGGGTGTAATCCGCTTCCGAAAGCGGGGTAAACTAAGTCCTAGGTTTATTGGACCTTTCAAAATATTGGCCCGTGTGGGTGATAATGCTTATCAATTGGAATTATCGGAAGAATTAAGCGGAATCCATAACACATTCCATGTGTCCAACCTACGAAAGTGCTTGGCGGATGAAAGTGCTTATGTGCCTTTAGACTACTTGTTTGTGGATAAAAAGCTCAACTATGTAGAAAGGCCTATTGTGATTCTTGATCGTAAGGTGAAAAAGCTTCGAAACAAGGAAGTGAACCAAGTGTTGGTTCAATGGGAGCATAGAAAAGGCTCCGACTTGACGTGGGAACTAGAGGATGAAATGCAACGCTACTACCCTCATTTATTCGGTAAGTAAGATCGTTTCGGGGACGAAACCCCCATAAGGGGGTGGAGTTGTAACATCCCAAAAATTTAGTAATCTAAATATCTGTCAATGACTAGTTAAATTTTTGGTTCCTAGCTCGAGTCGACTCCCTTATGTTAATAAAAATTTAAATTGGGGAAATCTATGGGGTTTATTGGGTAAATATAAGTTTTAGTTGAAAATAATGCAAGAACCAATCTTGGAGGGGCAGAACTGTCAATTGATGATTGTAGTGTAAACAAAATAAAGGAAAAGGGGTGGGGAGGTCGTATACGCGACTGCATATCGATCCCCAGCCCCTCTCCTCTTTCTCATACCCAAACTTGGAGGGGCAGAACTGTCAATTGATGATTGTAGTGTAAACAAAATAAAGGAAAAGGGGTGGGGAGGTCGTATACGCGACTGCATATCGATCCCCAGCCCCTCTCATCTTTCTCATACCCAAAATTCTGCAAATTGAAGCTCTTGGGCTGCAATTCTTGTAATCAAACACAAATTGGAAGAGATTTTATCTTCCCAAACTCAATTTCTCATCAAGTAAGTAAAACCCCATTAGCTTGCATGCTAGGTCTCGAACTTAGGGGGCTAGAAATATGAAATTTGTTGTTGATTCATGAGTGTTATGATGTTAGAGAAATTATATGTTGCATAAATTTCTAATTTGATTAACAGTTGGTGAAGTAGTCATCAATTACTAGTTCTTGAACCTCCATGCAAGTGACCACTTATGAAGTGGGTGAAATTGCTTGCTATGCTTGAATCCTAGTATGAAATTGATGCTAGATGATGAATTGTTGATGGGTTGGTGATGGATTTCACCAAACCCAGGTTAAATAGTTAATTGGGAGGTCATGGGGTTGGGTTACATATGTGCATATATGTATGCACACAAGTTGTTTGATGAAATGCTTAAAAGAAACTAATTGGTTATAAAACGAACAAATTGTTAGAATTGAAGCTTGAATGGTCTTGGAGGATGCTATGTTCACTAAATGACTCCTCATTGATGGAACATGATCCATGATAATATTTGATGATGAATGCTTTAAATACTAGAGTATTTGTTATGAAAACATGAAGCTAGGTGGAAAACATGTGCATTAGCTAATGTGATTAATGTATGTCTTAGTTGCCATATTAGTGATAATGATTCATGTATCTAGATGTAAACTTGATGAATATTGCTTGATTGCCATCCTTGTGAATTAGTAATATGTATGTGTAGCATAAAAATCATGTTATTGGAAATGTGATAAAATGCTACTATGATTATGGTCCTAACATTGTTAGTGACCCATTAGGAAATCAAGGTGATCAAGGGAATAGCTCCGGTGTTGGAGGAGGTGGTGGATCAAGCTCGAAAGGTCACATTTTTCATGTTACATGAAGTAGTTAAGTAAATGAGTATTTACAATTTAATAGAATGAATTATGGACTATATAAATGGGCGAAGAACGGTTCTAGGAACCGTGAAGCTCAAAGCCAATAGGTTCTCCAATGATAACTTGACCATGGAAAAGATTCGGATGAATCGAATGACGTACGAAAGTTACAAGGGCTAAAAAGGGCTTGTAGAGCTAATGCCAAGTAGGAAAAGAATGGAAATCTTAAATGGTTAAAGAACCATAGATTCCAAGGCTTAAACGTGGTCAAGTGAGGCATTTGGGGTAAACCAAAGGCAAGGACCCGTCTTAACGGGTCAAATAATGGTAGAAGGATTGTGGGTTATTCCCCTCACGATCTAGTGAATAAATGATGAATGGAATGAATTTATATGCCTTGGGTCTTAAACTTAAGCGTACGGGTAATGTGTAACTTGATGCATAGTGAAATCATAGAACTAGTTGAATGTATGCATGAGAACATTTTGAGGTTATTTTACTTGCATTGTATTGCTTATGATGAATCATTTCTGCATCAAAGTGAATGTGGTAATCACAAGGAAATTCCCTAATGGGTCAACGGGTTGGGTGAACCCGGGGTTGGTCATCTTAACGAAAACATGACTAAGGTACGTTAATATGTGTGTTTTATGCTTGAAATTATGATTTGGAGTCAATTTAGAGGTAAACATTGAGTTCTAGCACTTTAAGTGCAAAACTGCCAAAACAGGGTAATGGGGGCTGGAAAATTGGCTAAGTATAGAACTGGCCGGATTTAGCTCAATCCCTGGAAATCAGGCTCAAGGCGTATCGCTTGGAGTTGTCAAGCCATAGGCGATACGCCTGCTAGTCCAAGCGTATCGCTTGGAAGGTAGTGAATTTTTAGGCGATATGCCTGGAACTATTATCCGAATTTACTTATTGTTATCCATTAATTATGATTGTTACATTCGTGTATGCACTAGAAACTCACTATTTAAAGTGAGTATGTGCGGGTAAGGGAAAAGCTTAATGGACGCTTATCAAGGCTTCAAGAACCGATTCACATGAAGAACCGCTAGAACGCATCCACTTTTGGGTTATACAATATGTAAACGATGTATTTCGTATGAATGTCAAACTTGAACATTATTTTTGTAAAACTACTCACATTGGTGGCTTTTCATGGATGTAAAGTTGATGTTATAAAAAGTTGTGTTTGACATCAAATTGTTTACGGGCGTTACATTTATGTCTTTATGTTTGAATGGTGGTGGTTGTAGAAACAATTAACTCCTCTTTTTTTTTTTGGTTTCCTGTTTCAAACAAGTAACAAACAAACAATGGTAGGGATCCAGGCGTAGGGATCTTGTGTTTTACAAGACGTAGCCCGGAATCCCGAATGAACAATGACCTCTGAGCTTCCAAGCGGAGGGATCCTGAGGTTTTCAGGACGAAACTTGGGGAGCTCAACCGTATCCCTCTTTTGTTTATAATATAATGGTATGGATTTTGACTTGTTATGGTGTATATTGATTTCCAATCTTGTTGCAAAAATTATTTTGAGCATTAGAACTTGTACAAACCTTTTAAGTGTAATTATAACTTCTTGAAGCAATTTAAAACACTTAGAAGTTGTAACAAAGTAAAATGGGAAAAACCTTAGGTAACTAATTATACTTTAATAGCATGTAATCTAAAAACATTAGATACCTGATTGTTAGGTTTTACCTTGAGCAATTCCTAAATTCATTCTTCTTTAGCATTTTCGCCAGCATCCTATTCAGGATCCTTAGGAGAACATCTTTTGGTATAGTGGCAATTTGCCTAGGCATATCACCTGTAAGATTCCTGAAATTAAAACAAGTTAGGAAATACAATTAAACTGAGGATAAACCCGAGATGCTTGTGACAAAGCCAATTATGGGGACAAGCCCGAATTCTTGGGACTAAGCCAAACTGGGGATATACTCGGATTCTTGGGACTAAGCCAAACTGGGGATATAGCTGAATTCTTGGGACTAAGCCAACGTAAGTGACATGTGAATGTCAAAACCTTAGATAACACGTCAGTGTTATAAACCTTGAGGATTCACCCGGTAGCCTACAATGCCAAGATTATCAGCCACCCTTTAGGATGGACTGGTCTGGCCACCTTGAGCATACTGGTGGATAACGTGCGCTCCTGGAGAGGGTCGTGCACTACTGGCGATTACCCAAACGTAGGAGAGGGGACAACCTCTCAAACCTTAGCAGGTATGCAGGATACCTTAAGCGAAGGAGAGGTGGCCAACCTCTAACCGGGGATATACCCAATGTAACTTAACAGGATTCTCAGCATCTGCAAAACACTTAACACTTTATGAAGGGTGGGTGTTAGCCTAGATAACACCACTCCGATGCTTAAGTTAGTAACGTGAGATAAAAATAATAAGGATAAATTGAAATTGGATTAGTAAACATACCCGTTCATGTTAAGGTAATGAGGATCCTTGGGAATCCCAGCGGACAGGAAATAAGCCATAAGATGAATAGCATTCCAAGCCCTTGGCAAGGGTTCTCCTTCCATGTTAACTAAATGATATGCTCCTTTTCCTTCCTCGGAATCTATCAAGTATGGACCTTCCCACTTGGGTGCCAACTTCCCATCAGCAGGATTTGTTGTACTTTGAAATGCTTTTTTGAGCACCATATCTCCTACCTGGAATCTTCTGAGCCTGGTATTCTTATTGTAAGATTTGGCCACTCTTTGATGGTAGGATGCCATCCGGATTCTGGCCAAGTCTCTAAGTTCTTTAACTGTTTCAAGATCCTGAAGCAGATTCTGACTATTAGTTTCAGGATCCTGGTAGCTGATCCTTGTTGTAGGTATCACCATCTCTGTAGGAATCATAGCCTCAGTTCCGAACACTAAGGAGAATGGGGTTTAACCCGTTGCGTTCTTGGGTGTCGTTCTATCTGCCCATAACACAAATGGCAGCTCCTCAGCCCATCTGCCTTTCTTGGAACCCAATTTTTTCTTGAAGTTATTGATGATGATTTTGTTGCTGGATTCCTCTTGACCATGGGCCTGAGGGTGAAATGTTGTCTAAGTGATCATCTTGATTCCCCAACTTGCATAAAAGTTGGTAGATCTCTTGCCAATAAACTGGGAGCCATTATCACAAGTAATTTCTACCGGAATCCCAAATCTGGTTATGATGTTCCTCTTGATGAAGGATATCACCTCCTTCTCCCTTACTTGAACATAGGCTTCTGCTTCAATCCACTTAGAGAAATAATCTATCATTGCAAGCATAAACACCTTTCCTCTGGGAGCCTTGGGCAGCTTTCCCATAATATCCATGTCCTATTTCATGAACGGCCAAGGTGAGACTATAGAGTGCAGATGCTCAGCTGGTTGGTGCAGAATATTGGCGTGCCTTTGGCAGGCATCGCATTTCTGGGAGAAGCTCATAGCATCCTTCTTCATTATGGGCCAATAATAACTAAATCTAAGGATCTTGGAGAATAGTTCTCTGCCCCCAATGTGATTTCCACAATCTCTTGCGTGAATGTCTTCAAGCACCTCAAGAGCTTCTGACTTTTCTAGGCATCTCAAGTATACACCTGCAAGAGATTTTCTATACAGAATGTTATCTAAGATAAAATAAGGTATTACCTTAGCGCGAAAAGCCCTGGGATTTTCTCCCAAAGGAATCTCCCCGCTTTGTAGATATATCTTGATTGGGTGCGTCCAGGATTCCTGAACATCTTTGGGATCCCCAACATCCGTGTCTCCGTTACTGTCAAGCGCATAAGCTTCATGTTCAACTATTGTTGGGGTTAGGATGTGTGTTATTGGGATCCTGACATTTTCTGGTATACTGAGCGATGAAGCTAGATTTGCTAAGGCATCAGCTTATGGATTCTCTTCTCTTGGTACCCGTGTTATGTTAAAATTTTCAAAGCACAAAGATAAATTTTTAACAATATCAAGATATTTAATTAGATTTTCACCTCTCACTGCGTAAGAGCCATTAAATTTAAGAGAGAATCAATAAAAACTTGAAGATTACAAGAACACTTGAAGATTACTGCATACGAGTTTTCTTATTGAATCACTTGAAGATTACAATAACACTCTCTGGTTTCTCTCTGTAGCACACACATAGAGAAACAAAATAGAATGACAGAACTGGTACTTAGCTAAATAAGCTAACACTATTTATAGTGTGTGACATACTGACCAACGAACCATCCAACGAACCATCCAACGAACCATTGGTTCGCTAGCTCCAAACCGATGGTTCAGACCATGGTTCATTGACCTATAGACTCAATACAAAGCTCACTTTCTGATACATCACACGAGACACTCTGACGCAAAGGATTATGCTCTAACAGACTCCCCCTTAACGTGTAGTGTATCTGATTCAAACATAACAACATCAACTTGATCTTCATGATGTATCAACTTCAAAGCACTTTAAAATATCTAGTGTCTGATTTCCAGACTTACTGAACTAGATCTTCAGTTTGTAATCTTGAACATTTGTAGAGCTTGCATGAATTATAAATATTATCATTAACTCCCCCTTTCATCATGCTTCAGTCACATCAATAAACAATCTGCAATTTCAGAAGACAGAAACGCGGTTTTCTCTTTTCGAAATACCAAGATTAATTTAATCTTGGTACAAAACTTCTCTTTGAGAATCCAAGATATAGTTTTGAAATTTGTTTCGTATCAAATGGTGATTGGTCGAAAAGAAATAAGAAATAAAATCTTTTTGGTTTTTTGAAACTTTATATCAAAACACACTGAAAATCTTTTTGATTTTTCTAAATTTATGCTAAAACACACCTAAAATCTTTTTGAACTTTCATAAATGAAATATAAATGCAATGCAGAAATGACATACTGAATTACACTCTATTTTTGTCTTTTGCGAGAAAGATCACAACTTGGGGTCATATTGGTCATAACGCACTGAACTACACTTCAGGTTCAATTACTTCAGCACATAAGCCATGTCAATTGCTGGTATAATTTATCCATCTTAAACTCAGGCACAATCATACTCATAACATCTGGATATGTTAAGGTATTGATTAATTTGCTTTGACCAGTTACCCCACACTATTACACATACTCAGATATGCTTTTATTATCACACTTTACGATTTCACTTGTGATTTAACACATAGTGATTGTATTCATGATATCGTCAATTGTGTTCCATGCAAAAAGAAATAAGAACGTTAACCGTCCACCTTAAGGTCGATTTTTCGATACGCAGATAAGGCCTCAGATTTAACAAAATAATAAAATAAAACAAAATAAACCAGTTGAAGTTGTATAATTAAAAAAAAACAGGTCGATACTTCCCTATACGCAGAGAAAGTCTGATGAATTATACGAAACACCAAAGAAAATAAAGCAGAACCTTAAATGAACAACTATCGAGTCGATACTCCCGTATTTGCAGAGATAGTGCGATCATTTAAGAAAATAAAGAAAATCAAACAAGATTAAATATTTGCAAAATGAACACACGTATACACAGTGACTTCTCATTTTCTTTTTCTAATTCTTTTGTGAAGAAATGATTATACATGTTGGCATTTTATTTCCGAATCTTTATACCTGCATCAAATGTGTAAGAAATTAGCTACCTAGATGCAACAATCTTAATTTGTACCTTTTGAATCCTTGTTAAATAAGGCTAAAGACATATTACAATCATGCAACACATTACGAACACCAACGTAAGATTAAGCTACCTAGACGCAACAATATTAATTTGTGTTCTTAAAATTTAGCTTCGTAGACGCAAAAATCTGCTAGGGTTCAGCAAGGTAAAAGTTAAAAACAGATTTGTTCTTAACAACATCGCAACTTTGTGAGATCAAGCTACCTATACACAACAATTTGCACCAATCGGTGTTCGTAACCACGAAATCAAGCGGTTATAACCAAGAAATCAAGCTTGTTCTTATCAACATCGCAACTTCGTTCTTAATGAAAAACCCTAAAACTCAAATCGATGCAGCAAATAAGTTTTTAACAATGGAAGATTTAGAGATCTCTTACATGAATGCAAGAATCTTCTCCAAAACCATAGGAAGAAACAATGGCGGATGAGAATTTTGTTTATTTGGAAACAGAGGTTTATTTTTTCTAGAGATTAGGGTAGTGTTCTTGGAAGTTTTGGACTAAGATATAGCAGATATGTTGGGAAGAGAAAGATGAACATACCAGAGATGAACGTCGCATCATCTGATAGGTAGTACAAATTAAGTTTATATAATTGTCAGTTTTGATCAGATTTTCAAATTGGATAAAGTATTTTACCAAAATGTCCTTTCTGGATAATTTAAAAATCTTTAAATGATTGTTTAATATAAATTAATCTAATTAAATCTGAACCCCTCATTTTTAAAAGTGAATACGGTGCTGTTACACACCTAAGCTTAGACGCGAAACCTATTAAAACTACGTAGTTTTGATTAAAAACCCAATTAGTAAACTAAAACATACATTTTTTTTACTTACTTTGGGTATTCCTCATAAAACGTTTTTCATTGATTTTTTTCCTCATATTTACATCAACAAATTCCTTCATCACACATTCGTTTCATTTTTCTTGACTTCAACAAAAAATGCTTTTCTATTTTTATTCTTTGTTTTCAAATCTCTCAGCATCTTACCTATTAAATTATTACTTCTTCATATATTTGGTCCTACCAGAATGATGAAATACTCAATGGCAACAATTGTTGTGAGGCCTAAAATACGGATGAAAAATCATTTTGCTAAAGTAAAAAAAGAATTGGGTAAGAAAAATATTTGTTAGAAGTGGAAGGATAATGGCAGGGAAGAACAACCATGAATCAGACAAATAACGAAAGTGAAAAAAATGAGAGATTTGAAGACAAACAATATGGATGGAAAAATAATCATATTCAACTCATAAAACATAAAACAAATGTGTGAAGAAATCCGTTGAAGTAAATATGAAGAAAAAAATAGAAGAAGGACGAAAAACGTTTGTTGAGGAATAGCCAAAGTAAAAAATGTATATTTTAGTTTACTAATTAGGGTTTTTAATCAAAACTCCGTACTTTTAAAAGGTTTCGTGTGTAAGCGTAAATGTGTAAGAGCACCTTATTCATTTTCTGTATTTCCCTATTACTTAAAAGCACTTTTGGTCTAAAATAAGCACTCCCAAACATACCCTAAAAAGATCAGCACGAAGGGAGCAGACAATTGAGGGAGTAGTGTGTGTTGTCTTTCTATTGTATAATTTGGGATTTTACAGGCTAGGGTTCTCTGGAGGATGAAAGGAAGAACCCTCCACCCTAAGTTTGTCCTGAAACCCTAAATTCCCAATTCTCCAACTAACAATCTCCGGCAAAAGGCGTACTTCATCGCTTGAGGGATTTCATGGGTAAGCTGTACTTTTATTATATTTGATTCTTTTATTATCGTAGAAATCTTGATATTTATACCCTTTTTTATGAGATTCTGTTCGAATTATCCCTTTATGGCATCGTTCTCCGTCATTCCAGTTGAATTTATAAGCTCTGTTATCCGATTTTCACCACTGATTCAGTCGTGATTTTCTCGTATCTAATAGCAAAAACTTATAAACGGCTGTCCGTAACCTGTTCTGAAGATGACGTAATCAGTAAGTTGCCTGAACTTTTGATAGATTTAATTTTAGAACAGCTCCCGATTCAAGATGCTGTAAGGACTAGCGTTCTTTCAAAGAAATGGAGGTACAAATGGACTACCATAAGGGTATTGAAATTCGATGATCAATTTTAAAAAAGTTTTTAGACAGGGAAGCATTCCATCATAATGGGGTTATAAGAGTCATAAACAAGATTATCATTAATCTTCAAGGTCCCATTTTGAAATTTCTTCTTCGTATACCAAACATAGTTCTTGATAGCTTTCAAGAAATCGATCAATGGATGTTAATCGTATCCAGAAACAATGTCAGGAAACTTCAAATTTCTAATTTAAATCGTATCTATGCACTTCCATCCTGTGTGTTCTCTTGTCTAGAACTTAGAGCGTTTGCAATATATAACTGTATCTTCAACCCACCACTTGAGTTTCAAGGATTTCCCAATCTTGAGGAACTTCGTTTCAAGAAAGTTCATTTTGGAGGCAATTTAGGTGGAGCAGTGATCAACTTACCACGACTTAAGTACTTGACTTTGGAAACATGTGACAATGTTAAAAGTTTCAACATCAAGGCTATAAACTTGAAGGCTATATCGGTTATTCACTGCCCGGATGCCATGTTGCTTCGGTTATTGCAAAGTGAATGCCTTGATATGGTTTATATATGTTTGTTGGAACCACCCATAGAAGATCTTCAAGGGGTTGAAAGATTTGATTTGATCACGATGTTAAGCAACTTACCGAAACTTTCATATTTTGGTATTGATGGTTATTTTCTCAAGGTATGATGCAAATATCCAAATCTCACTTGTTATTTTTATTAGTTAAAATCTCACTTTCACCTTATAGTTTTTAGCTACACAAAAGTTTCCAAAGCGGCTTCCACATGCTGTTAAATGCTTAAAGGAGTTGGGCTTCCAAAATTTTACTTTTGGTGATTTAGATCAAGTGCAAGGTGCTCTATGTATGCTTCGGAACTCGCCTAATTTGAAAGTACTTAGCATGTCATATGTGCCAATGGTAAAGAGTACCAAATGTTTGTTAATAGTTTTTGGCTTATATTAAAAGGTTAAATGCTAAGACATTGTTTTACTTCTATGTTCTTTTAGGGGCTTGATGATGATTTGGAATTAACATCTAATTATTTAGAGTCTCCTGACTGTTTGCATATGACACTACTCAAGTTGCAAAATGTAGAATTGACATCTTTAGAAGGATCAAAACCAGAGTTGCTTTTTATAAAGTTTCTGCTCAATCATGCCCCCCATCTTGAAAATATGATTATCCGACCAAGAGCAACGGCTGATGCTGAGAAAATGCTCAACATTGCAAAGGATGTTATGATGTTCCCACGAGCCTCAAGAAAAGCAAAAATGTTGTATTTGGATCCGGTGTCATAATTCTACAACGTTGTTTAACTACATTAAAATCCCGTGGTTAATTCCTAACTTTATATCATGTTTTTTTTTCCGCCCTTTTGGTATGTAGTTGACAAGATAAATGTCAATGCGTAGTTATTTTTCTAATTAAAATGGATGATTGAAGAACTTCTTTGAAAAATTGTCACGGGTTTTATTAGATTACGTAAATAACTCTAGTGTTCACTCTTTTGCTAAATGTTGATATGCTTGATAATTGATTATTTTGGAGAGTTTGGAGATGAACTCCTCTTGAGGTACGAGATTTAGCCCAATTATAGTAATTCTACTTCTTAGTAGTACTCACACATAGCACATAGCACAATGTGTTTAGAGAAGTCTGTACAAGTAAAAGGAAGTAATAGAAATGGGCTGACAATTCGTGTCTTATCGTGTTAAACAGGTTAGAACCGACGCGATCAACACAAGTATCAAACATGTAAACGACCCGTTTAACACTGAGCTTTGATGGTTTGAGCATGGCAGTTATATGTTTTATGCATCAAAAATGTTAAATGGTGAACACTAAAATACTAAAGCTAATTATTTTAGAAAAAAGTATAAAATTGGATAGTGTCTTTTTTTGTTAAACAGGTCTTGTCGTATCAAAACAGGTGTTTTGATAAAAAATTCACAAAGAAATTCTGTATTCCAAACTTAGAATGTGAGGTAGTGTGCTTGTCAATAAGCTCGGAATGTAAGGTTGAACACAAGGATGTAACGAGGGAAAAATCCAAGATCCTTCGAGTTGCCTCTAGGTATCCTAGCAAAAAAAACCCCGGGAGCCGGCCTGAAGAGCCTGCTGCCTAGCAATTTTATTGATACGAAATAAAGAATTACAAGTTTTGGAGGTTTGATCGATCGACACTAAGTGTTACAATGATGGTAAATTATCAGAGCTAAAGTGTATTGGTGTTGTGTGTCCCTAAGTCGATCGAATCCTCGATTATATAAGGATTACAAGAATAACAAACTATCCGAGATTCCTGGAATCCTATCGCCCAACTAATATAACCGTTAGAACCCTCTTCGTTCACTTGGTCCACGATCTCATTTAGCTGGAACTTGAATCTCGGAGGTAGTTGATGACTTCAACGGTACCTGGTCAAATAAACACGTGGGAATTATAAGGGTTAGTCGAATAAAACAAATCAGGATACCTGGACGAGTGGGATTCCCAGACGATAATAGGACCTGAACTATGTGAGCTTCCTGCGAGCATTCTGAAAATATACCCTCAACAATTGCCCCTTGAATTTCAACAGATGTGGATAAGCTCGACAACTGTTAAAATTCAAAAAGATGCCTTTTTCACGGCGTTAACACGGTAATTTCGGTTGGGATGTGACTGATTTCTCGGCGTCCAAGTGATGTGATGTTTATCGTTACTTTTTCTTTAAATAGGAGACCCCAAATTAAGATTTTCACCGTCTTCTTCTCAAAAACCTTTCGAGCTTCTCCGATATTCCAGGTCAGTCCTCCTTCCTCTTCTCCGTTTTCTTCTGATTTTTCGGCCATGGCCAAGAAAAATACCCGGTCTTCTTCTTCGCTAAGCTCTCTGGTAGTCGATGACTTCCACGATCAGGGATACATTGTCCCTGGCGAGGATGAAACTTGCACGTTTGATGACGACGACATACACGATTTAAAGAATTATGGTATCTTTCCGCCGGGGACGATTTTCCGACCTTTCGATCCTCATACCAAGTCCGATTTCATCTCCACCACCTGGGTTTGTTTCATGTATTACCATTTCTTGCTTGGGATGACATTCACCTTCCCGGATCTCATTACCCAATTTTTCAAGACCACCCGACTCTTCTACTCCCAAACCATGCCTATGGTTTGGAGAATCCTGTATTCCCTTGATCAGTTGAACCAAACCAGGGATCTAGACATTGGGATCCCTAGAAATTTGTGAAGCATACCAACTCCGAACCCATGGTTGCAGCCGGTTTGTTTTGAAGGCTCGCACCTCCACCTCTCAGTTGATTCCCTGAGCTTCCCACAATGACCATGACTGGAAGAAGCGTTTCTTCTTCGTCAAGCGAGACTCGATTCCTGGGGGTACGGAGTTGCCATTGAAGTGGGTTGAGAAGGGTAGGATATCGATTTCTTTTGATGTTACTGGATTTTGAATATACATTTGACTTTTCTGTTGTTTCCTTTTGCAGCACCCAAGTTTGAGAATCTTGTCAAGAAACAGCCGGATCCCAAGAAGCTCGTGGCACTTTACCAGATTCCTGCCAGCGAAAGAGCCCTAGCCCTCGAAGCAACTGCCAGCGAACACAGCTACTCCGCCGATCACACTCCCGCCATGTCTGGTAAGTTTCTATAGGATCCTGAATTTTATGTTTATTCAAGCATCCTGAATGCTAACAATCTGTTCTCTCCGCAGCCCCCAAGTCCAGCTCTTCGTTCTCTCTGAAGGATCTCGACAATCTCATCAAGGTCAAGAAGGAGCAGCTAGAACAGCCCGCCACCTCCAAGCCGCCTGTCAGCCGGCCGAAGGCCTCGGCTTCCAAGAAGCGAAAAGCTCTCGAGGCTACCGTGGCTCCTGTGTACCTGAAACCTTCGAGGATCTTACTCCCTCCGAGGTCAGCAACAAGATTCTCTCGATGCAGACCATGATTAACCTGGTAAGAAGCTCAAATAATGCATATGTTAGTTTCATACCTGTTGCAGCTGCTGACCAGGATCCCTGTTTGTGTAGGGTATTGAGAAGCTGAGCACCCAAGCCATGGACATGGAGAAGAAGCTGGCCGAGGCAAATGAAAAGATCCAGGCCTAAGCCGACACTGCCAAGGGTAAGACCCTGTTTTATGAGCATAAGCTCACCGAACATCGTCTGGCCCTGGAAGCCAAGATGGCCTCAGATGCTGAGATAGGCCAACTCTCGGCTGCCCCGGAGCGTCCTGGAATGCAAGATCCAGATGGCAGGTGAGGCTGAAGAGGCTGGTTTTCAGGTGCCCGGCTGGGACGTCGCAGACTAGAGGCTGGTTCTGGAATCGTTGGGAGGAGGAGATGGTGATGTGGCTGGAACAGGAAAGGATGGGAACGATGGTGGCTCCTCGAAGACGGTTCCGGATTCTCCGGTGGTGATAAAAAGGGCTTATGTGCTGGAGCTGGGAGAGGGCAAGAAGCTGGAGGAGGTGGAGAAGCTGCTGGAAGAAGGGAAGGCAGTGGGCGATGAAGATAATGCAACGATCTGAGCCCACTTTTTTTTAGTTTGGTGGTTTTTTGTTAAACAATGTCTTTGTGGTTCCTGTAAGAAACAAGTAACAAACAACAAATAACGGTAGGGATCCTGGTGGAGGGATCTTGTGTTTAAAAGACGAAACCAGGATTCCTAAAAAACAAACTTTTGACCTCTGAGCTTCTCAAGCGGAGGGATCCTGAGGTTTTCAGGACGAAAATTGGGAAGCTCAAAACCCTTTGCGTATGTTAATATAATTATCTTTTGGCTTCTCAAGCTGTGTTTTGCATTGAAATATTGTAGATAGGATTAGTTATATAATTTATCAAGAGTCTTAAAAAAGACTTGTATATTGGGAAATAGTTTGAGACTTAACAATTGAATAGGCCATAATCCAAAATAAATAAAAAAACTTCAGTTACCTGACCTTTGAATTTTACCTTAGTCGACTTCTCAATTCAAACTGCCATTTCTTCTTTTATTTCATCCAGGATTCTGGTAGGAATCTCGAAGACACTTTCTCGGATTCATCTCAACTTCCTCGGGAATCTGAAACGAATCTAATAAGTTTCCTGGCCAGGGGCCGAAGGAAATCCTTCTGAAAAAATTTAAAAATAAGCTGGGGATAAACCCGGGATTCTTGGGACTAAGCCAAAACTGGGGTCAAGCCCTTATTTACTTGGGACTAAGCCAAAAATGGGGTCAAGCCCTTATTTACTTGGGACTAAGCACAAAACTAGGGTGAAGCCCATTCGTAAGTGACATGAATATGTCAAAACCTTAGATAACACGTCAGTGTTATAAACCTTGAGAATTTGACCAGCAACTTACAATGACAAGATTGTCAGCCACCCCTGGGATGGACTGGTCCGACCATCTTGGGCATACTGAGGGACAACGTGTGCTCCGGGCGAGGGTCGTCCGCTACTGGCGATTACCCAAACTTAGGAGAGGAGTCAGCCTCTCAAACCTTAGAAGGTATGCATGATACCTTAAACGTAGGAGAGGTGGCCAACCTCTAGCTGGGGATATACCCAAAATATTTAGGATTCTCGAAATCTGCAAAACACTCAACATTTGGTGAGGGGTGGGTGTTAGCTTAGCTAACACCACTCCGATGCTTAAGTCAGTATCATGTGATAAAATTAATAAGGATGGTATTGAAATCAGATCAGTATACATACCTTGTAGTATTCTGTCAGTGAGGATCCTTGGGATTCCAAGAGGATTCCAATGGGATTCTTACATAAAATAAGCTTTGAGGTGTATGGCATTCCAGGCTCTTGGTAGGGGTTCTCCTTCCATGTTTGCTAAGCGGTATGCCCCTTTTCCTTCTTCAGAGTCTATCAAATATGGGTCTTCCCACTTGGGTGCCAACTTTCCATCGGTCGGATTGGTTGTATTCTGAAACGCCTTTCTCAACACTAAGTCCCCTACTTGAAATCTTCACAACCTGGTGTTCCTGTTATAAGACTTTGCCACCCTCTGTTGATAGGATGCCATCCGGATTCTGGCCATATCTCTGAGCTCCTCAATTGTTTCAAGGTCCTGAAGCAAGGTCTGGCTGTTGGTTTCAGGATCCTGGCGACTGATCCTGGCTGTAGGTAACACCATTTCTGTGGGGATCACGGCCTCGGCTCCAAACACTAATGAAAATGGAGTTTGACCGGTTGCATTCTTGGGTGTTGTTGTTATACCCTGAATTTTCGGCTGGTAATCCAGGGTACAGGTATAGACTTAGGGCAGGATTGACCCAGGAATTGTATGACCTAGAATTTAACAGGTAGTGCTCAATGACCCTGAATGTATCGGGAGTAAGGTAAAGTCCCAGGATGTCACCATAATCCAAGGGAGTTCATATTCATTTTATTTTTATATGTTATTATGACCCAGGATGAGCATAATCCGGGGTCACCCTTATTGTACGAATGACCCAGCATGTGGAAATGACCCTGCATGCTAGGACATTATTACTAATGCATTGTGTGTCTATATTTGATCAAGGACAGGTTGACAAAGTCCACCAACGGTCGAATGGCATGAACTGGAGACTTATTTCACACGTGGTCAAAAGACTTTAGCTGAAAACTCGGTCAACCAACTGAAAAAGACGTTGAAGAGAAGATCCCTGGAATATCGGACAACACTACGTCAAAAAGTGGCTTTGGCCACGGTTTTTTTGATATCGCATAGCCACTATTTTGTAAAAAAAACGTGGCCAAAGGTAAAAAATTCTCGTTTTAG